>OY757314.1:6174808-6774808 GCA_963583905.1 Stenurella melanura | reverse complement strand
TGATGTTCAATTCAAACCCAAATTGCCTCAACTTCCATTCGAGCCAAAACATTAATTTCCGTTCCTTCGTCAATAATGAAGTTTTCTTCGGAATCATTGTTGGGTTCTCTTCGGAATTGGTTTTCAACGCGTTTAAAATAATTTTTCGCTGGACATTTGTCTATCAGGATATCGTCGGCCATAAAGGTCCATAGCTGCAATTGCATTTTTGTTACTTTCTCCATAAATAATTAACATGTCCACTTTTTCATCTCTTGTTTAAATTTGCGGCATTTTGAACACAGTTAACAAAAATTTTAAACAATTTAAAGACACAATAAAAACCGTTAAACCAACAAATGTTTGACAAGTTAAATATTTCATTGTTTTCAAAGCCACCTTAGTTACTTCTTAACATTTAATTAGAACAAAATTGCATTTTCTTATTTTCTGTTAGCTGTAATTTTGTTTGTATTTATCGCACATTTTAATACGACATATAAATAAATTCCTTATTAATAGTAGTAGTTAATAACTATTACAAACACATTTAAATATAAATACTTAAACTTGGTACCTCTGAAAACGCAGTGTCCATAAGCACCAAAAATCTTGAATGCAACACTCAAATATCAATAGTCGATGTGCATGTCGCCATCTACATTGCCATCATCAGGAGATTATTGAAATTAAAGTACAACTAATAACATGCCTATGTTTATACTAATATCCTGTCGTGCTCGAACGAATTCAATCAATCCTTTCATCCCTTACATACAACTAGTTTAATAAATTCCGGACCTTTGGTTTCATTCAATTTCATCCTTTGGGTTGCTGACGTGTATGGTAGTTTAAATCCCCGTATGTGTAAGTTAATAAATGGTTTTTTAAATTGTTGTTTTGTTGTTGTTAAATAAAATAAAATACCGTTTTTATTCCTGAATCCGACCCTGCAATAAAATTGTGTCTTTATAATCTATAATAAGATGCAATGGATGACCGCCCACCTGGTGGTCGGCGGCTGGTAACGTGCATCAAAATAAATAGAGTTGCTTACTTTTTGCCGCCGTTTAATACCGTGCCAAAAAACTGTCAAACAAACTGCAGTTAAAGATACCTCTAATTAAATAACAGGACTGTTAGAAGCTTTTGAACTGGTACAGACTGCTTAAGCACAGTCTCTATTTATCATTTTAATTTCGGTCTTTGAGCGGATTATAATCAGATACATTGTTGCTAATCTTGGGGTCGCGTATCAAAGTAAGGAAATTTTGTCAAGCAAGCGGGAGATTTTAACGTTTGCCAGTGTTTCCGTCGCTGTCCTCGACTTATTGTCTGTGGGAAATCTAAGAGATGTGCATATTGTCTGAACCACTTCAAATCTGGTTCATTTTATTTACTTGATGGTGTGGGCTGATGCCAAAGAATATTTGATAAGAAAGTATGTGCATCAAATTGTGGATGGCATACATGTCAAATTAATTAATTGTAAATGTCAACATTTTCTCTTCAACTTTTTAGTAATTTTTGAACTGTTCGAGACAGTTTTTGAGAAAATGTGTGATACTCGATTGCGAAATTCGGAATCTAGACAAAATTAACTATTTACTCGTTTTCTGTGATAATGAACTACATAGTAACGGTTTCCCCGATCAGTTTACTTGTATAATACTTGAAAAATAGTGTGGTACTTGAAATTAAACATAAAGATCAAGGGGACACAATACACTGCCCTTTTACTCACGTACGTACAGTGATATAATTATTAGACTAATACAGAATCAGTCACATACGCTTACTTCCTGCTGATAAAACAACCGTGACATAGCCACCCCTGGTTACGAGCACACCACCTGCTTTTATTCCCAAAGGCCATAATGAAATTTTTATTACCTAATCCAGAATAAACGAAGTAATAAATGAATTATTCGGCGTCCAAAATAAAGTTCGGAGGTTATTTAACCATCGGAATGTCAAAGTTGAATATTTTATTAGCGATAACGATGGCGGGGGTTGTATAATATACACTTAAATGTAATATAAACAGGGATAATGGGGTCTGTCGTAATATTATGTTTTCTAATGGTCTTCAAACAATTTCCACGAAAAGTGTGTTTAAAGGTTAATGGAATATTTAATTATTTTTTTATAGGTACGGTGGCTATTGTTGGGAATTGTATTATTTTTTCTTTTAATAACAAATGCTGTTTTATATACATGACGTGGTCAGTATTCAATTATACGAAACTGTGATGTAGGTGTTGACTGAAGTTGTTAAAATAATTTAATGGCAAAACTATGAACATGTCATTTTGTTTGCAAATGCTTCGTTCCAAGACATAAGGTGTTAAAATAATAAAATATACAAACAGCGAGATTTTTGTAAATATTTCATGAATTTTTACAGACTGAAGAGTTTATTGACAGGACAAAATTTATTGACCAGACAATATCTGATATTTTTTGGAAAGTGTTAAAGTGTATCTGGGGTCAGTAATTGCTAGTTGTTAAACGAAATATACTACTAATTTTTTTTTAGAAAATTGAACGATTAACAAATAGAAGAATAGTTGACTACAGACATTTGATGTATATAAAAAAGGCCATAAAGACCGAATATAAATCTCTGTCTCATTAGCATGACTGATATCTCGCAGAGCCGTACTTAAATTTTTTGTACGCGATATTTAGAAGTAGAGTTTAGAAGTTTTTGGGAAATAAATAGTTATTTGGTACAGTGATAAATTTAAAAAAATACTCTGTTTTGCTTGTGTCAAGATAGAAATAATATCTTATATACAGGGTGTAATTAGTTTCATTTCAATAAAAATACTGGTAATAGGGACTAGACAAACAAAAAACCTATATGACTTTTTTTATCTAGGAGCACTTTGAAAAAACTGACCTAGGTTTAAAATTTGAATGTTAAGGTAGGATACACTTGAGAACCAGTGTTTTTCAGGGTCAATGGATGTTATAGTTCTGATTATTAGACATAATAAAAAACTGTGTTTGTGTTCCCGCCGGAAAAAGTGCGGCACTTTGATGGGATTACCTGTACCGAACTTTTTATACCACTAATTATGAAAACGTATATAATTCCTTCTCTTTCGGAACAACGCAAGCATAGCATGGCCGCAGGGGTTTAAATAGGATTTGTTTACGTGTTTTTTAATTTGGAACAAAGTTATTGCAGCTTTTATTGTCGGTTATAAGAATTTATAAAATTTAAAAGTGGTTTATTAACATTTGTAACAATGTGTTAAAAGGTTAAAAAAAAATTAGTAATTATTTTATGGAATTGGAAAACAAACAGTTAGACGTCCGAGATACGATAACAGAAAATTGTTATAGTGTATTTTAAGTTAGGAAAAAATCTGATTTTTTTAACGAATTGAGGGCATAGTTTTTCCCAATCAGGTATCGAAAACTAAAAATCGAGTCTTTGGTCTCTATGAAAATCAATGTAAACAATAATAAACAGATCAAAACAAGACAGCGAATACTAATAATAATAATCATACCTTTAATGCCCAATAGGTAACACCTAATAACTGAACGATTCTTTTGAATTTTTCACAAAAAATGTTCGAAATGACCTCCATCTCCACATATACACATTTCGGCACGTCGATCTAAGGACATGCGCACTCCGTTCAACACATTTGGTAAATTAGGATCATTTTTTATGGTTTCTATGCACATTAAAATACGTTGCTGCAATTGTTCTAAAGTGTCAATTGCATCACTGTAAACCAGAGATTTAAAATGCCCCCAAAAATAAAAGTCTATCGGATTTGAGTCGGGCGATCTAGCAGACCATGGTACAACCAGACTAAAATGGACTGGTGCGCTATCGTGCAAATACCACATTCTTCTGCACGTAGCCAATGGTACATCTTCCAGCAAATTTGGCAATGTTTGTTGCAAAAAATTTAAGTATACATCACCATTTAATCTAGCGGGTAATTGTATAGGTCCAATTATTTCATTACCGCAAATTCCTGCCCACAAATTAAAGCTGAACCGTCGTTGAAAATGCGCCCTTCTTATTACACGTGGATTTTCGTCTGCCCAATAGTGCATATTTTTAAAATTACATACTCCATTTCTGGTAAAACACGACTCATCGGAGAAACACAGAACGTTTAAAAAATCCTCATTTGCCGCGTGTTTTCTTAAAATACACCTACAAAATTGCATTGCTTGGACACGTTGATAGTGATAGGGATGTAAGTTCATATATGTCAATGTCCTCCATACCACAAAATTGGATACTCCTACACGGTTCGCGATATCGCGGGTGCTTAAAGTTCGATCCTCTTCTACAAGTTCCAAAATTTGAACCTCTGCGTCAATTACCCTTTCTTCGCGTTGTGGACCTCGTTCTCCTCCATGTCCATCGAGATGATCTGTTTCTCGCTGGCCAATACTAACAAATGTACGAGCACGAGGATGACGTCGATTAGGGAATCTTAAACGATAAAGCTCTTCCGCACCAGCTGCATTTCCACCACTTTCTCCATACAACAAGTGCATATCCGCGAGCTCTGGATAAGTGTAATCTCCCATAATGTCCAAAATCTGCGTTTTAAAACATCACACTGAACTGTGATAACGTTATCAATAAAGAAAACAAAAAGAAAAACTTGGTCCAGAATCCAAAAAGTAACACAAAAAGCACGAACGAGAAGTAGTGTCTTACGTAACCAAGTACTAACGACTTGAACGATAAGTGAATAAAATAAATCTTAACATAAGTGGCACAAAATTCAAAAGGAACAAAAGCAACAGACAAAACCAAGGAACGGGTAGTTCACGTCGTGTGTACGTTGTTTACCAAGCAAGGACACAAACTGAAATTATTACCTGAGAATAATACAAGGGTATAGCACGCGTTATAAGATAATTTGGCTGCGAGGAAGCAAAAACATGGCGGTGTCATTTGTCGGTCGCTTTTAACGGCTTTTTCGGCATTCTTTTCGATGACCCTCGTCGCGGCCTAATTATCTCTTAGGCTAACCATACTTATTTGCACGAATGTCAAAATATCATGTGCGACAAGACGCGAGGCAATAAAGCCCACCCCAATATGCCAGCAGTTCTCAAATTATGTTATTAAGTATTTTGAAAATGCTTGTTTATTTTCTTTCTCCAAAACTGTGAGCTTTAGACCTCATGCTATATAAGTTTTTTTTGTCTTGTCGTTCCCTACCTCCAGTTTTTTTTTAAACTCCGACGTGGTAGGGTTTACATACCTGCTGTGAACCATTACATCCTAAAATATTTTCGGTAGGAGGGAGTCGGGTTTTTGTTTCTAGACTTCGATCCCTTTTTTTCCATCTTTCTGATAACCGTCGAAAAAACAATTGCCGTTTTGCCATAATTACGTACAATAAAATTAATATAACTATGTAAAATTGCAACAGACTGTTGATCAAGTTGTCATTTGTTTTTATAACTATTAATCAGCTACATCTGTTGTTACTGACATGAGGACACATATTTCTTCATCAAATGGATTGTGTCGCGATTTAAAAAATCTATGCGGTTATTTTTTGAATCATTATGTTGATAACTACTATTAACATTAAATTTGAGATCAGCCACCCGAAGAACTCCTACATAAGAAAGAAAAATTCGAATAAAAAAATTATCCTTTTCCGCCATGTTGGATCGGCCATTCTTTAAAATATCTAGTAAAAACAAAAAAGAGAGAAAATAAAAAATTGAACGCTATTTTGCTTTTAGACCAATTTTGACCAGTTTGTAATCTGCGACTCCATAAACCGTATGTTATCAAATTTTAGGCAATTGTTTAAATAAATAAAAGATTTGATTTTTTATTAAGAGTGTATTAAAAAAACACTTATTTGTTAATAACAATTAAAATAGTATATTAAAGTATAAGTGGATATTAAGGTCTTTAAAACACGCGCGATTTTTCGAGCACGACGGCGCAGCAAGTGTTTTAAAGATCAGTTATCCACGAATACTTTACGCTATTTTTTTTATTGGTACACTTTGAAATCATAAATACTTGTATTATTACTACAAAAAATGGAAATAAGAATTAAGAATGTAAAATGGTTGAATTCGTGATGTGACATCAGGATACCTGTCAGTGTCAAATGAGGAATACAAAAAATAATTTGCAATCTGTCACATAGGATTAATTATTGTCACTACAGTTTTTACTCATTGTATATTGCTTTAAAATGAGTTCTAACATTGATTACTTAAATAGAAAAGCAGATTCGCGGTTAATCCCGCAAAAATTCCTGTCAGATCAATAATTAATTTCAATCAATATCAATTTTTTGTATTTTGTTGCTTTCTTGTCCTGTAATTGGTTCTTTTGTACTGTTGGACAAATGTATTAAATAAATAAATAAATTAATTAAAAACCGCTGCCTAAGGAATCAGTACTTCCACATCCAGATTCTTCACCCAAGTCACTTTAAAGGAAACATATTGACTATATTTGCACTCTAGTATGTGGAAATTATTGGTCATAGAATTTTAATAATATTCGGGGCAGATGTAATAGAAAAGTTTGAGGAGTTGGTTTCTACCATATACGCTAAAAATGAAGTTTCTAGTTTACCCTACTTATTTTCCACTATTCACAACCTACCACCTCCGACTCCTTCAATGGAGTCATCTCAATCAGATGTCACTACAATACATACGTGTACTAATTTTCAAGTGAATATCTCAATTTGATGTTATCAATCCCATTAATAATGAAGCGGAGGTGGTGGAGTTTGAAAACTATTGGAAAGAAATCTGAGGCCTTGGTTTCTAGTATATACACCGAATCCCCAATTTCTGTACTCTTACCAGCTTGATTTACTTATTCCCTTCTACGGAATCATCCCAAAATATAATCTAGTTCCAGATGTCGTTATAATACATACGTCTACCGAATTACAAATGAATATCTCAATATTCAATCAACCCCTTTAATAATGTAGTAAGGGTAGTGGAAGGGTTGAAAAATATTATTAAAAAATCTGAGGCCTCGGCTTCTAGGACATACACCGAATTTCAAGTTGCAGTACTCTTTACCAGTTTCCTTTACTTATTTTTCCCTATTTACCTCTACTTACCCCCACTCCTTCAACGCAATCATGTCAAAATATAATCTAGTTTCAGATATAGTTATAATACATAAATGTACCAAGTTTCAAGTGAAAATTTAAATTTAATTTTATCAACTCGTTTAATAAGGGAGTGCGGGTGGAGGGGGGATGGAAAATACTAATAAAAAACCTGAGACCTTCGCTTCTAGTATATACACCAAATTACAAATTTCTGTACTTTTACCAGCTTGCTTTACTTATTTTCCCTTATATACCTCTATTTAACCCTCAACCCTTCAACGGAATCATCTCAAAATATAATCTAGTTCCAAATGTCATTCTAATACATATGCGTACTAAATTTTATGTGAATATCTCAATTTTATTTTATCAACCCCTTGAATAATGGAGTAGGGGTGGTGGGGGCTGAATTATATTATTAAAAAATCTGAGGCCTTGGCTTCTAGTGCATACACCGAATTTCAAGTTTTTGTACTCATACCAACTTGCTTTACTTATTTCCCCCTATTTACCCCTAAATAACCCCCCAAAATGAAAAATATTATAAAAAAATCTGAGGCCTTAACTTCTAGTACATACACCGAATTTTAAGTTTCTGTACTCTTACAAGCTTGCTTTACTTATTTTCCCCTGTTTGCACCTATTTAACCCCCAACCCTTCACCGGATATCCTCCAAAAACAATCCAGTTCCAGATCTCGTTATAATATATATGTGTACAAAATTTGAAGTCAATATCTTAAACCGTTCCGGAGAAAACGTACGGACAAAAAAAGAAGTTACAGACAGACAGACAGACAGACAGACAGACAGACCGACAGACAGACAGACAGAAATTTTTTTTCGCTCAAATTTAAAATCTCGACGTTTCATGACATTCTAAACCTATATCACGAATAAAAATTTTTGAAATTTTTTTTGCGATTACTATACTTCCAATCTACTACGTGGATGTGGAAGTAAAAGTTGACATTTTGACTCGGGTTGTAGTTGTTGCAATGGTAACTTTAAAACACGCGCGTTTTTAAAACTTGGATTTAAACACTCTGAGGCGTACTTTAAATAAGCAAAATGGGGTACCAAAAAAAAAAAAAATAAAAAGAATACCTTCTCACCTATGGGGGGGAACCTTTCTATGAACGTTTACCGAAATTTTAGAAAAAGGCGGATCAAAATTAAAACTTTTTTTCTTTAGTAAATTGACTATACTGTTTTTGTGACAATTTTTATTGTAAATATATTGTGTCTATATCCATTTTTATGCACAGACTTGTCTTTAAGCTTCTTCGTTATTTACGTAGACTTTAAACGGGTAGCTGACAGTAACGAACGCGATGATGTATCTATCAGCACATTCAATTCAACACCAACATTCCTGACAAGCTCCCAACAATAACATTCCGAAGTTCAGGAAAATGATCGAACCCTTTGCGGGCTGCATATTGTTCCGTTTTCATTACCGCAGGATTGTGCACCGCAATTTAAGCGCCGTTATTGTTTTCTGAGAACACAGAGCGAGGAGAAACAAAGTAGAGAAAATGAAGAGCTAATTGTGAGTATTTTGTGGCACAAAGGTTGCAATCAATGTTGGTTAGAGAGCCGCAGGAGAACCCCTAGGCGGCCTTAAAGATGCGGAAATCAATATCAAGTAAACTCAGGCAGGCCGTACTCACTACATTCCTATATTGTATTTTACGAAAATTCTATGCTCTAGTTTAACGAAACTTGTGCGATTCCGAGTTGAAGTATTATCCGTGGCTTTCATCGTGGTCATTCGTGGCTACACTTATATTATCGAAACATTAAGAGCGCTTGACATATAATATTTAAATTCTAACCCAAATAAATCATGAATTTATTAACTAACAAGCAGTAATTTACAAGCCAATAACATAGAAACTATGATGAAGTATGTATAAATATCATCTCATTAGGCTTGCTAGACTATATTGAAAGTTTGATATTTTTCTATGGGTGCCATTCTACGTTCACCTGTAACTATTTATCTACACACATATTGTGTTGTTACCAGTATCACTCTTTATTTTAATTTGTATACCGGGTGACACAGGAGACATGTAACACCCCGTAGCATGTTTATTTAAAAAGATGTTATTTTGAAATTTGGTGCACTTATATAATGCGTGATTGTCCTTTTTTAAGTAAAAAAAATGTATGTCCACCACTTCCGGTTTCACCGGAAGTGACATCTACTCTGTTATTTTAAATGGCACCCTGTATATTTTTTTTACCTATCTGATTCGTCCCTAGATTCTCTTTTCAACCATGTATCGGAACATGGCATTTGTTTTTAAAATGACAGTTAATATCAATTTTAGTTTGTTAAGTCTAGGTGGCCCTGATATGAACCTTGGCAGATATTGATGCATGGTGTGCCGTGATATCGAAAGACCTCTGGCATGCAACTTTGTGCCTCATATTTTTTTGGGAATAACCAGTAGCTGAACAGACTAATAAGATCTAACTTATTGAAAAAAATATCTTTAAACAACCCACGATATCTTAAAAACCAAGATAGGAACCCCATTTTTGTACTTAACGTAGTTAAAAAATACTTATTTATCTTTTATTTTTGTCCAAAACAATTGCTGTGCCTATCATATTTTGCTTTCTTCATTAAAATTAGTATCGAATATTATTGCATAGTAATGAATATTGTACTGCAACAAAAATATTTACTAAGCAGGCGGTGGAAACAAAATAAAAGTAGGTAAAACGATTTTTTTAATAAATAAGAAACATCAGTAAAACACATTTGAACAAAATTGATGAAAAACCATTACACTATGTAATTCATTTTTACAACGAATGAATGAAATTAAAATAAAAATATTTACTGAACTACTACATACAAAAAACATTTTTTTACTACAGATGTTCAAAATGTTGTCCGTTATTATCTCTGCACAAGCGTGTTTTTGTGACGGTAGCCCTAAGCACGTTATCTAACTGTAATTCAGTAATCCCATCGATTGCTCTTCTGACTCTCATTTCCATGTCTTCTCTGTTTGTTGGTGGAGTCCTATAAACATTTTCCTTGAGGTGGCCCCATACAAAAAAATCGAGCGGCGTAAGGTCTGATGACCTTGCAGGCCATCGAACGGGCCCATTTGTTTCCATCCAGTTTTCTCCAAACCTTTCATTTAAAATAATTCACCACAACTCTGCTGTGATATGGTGGAGCCCCATCCTGTTGAAAAATTATTGGGTTAACATTAGGTGGCAGTTCTTCAAAAAAATCTTGTATCTGGTTTTGCAAAAATCTCCAATATCTTTCTCCATTTAATGGAGCATCAAAAATTATTGGCCCAATAATTCTTCTGCCAATTACTCCTAACCATACATTAAAACTAAATCGCTCCTGATATGCACTTTCTATCATATTTCTGGGATTTTCTTGTGCCCAATAACGGGTGTTGTTACGATTAAATAATCCCAAATTAGTGAACCTGGACTTGTCGGAAAATAAAATTTGTTCATGAAAATTATTATCCAAATTGTGTCTGTTCAGAAACCAATTGCAATAGTTCACTTCTTTGAAAATCATTTTCGTATAAATGCTGGTGTATTTGGTACTTGTATGATTTAAATTTGTTTTTTCAAAATGCGTCGAGCTGATTCCCGATTTACACCGGTTTGGTCCTCAATCTGTCTTATCGAAATCGTGGGATCTACCTCGACAATTGCAAGTACATTGATTTCCGACACTTCATCGATAATTAAATGATTGTCCGGTACTTCTGGTTCACTTCTGAATTGCCGTTCAACTCTTACAAAATAGTTGTTTGGTGGATGAATTCTTGCGAGAAATCTTTCTTCATATAAGTCAGCAGCCTACCTGCTATTTTTTTTACATTCGCCATAGATTAGTAGCATATCTACTTTTTCATTTCGTGAATACATGGCAAAATAGAGTTAAAAACGTGATAACTTAGGTATAATTTAATGAAAAATACTTAAATTGCTGCCAAGTAAACAATTCTTAATTGTCAAATCAAAATAACGCGTCGTTTTAGCATCTTTTATTTCCACCGCCTGTTTACTAAATATTTTTGTTGCAGTACAATATTCATTACTATGCAATAACATTCGATACTAATTTTAACGAAGAAAGCAAACTATGATAGGAACAGCAATTGTTTTGGACAAAAATAAAAGATAAATAAGTATTTTTTAACTACGTTAAGTAAAAAAATGGGGTTCCTATCTTGGTTTTTAAGATATCGTGGGTTGTTTAAAGATTTTCTTTTTAATAAGTTAGATCTTATTAGTCTGTTCAGCTACTGGTTATTCCCAAAAAAATATGAGGCACAAAGTTGCATGCCAGAGGTCTTTCGATATCACGGCACACTACGCATCAATATCTGCCAAGGTTCATATCCTAGACTTAAACTAAAATTGATATTAACTGTACTTAAAAAAAGACAATCACGCATTATATAAGTTTACCCAAAATAATATCTTTTTAAATAAACATGCTACGAGGTGTTACATATCTCCTGTGTCACCCGGTATAAACATCCAACTTAATACAAGCAATTTTGCTCATATATTGTATTTACTTTTAAGGCGCTTTTTATACTTATTATTGATATATACGGCGGTTTTCTAGAAAATGGCGGAGGACCTGGGGATAGATACTTAAACCCTTTAAAAATTATTCCACTGTTCTCTCTACCCCACTACTCTGTGATCGTGATGTTATAGTATCTTATTTAAAATACGAATTTTCTCTATATTAAAGTTCGTCGAGTCTCATCAATATCATAACTTGCCACTGTTTTCACATTAGTGGGCAATTTATTTTACAATGTGATGCTGTTATAGTTGGGTGAATGTTTATAAGTCGTAGTGGAATGGTACGTAATAACTCACCATGTCTCGTGCTGTGATCATGCAGACAGGAATTGCTGCTGAATAAATGGCAGTGCCTTTCCAAATATGTTACACATTTGATGATATAAACCGATGGAGCCGTAAGAATTTTATCATTTACAAATACCTGCCTACAAGTTTCATTATAACTCATATTAAAATAGCATATTAAAGTATAAGTGGATATTAAGGTCTTTAAAACACGGGCGATTTTTCGAGAACGACGGCGCAGCCGGAGTGCTCGAAATAGAGCAGGTGTTTTAAAGACCAGTTATCCACGACTACTTTACGCTATTTTTTTTAATTGGTACACATTGTGACATCAGGATACCTGTCAGTGTCAAATGAGGAAAGCAAACATTAATTTGCAATCTATCACATAGGATTAATTATTGTCACTACAGTTGTTACTGATTGTATATTGCTTTAAAATGAGTTCTAACAGTGATTACTTAAACAGAAAAGCAGATTCGCGGTTAATACCGCAAAAATTCCTGTCAGATCAATAATTAAAAAGTTGACATTTTAACTCGGGTTGTAGTTGTTGCCATGGTAACTTTAAAACGCGCGTTTTTAAAAGTTGGATTTAAACACTCTGAGGCGTACTTTAAATAAGCAAAATAGGGTACCAATAAAAAAAATTAAAATTCGTTTGAGCTATAAAAACACGGTTTTAATCTCTTCCACAACCCCAGCTGATTATGTTAAGAGAAATATGCGAGTAAGCCATTGCATAATAAAAACTTAATAACCCTGGAACATTTAAAACATCTTTCATTTGTAAAATGGCGTAATATGCCCTATTTAATTTCTTACAGACATCATCAACGTGAGCATCCCTCGTAATAGTTAGAGCCGGCTGTACTGATTTCCTATGAATAAGATACATGAGAAACTTTGTTTGAGTTTTATTAGGAATACCTCTTCTTATCCAATAATTAATACACTTAGTTCTGGTTTTATTCAATATGTCTGTTGCGTTCAAACCAAGTGCTGACATCACAGCAGATAGCATTCTGCATTTCATATTCCAAAAGGGGAACGGTAGCTCAGTGGTTTAGTGCGTCTAGATTGCATACTGGCATACCTAGCGAAGCAGGTTCAATCCCTGCTCACCGCGAAATAATTTTA
This sequence comes from Stenurella melanura, assembly GCA_963583905.1. NCBI lineage: Eukaryota > Metazoa > Arthropoda > Insecta > Coleoptera > Cerambycidae > Stenurella > Stenurella melanura. The sequence continues at coordinate 6,761,697 of OY757314.1, read as the reverse complement.
ATTATAAAATTATTCCCAAGCTGTGGTTCGGACTCCACTATAAACTGTAGGGCCTTGTTTCTCTTTACCTAATACAAAATCATTCTGAATTTTCAAGGAGTGACTTCAGTGACTTGAGAAGCGGTTAAGAAAACATTTTAAGAGTTGCGGAGTATCAGATAAAGTGATGGTGGTGTCACCAGCGAACATCGTAACTAACCCCATATAATTCGGGAGGTCGTTGATGAATAACAAAAACAGTAATGGACCTAGCACAGATCCCTGTGGAACACCAAGTTTAATGTCGTGCACGGCTGACTTGGCACCATATTAATGACCATATTTCGCCCCTCGAGACAAGATTGGATCCAACTATGTAGCCAGGCAGGCTATAACTACTACGTTTAATTGTTAAAAAATTTGGGCACACAGAATCAAAGGCCTTGGTCGGGTCAGAAAGTAGTGAGGCAACATATTTGCCCCTAGCAAGTTCTAGGTAAATGTAATTTAATAATTCCACATAGCTGACCCGACTGATCTGTTTTTTTCTAAAACCATGCTGAGAAGTAGTCAGTATAGTCTAACCGATAAAGTCAAAAATACACCAGAAGCTCGAAAAAAATGTTATCTGAGATTTTTCTTAAGTAACTGTTACTGGGAGGATTAGACATCACAAAAGCACAAAAATCAGTTCTGTGGGTGCCGTGGGCAATCCCCCCAAAAAAACCACCCCTTTGGTGAAAAAAGCCTTATTTTACTGATAACTTGTTAACCGTTGAAGATGTAAAAAAATTACTCATTATGAAAAAGAAAGCTTGACTAATTGTCTAAAAGAAAGTCCTTTTGTAATTTTTTTGTATATGCTATGGTTTTCGAGAAAATCGATATTAACAAAAATTGCAAAGCACGCGAATTTTAGTTTATTTGAAATTTTTTGTGCGCGGCCTATAGAAGAAATTGAATTTCTCGAAAACCAAACAAGCTAGGAAGAAAAATCAAAATGGATTTCAAGGGGGAGTTAAATACTCTACTTCACTGCAGAAAAAGTTAGGAAAAAAAATATTCACATTTACAAATTTATCAGCATGTTGAAGTTAGGCAAGAAAAATCCAAAAAATGCTGAATATTCAATATTTTGATATTTTTTATGCAATTTTTTAACTAATAAATGATTAGAAACAATAGTTATATGATATATAAATTTAAAAAAAAATTTTTTTGAGCTAAATTTTTTATTTTAAAAAATTGGCCAAAAAGTTCAACGTGCTGGTAAATTTGTAAATGTGAATATTTTTATTCCTAACTTTTTCTGCATTGAAGTACTACCTTGAACTAAAAGATAATAATGCATTTATAAGTTATATTAAAGTCAGTTATTTTTTATGGGCCTGTGAATAGTTAAAAGCACAAAAAATTAAGATATATTATATTGTTATTTTTATATACTAATAAATATCAATAGCCATAAAAAAATAGAAACACAAGAGAGTATTTTATATCCCCTTTAAAATCCATTTTGATTTTTCTTGGTTTTGGTTTCGAGCAATTCAACTTTTTCTATAGGCCGCGCGAAAAAAATTTCAAATAAACGAATATTCGTACGCATTAGGAATATAAATTTTGCTATTTTCATCAATATCGATTTTCTCTAGAATCATGGCAGATACAAAAAAAATTACAAGAGGACTTTTTTTTTAGCAAATTAGTCCAGCATTCTTTTTCATAATGAGCAATTCTTTTTATATCTTCAATGGTTAACGAGTTATCAGTAAAATAAGGCTTTCTGCACCGAAGGTATGGTTTTGGGGGGGGGGGTTTGCGGCATCCCCAGAACTCATTTTTGTGGTTGTGTGATGTATAATCTTTCCACTAACAACTACTGAAGGAAAATCTTATATAACCTTTTTTTGTTATGGAAATCTTTGTACATATTGGACTAGTAGAGCATTATTCTCCAAATATGTTTAGAGGTAATTGCATACAACTTTTTCAAATAATTTAGAGCCAAATAATAATCTTCGTGTCTTTTTTGTCGGTATGTGTATTTGTTCTCTCTACGTTACCTAGCATAAACAATACATAGCGTTTCCAATTATGTGTATTAAGATCCCTTGTGCAAGATAGTAGGTATAGTTTTTTCTGTTTACATTTGCTACACTTGCTTTTATGAAAACCAACTAAGACTTCTATAAACGTTATCTTCAAAGAAATTGTACGGCAGTTTCATTATAATGGCATGCGATGTCCGTCTAGCCTAAGGTAATGAAAGTGTTATTAAAGGGAACAGAATGTGTTATTACAGACTACACGCAAGTCCCGTGGGGGTGGCATCAAGGGTTAAAGTTATTTTCTCAACCCTTTCACGTAATACGAGGTCGTTAATCACTTATTAATAAAGCCTGCCGTGGAGAATGTCAACAACAGAGACCTTTTAGTAATGTTCTTTTCTTATAATTAATATCAAGGAAACTTTCTTTGGAAAATGAGGCTATACAGGTTGTTATGAAGGGTTCGCTTCGTATGTTGTGTGATTTCTTTACAAATAAACTCTCGTGTTTTATTGTAGATGTAAAAGATTTACGACACATTCTCTTGGTTTGCTTTCGGAAAACCTCATTAACAATTTCCTGTTATTTAATGATACAACTCATAAGGTCAATCATCGTAAAATAATGAAAGTATGGTAGTTCCAAGTCGTAGAATTCTTCTGATGAGAGCAGTGTGGAAATTTAATAGAATAATAAAACATTGATCAAATATATACAAAAATTGGAAAATAATATTTTTAGGTTTTATTACAAGAAATAAAAGCGTGTTATGTATCGAAAAAGTAAAGTATATTTTATCGTAAACTGTGATAAGTAAAAAAAAATTGTTTATGTTTTAGTGCATTTTTGAAAAAGCTTCTTTAAAAAAAATTGGTAAATTTTTATTTTATACTCTTTAACTAGTGTACAGGCAATAAAGGCAAAATGTTGTAAAAACCTCGCAAAAATTAATAAAAAGAATCATCTCTGGGATTTAAGCAGTTAATAACCTGTAGAATGGAATGATGCATTCTTTGCAGTTCCAAGTTCCGGGAAACTTAAAAAAAATTTGGAAAAATTTTTTGATTTTCGGTTTTTTGCTCTAACGGCTAAAATAATGAAAATACAGAGACAAGTTTTCAACAAAGTTTGTAGCTCGTCTCTTTCACTACAAAATAGGTCTTTACCAATTTTTGTCTTACTTCAGCCGTTTAGGAGATAAATCCAGTTTTCCACTTATAGTAAAATGAGAATTCTCTGGGAGTTTCGTACGACCGGACATATCGATCGATAACTGTTACTATTCAGAGCCGCTAAAAAAAAAATGAAAGCAACGTGAAATGTAGAGAAAAGTCTCAGCTTTAATGTGGAACTAATCACAAAATTCAAACAATTTTGATCATAGCGAAAAATGTGTTAGAAGATGGCTTAGTAAACTTTATACAGTTGATTTATTCACATATGTGAATTTTACGCATCCTGCCTATTTCTCCCGTAACAATGGGTGCTTTTTCACTGCATGAATTCGATTCCACGCACTTTAATCTATGTCTCGTGAAAATTTCAATAAATAATGTTAAAAAACGAATAAGTTGTTTATGTTTTACTGTATAATTGTGCATTTTCTGAACGTGTATGAATAATGCAGACAAATTCAAAAAGTACTGCGCGCATTAAAAAAACTCTAATGTCATTCGAAGGAATATGTTTTATTGTACTTATGATCCAAAAATTAAGACTGTGCTATTATTATTAATTAATATATAGCGAACTGAACTCCAAAATTTGGAGGTGGATTGATCGATGAGAAATATACCCTCTGCTTTGATCGCGAGGCAAATTTTTCCAACAAAAGTAATTGCAATAAAATGTTAATTGGATTAATATATCATTATATAAGAATATATAAGCAAAATAAATTATCATTCTAACGACTCCCGGCAAAGATATGAATAAATCTGTGGATCAACTGTACAAAGTTCACTAAGAAATCTTCTGACACTTTCTCTTTTTGATAATTTTTTTTTATGAATTTTGTGATTAGTTCCACTTTAAAGCTGAGACTTTTGTCTACATTTTATGTTATTTTCATATTGTTTAGGTGCTCTGAATAGTAAGAATTATCGATCGATGAGCCCGGTCGTACGAAACTCCTGGGGAATTCTCATTTTTCGCGCACTTCGAAGCGGCTTAAAACTATAAGTGGAAAACTCGATTTATCTTCTAAACGGCTTAAGTAAGATAAAAATTTGTAAAGACCCTTTTTGTAGAGAAAACGACGAGCTACAACTTTTGTTTAGAACTTCTTTCTCTATTTTCGTTATTTTGGCCGCTAGAGCAAAAAAAAACGAAAATCAAGTAGATTTTTGAATTTTCTCGGAACTTGGAAGTGCAAAGAATGTATCATCTCATTCTCCAGGTTATTACCTACTTAAATCCCAGAGATGATCCTTTTATTAATTCTTGTTACCCTAAATTGCTAATTTGCCTGTACTAAACCTTTTAAGATTAGAGATATACAAATTCTCGATAAATGCATTTGAATGATCTATTGCTTTCAAAATTTTATTCACTAAAACAAATACAGTTCATGTCCATCGTAATATTCAAAGTTTAAAGTCGCAATCTCAGATGACTTAGTTAAGGAGTCATATGCAGATTGGGGCAGTCACATATTCAAACGGATACAGTGTATTCAGTTGAGTTTCGTCTGCCAGGAGCCGGTTTAAGATATGACGATTTTCGATGTGCGACGAATACCAGCTTTTGTTTATAGAGGCATCGTACCGCCTTGCAGCGCAACGCTATTCATTTGAACAGGGCAAGTGTCATTTTGAATTTCCCAAATTGGATTCAAATTCCTGATCAGCGATCCCAAAAACCTTCGAGTAACCATTTTCGTCTAATTTTATGGCATACTGTGTATGATAATAATTTTTTCAATTAATTTAATTAAAGAGAAATGAAACCAAATATTTCCGCCAAAAAATAAAAGGTACTGTTTTTTCTAAATGTCTTTCTGAACTTCTTGCAACAAAAATGTACCTTAAATTTTATAAGTAAGATGCTGAAATGACGCGACTATGTGCAGTTTCATGAAATGAAATTTATTATGCATTGATTATTACAAAAGCTACCTTTCTGGCATTCCAGTCCGGACTCGGCCATTTATCTGCGACGCTAAGCGCCACTGATGTCGGAGAGCTGGTCGGAAGAGTAGAGACAATTAAAATAATTGAAGAATTTCATCGTTGTCAATGCCTACTTAAAATGTTCTGCTCAGTTTGTAATTTGTAATATATCGACGTTCTTGTAAATATTAGAAACACTATATAAGATAGCTACGTGAAATATTATATTTTTGAAATCAGAGAAAAATGAAGATTACCATTCTCGAGTTAGATACATTTAAAAATCAAGTAACACCCTGTATACTGTTACATTTGGATGTCATTATTTTGTAAACATGACGCGTAAAACTTACTAAAAAATTATTAAATTTGGCTTTTAAAACTCTCGAATCGGTCCGGAAATAACTAAGCTAGAGGGGGCATTTATGATGAATCACCCTGTACTGACATCTCCCGCTCGACCTACTATGCATATGGCAGTAACGTCTTTAAAGTGTCAAGTGTCAATTGATATTTCTTCGCATATTAGGTGTTCACCGCAGTCGCATTACGTTGGATGGTACTGTATATCCATGAAACAAAATTTATTCTAGTTAAACTGTCTATGCTGTATGTACCTAACACATTGTAAACAAATTTATTAATGACATACTGCTCGACATGAAAGAAAAAAGAAAGAATGAAAGTAGTAGACAGTTACCAACGCGTAATTTAGTATATTTTAAGTCCCAAGAACATATAGTATAGAGTATATTACTCGACGAAGAACTATCGACTTGGCTACGGAGGTGCTAATAAATAGTAAATGTGTCCTAACTAATTTTGCCACCGTTATGTTCATCACACCTCGCGAACAGTGGCACTACGAACCAGACCAATAATGTAGGCTTTAGTCCGACAGGTTTAGTCTGTGCCACCAGGATTATTAACCATTTATCTGCAATGTTTATGTACCAATTTGGAGAAGGGCCAAACGTATTCGGCGTGCTACTTAATCACGTACCTGCATTTGTTTCTAGTCGTAATCAACAGCACATGAGAGAAAAATTGAATTTTCCGCTTGGTTTAAATAATATTAAGTGTGATTTATGGGTCCTGTACGGCTTTCATATGCTGTGTAGCGTAGTGGCGCCATCAGATTAATTTAAGTTAGCGAAAAGATGTCGTTTCGAATAAAGCCGTTTACAAATATCCAACTGAATATTAAAGAGGAGTTTTAGAACTATAGCCTATTTGAGAATGAAAGAGAATAATAAAATTTCATTATAAATGCAGATTCTATAAAAACATATACAGTGTGCAACAAATTCAGTATCTCAATTATTGTGCATATTTATAATAAATTCCGGGACACGGGATTTTGGATACTGAAATGACATCCTGCAACGTACATTCATCCCTAAATTCAACCCCTTCGAGTGGCAGTTGCAACCCCTACATTTTTTAATGGGAAGTAGGGGCTTGTGATAGCTCATTTGAAAGGCATTTTTGTGCTCTATTCAAAAATGCTATGGTTTTAATATTTACTGCAAAAATTAACGGTCTGCTTGACGAAATTCGCTAAAACAAACGAAAACCAAAAGTTTACAACGTTTTATGCTTGAAGGCTAGCAATAGCTATTTGTATGACAAGGGAGAAAAGTGCATAATTTCCTCCCGCGAATAGTTTGATGCCCGACGTGAAGCGGAGGTCATCATTATCCAAGGGAGGAAATGGCACTTTGCTCCTGTATAATACATATGATTTTTTCTACGACCATTTACAGTGTTTTTTACATTGGTTGTACATATATTTTGTTATATTTTCTTATGCATGACAATCAAAAAACCAAATATGTCAAAATGTCATAATAGGTATTTAGATAAGTATATATTTAAAAAAATCAAAGTACATGGAACGTTGCTAAGGTTGCTTCTTATTTTCAAAATAAACAAATTTCCAAAAAGTTTATAATAATGTATTCCGAATGTGAAGATGAAGGATCCCATATATCAATTTTGAAACAGATATGAGGAAAATAAAAAAGTGCAAATTTTACCCGCTACTATTAATTACTATATGAAAAATTATAAACTCTTGTGTCTATTTCACAAACATTTGATTAGATTCGACAAAAACTTCATGTATTTTAGTTGAATAAAGGTATTTGCATGTAAAAAAAAGAAACGAACCCCCAATATAGTATTTTTTAGAAATATCAATGATACAAATTTTTCCCATATGTAGCCAACTTTATGCCGGACACTGTAGCTATATAGGTTCGGGCACAAATGAAACTGATAACAAAAAATGAATTGCCCAATTCAGTCAATAATAATAGTGATCAGAAAAAGAAATCAAAGACTAATATTGCTACAGACCAGCAAGAAACACGAGAAGGTTTGGGCATTTCTTGACAGGAAAGGATAGGATCGTAGTACTAGTAGGGGAAACGATGTCAAAAAAATAAAATATTTCACATAACAAAAAAAAATCTGAAATCTCTATGAGAATAACGAAAATAAATTATTTTTCTTTTAGCGGTCATAAATAAAAAATCTGGTTGACAAAATAAATATTAAAAAAAAATAACAATAATTTTAAAACAAATAATTTAAAACAATTCTGAAAGAACAACGCATTGACACGTTTTCATAAACACTAAAACACTACACTTGAACAATTTATCTACTCGACGCATGTTTCACCATTCCTGTATTAATATATAACTTAAAAAAAGTAGATTTTATTAGAGATAAACACGCGCTAGTAGTAATAAAAGACACATTTTTGAAGAAAATAAAGTTTAGACATAACTTGCGGCGCAGTTTAATAAAATAAAAATTTTAGAAGGAAAATTATTAATATTTAATAGAGCTTAATCAAACAAAAAAAAAGTAGAAGTGCTTGGGGATCAATCTCGCAACAATCCCATTTATATTTATTGCTCTTCGAGTATCTTACCTTCTTCTTCTTCTTCTTAACTTTATTCAGTTTTTAAAATATAAAACATTGCCTCCCCGTATGGAGATCCGGAGCCAACCGCACAATCACGTTGCGCAGCGCCGTGGTGTTGGTACGGTTGGACGGATCGTGGCCGGTTTGGCGCAATAAAACTTTAACCAAAAGACGGAACTCCTGCCGCCTGTGGCATTAAGGTTGTACATGTTTAAAAACTTAAACTCTAGAACATTTAAAATTAACACTTTTTTAAAAATTTTGGTATTTTTCACTGATTAATTTTGGTTGCTAAGAAAGGGCTAAACTCAATGGAAAACACACGTTCGAGGCAATTGTGCCCCAACAGTCTGCTCGCCGTTGGGGAGTTTTGGTTTATGGAAAGGAAATTTGAGTTAGAATTTTTATAAGGTTTATCGGTCAAAAGGAAATTTTAATAACAAAAAATGACAAAATGATAAAATTACAAAAATACAAATAGATTACAAACAAGAAGAAGGAAAGAGATAGTTAAAGAATAAAAGTATGGTGGTGAGAAAGTGTATGATAGAGCATCTTACCGATTGAGCTACGCGATTCTGTTTATTTTATCCTAAAACATGCAATATCTACATACTAGGAAATTGTAAGACTTACTGGTTTGACATTGTTCGTTTGATGGATGAATATCCAATATTTACCACTAAAAATAACTTAAATATTTCATATATAGACATTTTTCATATTTAGAGTGGTGTTAGTTCACGGAAATAAATAATATTCGTTGTCAAATCACACACAGTTTGAGAATAGCTGAGCTTATGACTATGTTTCTCACTCCTCAGTATAAATTTCATATTTTCGTCTCAAAAGAAGTGGGAAAGAATCTTGGTAGACATACATTGACAATGTCTTTAGGCTTTAAGTTTGTGTGCAAGAGATAATGAAAACGTATGTGCAATATTAATTCATGCATCGGTCTTTTTAAACTGGACCCAACTCTACTGCTTGAGTTCGATGAAAACCCACATAGTTTAAGTCGACAAGCAGCTTCAGCATGAATGTTTCCCATTCCTCAAAGTATTCGCGTATTAAAAGAAAATAAAATGCATCCCTATAAACTGACCCCAACTCGGGGGCTTAGTGATGACGATTTCGATACAAGAACATATTTTTGTGAACAAATGACGTAATGGTTAGATAACAATGTTATCCAACTAGAAAATGTTTTGTTTTCGGATCAGTCCACTTTTACTCTTCATGGCCATGTTAATCGTCAAAACTGTGTAACGCCCACGTTTTGAAACACACTGTAAGTTAATTTGTAAATTTCGATTATGTGTGCTAATGCGATAAAGCGCGCGATTATTCTACTTATTATTTGAATTCAAATTATAAGATACTGATCCTAGCATTATACGCGTTTAAATCTTCTTGGTTAGTCATGACAAATGCTTGACCAATAGCGTAGTAGTTTGTACTAAATCTTTTTGATTAGTCATGACAAATGTTTGACCAATAGCGTAGTAGTTTGTACGACCAAGTTTAGCTAATAGTAGACGCCGGCTCTGGCTCGAAGAGAGGCGCTGGAAAAATGGCGTAGCGGACGGTTTGGCCGTGTAGGCCGTAAGAATTAAAGCCGCCATATATTTGTAAATATCTGTATATAGTGATTAAAAACTGCTAATAAAATCAGTAAAGTAGTTATGCATGTATATGTTATGTGTTTATTGTGTATCATTGCCCATAACTACAGCAAGGCAATGTTATCGTCGAACTAACTGTAAGTACAGACTTTTCTATTGTGTACGCCTCTCGTGATGCAAATGTTGCTGTTTGAAGCCGCTTGCAACTATGCAGAATTATTGATGGCTTCATTACTTCATTCCACGTTTGGCCAGTAATATTTTCTATTGTATCCAGTGTTACCGTCCAATTAAGACTTCTCGTACCCCATGAGAAGACTATAGTGCGTGAATAATTTCATTTGAAAATTATGGTTGCGTAGCTATACCGTCCCGTTTTTTTGACATCTTCCGTGCGTGTGGGCAGAAAAACGCAGTGTTCAAGTAACGGAAAAGTTTGTCGAAATTACTAATTGTTGTGCCATTTTTGTCATTAATTTTACCTACAGTTTGTACTATTTTCCTTTTGTGTGTCTCCATGTAATTTAGTTGAGCTTATGTATGTTAACGTAAAAATTATTTGTTTATAACGCTCTGGCCAGACCGCATTTGGTTTAGTTTCATTATTTACTGAATATGGATTCTTATTATGTACGATTTTGCCTTATATTTTACAATATGTCATATGGACTTTCAGTTACTTTACATTATTATTCTGAAATTTTTTTATAGTTTACCTGCACCCTGAGAGGTCTTATGCTCTACCATTGTTTGTGTCTCTTTCTGTGAACTACTAAAGTAGTTAAATTCAAATTAATTCGTTTTATTTTAACAAGTAAAGTTAATGTTTGGAAACCATGTCCTTGGTCCTCTTTTTCATTGATGGCAATTTGAATAGAGATAATTATTTAGCTCTGCTCCAAAATAATGTGCCAACTTTGGTAAACTTACATCCTGCTCAAGCAAATCCACAAGCGGATGTAATATGGTTCCAGCAGGAAGGAGCACCAGCACATTACCGAATCGATGTCCAGCAATACCTCGAATTTTCAAACCGTTGGATAGGGAGGCGAGGATCGCTAGAATGGCCTGCACGTCCTCCTGATCTTACACCCTTAGATTTCTATGGGGATATGTGAAAAGTATGTTATACAAAACTTAGCCACGTCCGGAAACTGCTACGATTCGTCCCAAAAAACATGATTTTAGGTAACTATTAACAATCCGGCGGGTTGTTCTATTAATGTTATTATCAACATTATAATTAATGTGTCACATAAAAAATGAATTATTCTGTACAATAGAGAACGCGGACAAGGTGCTACTACATTAAATATGAATGAATGATGCATGCTGCTACTATTGGATAAAGATCTAATATTTTTTAAATACGTAAAATAAAATCGTTCTAAATAAGCTGAATCACTTTTGTCCTAAAATTAGGAACATAATCCTTGTTACAAAGTTACAAAATTGCTATATAATAACGTCCCATGAATAAAATTTGCATTTTGTTACATAAAATCCTGGTAATTAAAACTCCGGGAACATCTGTTTAAGTGCCTCAAAAAGACTCAACGATCATCACTGTGGCTTTCAAAGCTTTTCTAAACAAGTCCCTACCCGTGTCTCGGGTTGAAATTAATTTTCTTGCTGTGCATTTCTGCTTCATATTGCGGACAACCCTTCATTTTATTGAACAAACGACCGTAGAACAACCCTTCTATGTGAATGAAGCCCGGGGCAATGTTTACGTCGTTAGTTTTTTAATGTTAATTTTTCAGGATTGTCTTTTAGTGTTTCTTGCTACATGAAAAGAAACAATTTTTGACAAAAATATACATAGTAAGTATTGAAACAGTTTTTGTAAAAAGGACACTATCTTATTTGTGACTTGCTGGCGAAATAGAACGTGACGATTTTGCTACTAGGTTCTTTCCAGTTTCTCAATTCGTTTAATTATAGCGACAATATTAATTCTTTGATCCAATAAAAATATCAATTTATTCGTCCCTCTGCAACTAATACTATATTTCAGACTAAAACCTAACAAACGCGCTGTGTAGTAAAATAGTAACAAATTTATTAAATTATGCACCTGTTGGATCTAACGTGGCTTAATATAAGTATTTATAGAAGTACGTATGTATTTAATTAAATCGCGAATAAATAATGACTTCCTAGAAGTAAACAGACAATAATGTTTTTTCATTGCGATTAACGACGTTCTTGTTATTTTAAATTATACACAATGCCGATTTACTGAATGAAAGTAAAAAATACTATTGAATTATGAATAGGAGTTCAGTATCATTGGCTGTATAGGCTTAGAAATTTTATTTACTCACTAGTTATTGTTGTACCATCGCCAGCTATTGAATTGCTATAGTAAATGTGTGCTTTGAATTGATTTATAAGAAGACCCATGATAATAGGCAACGTGCTGGGTTGCTCCACCTTTTATGATACAAAATGTTTTTATATTGCCACCTAATGAAAGAAAAGTGTAGCTAGAAGGTCTTACGTGCTATTATATAATAATACATTTATTGTTCTTGTAAACTTAGCCTTTACCTAAACTAAATTTGGAAAAAAAAATTCACCGCGTCAATTTTTCTGTACACCCTCATATAACCCCCATAAACTTTTATAAAAAATTCTTTCATTATTTTTTATGACCTTGGCATGGGTTCTTTGGGTCGCTGATCACGAATCTGAAGTCAAAAATAAATTTCGACTTAATGGCAGCTCTCAACAAGCTGTCAAGTTTCACCAAGATGTAAAAAGTTGATATTGTTGCGTTTTTCCTCCTCTTAGGAAACACCCTGTATGAATCCGTGGGTTCTAAAATAATTTCAACAAGATATAAACACTACTAACACTTTACTTAACAATTTACTGACTATACAATACTTCAAATTCAAAATAACCTTTACACTTTGTTTACTTAATATTTAACCTCACTTTTTACTTTTCAACATGTTCACTTTTATAAACTGCCTTCTCAATAAACTTCCCCTTCCGCGCTGGTAATCGCGCCTTATATACTCCGAATTTGACTATCTAGATCCATCTAGAAAGAATCAAGAATCTTCTCTGACCACACTTCAGAAAAGTCCATTTCTTTCTACTAGCTTCCAGTCACTAGTAGGCATAGGCGTATCAATTTCCAGTTCCAAGGGGGTGTAATTCATAACAATATTAAATGTATATTATTAAGTTTTTTGGGTTGTTGATTACGATTCTGAAGTCAAAAATGAATTTTGACGTGATGGCAGTTGTCAATAAACTGTCAACAAGCTGTCAAGTATCACCAATACGTGAAAAGTTGATATTAAATGCATATTCATAAGTTTCTTAGGTCGCTTAATATAAATCCGAAATAGATGAAGTTAATCTGAAAATGTCGCATTCTATTTCCTTGAATATTCCGAAAAGGGCGAAATTTTGGGGAAAATGCTGTCTGATTTCTTTTGGCGCGAAGTATTCGCGAAAAACCTTGTTTTCGAGACTTTGGCCCTGAATATCTCGATTATGGGAGGGTTTGGTAAAAATAAAAAAGACATCTTGTAGATAATTTAAAGGACGCGAGATATTTGCAAAGAATTTTGACCTTCATTATCTTGGGATTTTTGTGATTTATGTGGATTTGGGTATGAGACACCTCAAGGAACGTCTGTGCAAAAATTCAGATTTTTACTAATTTTGTCTAGGTGAAATGCTAATTTCCATGAACTATTATTAGTGAAATTTACACCGATGAGAAAAAATCTTTTATTGCTCCTATACTATTATATCTTTATTTTTATTTAACTATCCTTTATTATTTATTTTTATATAAACTAGAATAAATTATATTCGATCCGCTACAAATGTTTGCTATACATAATGTGGTTAAATAAACATCTCTATCTGCCTGTCTATCCATCTATCTATCATTATTAATTTCTTTCTTTTTTTTTCAGCTACCGGCATAGATCCCACTGGTCTATTCTCAATCCCTTCTCCTGGTCAATCCATCGATCTCTTGGGTGCCTTGGGTTTATACAACAACTCTTGGGTCAATGTTACGTTGACGAATGGACCACCTCCACAACTTAGGCCGGCCTATTTATTACAAGGTAACATATATTTATATAATTAATCATTAGTGTTTCTTTTATTTCAACAGGATTACCCAAGTTGGAAGTAACGGTAAGTGACTAAGGAGGTTTTCTGGTAGAAAATCTTGTTTTATATCAAAGAGAAGAAGTTATAAAATGATGGCAATATTGAGTTCCATAAAGTGTTTTAATACAAAATAAATAATGAAAATTTATCACCGATACCAACGTCTGCAAATACATGTAGCTTCCATCATTACATACTAACAATTTTATTTTAATTACTACAGTACATATTTCCAGTGTTGTGAGAATTTATGAAAAAATTCAAAAGAAAATAATATATCAATTTTGTGTCTTTTCTTAATGAGATTTTTCTATGTTTAAGTGTTTCTATTTTTGTGTTTTTTTACCTGTTTCATTACTTGTTTTTATAGTCCTTGTTACCATACTGTGTTAATGAGAAAAAATAAGTGCAATAAAATATCGATAAACCGAAGTGAGAAGTCAGATTCCACGCGAATAGGAAATGGAAGCTGCCGCCTAACAGGATGGACTACCGCCAATTATTGATTTATATTTCAAATAATTTCGTCGAGGAAGAAAAATCATCAAATGTTTAAACACTTATAACTAAATAAATACATCGACTGGAAGCTGCATGATGCCTCTATGGAAAAACGGAAACTGGCATTTTGTCGGCATTGTATATTTCGCTGGACAAATTTGTACGTTTATACCGGAAAACACGGAAAAATATCCCGACGAAATATATATCTGGCGATGCGAAATTTCCTCCCTCTTCGACCGTTATGGGTCCGAAGTGAAAAAACGTCGGTGAAAGACTTCGCGGATACTGCAAAGCCGTAATGAGTAAGGGGTCCAGACCCTTCAGTTTACAGTGTCCCGAACACTAAATATTTCATATCGCATTTGTTGCCTAGCAACCGATGCGAAATGAAATTATGTACAAAATGTAGTTGTTTATGATTGATTGCTCTGGCTAAATGAACATCTTTGGAGGTTGCCGTAGAAGAACGATATTTTGATTCAATTTGACTTGATATTGACAAGTCTGAACAACAATTAATGAACGAATTAAAATTTTACACACTATCCCAATTATTCCAAATAATTCATAATTTTATACACGTCAGAAAATTGCCTTTTAGATTACAAACATTTAAAAATTATTAAAGTTTTTCTTAATTATTCCACGATCAGAAAATATAATATGTAGCTTCGTCTCATGACATACTTAATTCTTCCCCTCAGTTTCTTAGCTTCACTCTTGGACAGCCTTACACCACTTTCCAATCAATCTACTACTTATTACTCCATTCATTTGAGCCGCTTTCAATTAGACTTCTCCCTTCTATCTCTTTAATTTTATATCTACTAACTACCAATTAACTTCGATTTAATTCACTTCCTTATACTTATACTGGATCACGTTTTTTATTCATTACGCTTACTACGTCTCTCGCAACTGATACGTTCTGATTGATTCCTGAAATTGTCATCCATATTCATATTTTTTTTGTTCTTTAACAATAAATGCGTTAAGGAAACATTTCTATATTACGCGAGACTTGCTAATTTGTAAAAGATGAATGACAGTTTTTCTTAAGGGGTTGCAGCCAAAAAACTATTGGAACTGATAGCGAATAAAATTTTGAGGAGAAAGATTCCTTACAATTTATAAATTGATAGTCTTTAATCCTGCTTTAAATCGAGTAGCTGTGGCTTTATATTTTTTCTACACACATAAAGCGAACAAATTATTTATGAGCTCTGATTTATTAATACTCATTGTTCCCAAGTGCCTTATCAATTTAATTTTAACCATAAAATAGAGTCATATACCCAAAGCTACCTCAATTAATCATTTTAGTTTGTGTTTCGGTGTCAAGTGGGAATGTTAGTATTGCAAATACATTGTAGCGTATAAGTTAGATAGATAGGGAGATAGAAGTTTTTGACTACATTACATAGAAATGGTTACAGCACGCCCTAAAGTAGTTTGTGATTGCATAATACAAACCTACTTTGTAAGGGTATGAATATATTTGAATATAACAATGATTGCTGCCTCAAAAATATAGTTTAATTAAAGTATACAAGAAAATACGATTAGAAAATTATAATATGTCCAAGAAAAACTGTAAGTATATCCATATGATAAAAGCAATAATTAATGAAATTATGAAAATTATGGTTATATAAAATATATAAATACAGGTTATAAGAGTAGGGTATTATTTATTTATTTAGCATACACTGCTCTACAGGTAGAACCCATTTACAGAGTAGGGCGGATACAGAAAACACAAAAAAATAAATATTTACAATATACATTAAAGGAATATAAAGTACTCCTAAAGATAACATAATATTATAATTAAATAAAAACAGAGATCAAAGACAAGAAATATAAAAATACACATATATCAAAAAAAAAAAACAAAGAGTCAATGGATATAAAAGTATTTTATGGAATTAACAGTGCAGCTGAAAATATCAAATTTGACACAGTGTTTGTTGTAATTATGACACATTGAGAATAGAGGAAAAAATTTAAGTCTGTTAGAGCGTGGAGTGGCAAGATAAAAAGTTTGCATTATCCGACATAAAACTGTAATTTATTTAAACATTCTGGGCAATCGATCTTGTTATGTATTAGATTATGTAAAAATATTTCAAATAGCAAACTCGCCTGTTCTCAAAAGAGTCCATAGAGAATCTATTCAAAAATTCTAGGTGTGGAAAACCAATTGATGGGTATAATCCATCACACTTGAACCACAATAATTTTACAAATCGCCTTTGTACTCATTCTATGCTATTAACATGAGTTACGCAATGAGGGTTCCAGATGGGTGACGCGTATTCAAGTTTAGACGGGACAAAAGCAAAGTACTTTTAGAGAATCAGTATTAGTAAACTCTCTGCTTGATCTGAATAAAAATCCCAAAATCTTATATTCTGAACTTATGTTATTTATGTGTGGTACAAAGGAAAGTTTTTTATAAAAAATATCTCCAAGATCCTTGAGAGTCACGGGTCTTTGGAGTTCCACATTGTCTATGCTATAATTAAACGTGATATCAGTTTTGTTATGTAGGACACAACGTTGCAATTGGACACATTTAAGCTTAACTTATTTCGAACACACTACTCAGATACGTTGGAGAGGCTGTTTTGTAATATATTGCAGTCCGCTATAGAACTAATAGTTCTAAAAGTTTGAGATCATCCGTGTATAGCACACAGTCAGCTTGGGTAACTTATCGTTTATAAAAATATTAAAAAGCAACGGTCCCAAAATTAATCCTTGTGGAATACCAGGTACTCGACAGACCGAAACCCACTATAAGTGACATATTGTTTTCTACTTAAGAGATAGAATTGAAAAAATACGAGCAGGAATTGGGAGAGGACACATTTTTTGAAATAATATAGTGTGGTCAATGGTGTCGAACACTACATCAATTTACTACGAACTCATGGCGTCATCAGTTATATTGTCAGTGTCATTTTGTGTTATAAACGCGTTATTTTGCAGATAAATTTCCTAAAGTAGCATTTACAAATCCCGTATTAGGTAGACGTTACTTATTTTATCACATGTAAAACGTAAATAAAGTGAATAAAATGTTGTGTTATGTTATTTATTTGTTGAAATTTTAATTTGATGGACGAAATAATGCTGTTTAAATATCAAAAAGTGCTTTAGTATAACAAGTACTTAATTTTAATAATATCAAAAAAGCAAATTTGCACATAGTGAAAACACCTAATTGTAGTTCCTGATCTCGTTGTGGGTTCGTTAGGGTTATTATTTATTTCTAATTTGATTTTTCTCTGAGAAAATTGAACATTGAAGTCACCAACCAGGATCGTGGTAATTTTGTCTAAATACTCACCCAGGAGTATAGAACCATCAACTGTATATGCTAGCAATATTCTACGTAGAAATTGTATAATTTCTTGTATAATATTATTGGGAGATATGTAAATTATATTATTTCTATTGTCCATTTGAAAATTCAATCTAAAGCGTTGCCACTAGGATAAATCATTACAAAGCCCGATGTTATAGAATAAGACCCGAGACCGTGTTTAAATATTGCAAACGATATCCGTATACGAGTATGTTATGCGGTTACCTCAAACGAAAGTAGTCGACTCCATTATAGGCTCTAGTAAAACAATATTTACAATAATTAAAGACTGTTTCTAAAAACTGTCGGTCGACGTTCATGACATCGCTTGTATTATCAACTAATCCTTTATGATTTTCAAACTAACTTTAGATGAACTATACTACCATTATTAGGAATTTTTGGAGGTTTGCCTGCCTTTTGCTTTTCACGATGCCTTCTCAGTCGAAGTGCATGGACGAATCATTTTCATCTTCAGATACTTTTCTTCGTGTCCAAATGGAGTATATACTTGTTCATAAAAGTGACATTTTTCCATTTCTTTCTGTTCACACATAGATGAAATCGCACTACAGTAAGTCATACTACTCGTACTTCGCCGATCCATCGTGTAAAAAAACAAATTCTTATATCCGCCAAATTTTCAATCACAAAAAGTCGTCTGCCGACAAATGTATTCTCGATCCGCGTTTGTTAAATTTTTCCCGGCCTAGTCACAGACAGCCCAGTTTTTATGGAGCATTCTCCAAATAAAACAAGAGACAAGAAAATACGCCGGCTTTCCTAGAGCGGCCTATCCGCCCGGCATAACGAATGCAGGAATTTCGTGTCCTGTATTCCAGAGGATATACAGCGGCAATGCACACATAAATTCATGGGGTTCCAAGAAGTCTAATCAATATTAACCTTGCTACATTCGTAAAGGCTCAGCTGGCCGGTCTGGAGTGGCATGCGAGGAACATCTATTTTTGTCCTATTTTTACATAACGTGATGTAATAAATGTGGTTATTAATAGACGGTACTTTTTAATTATTTAATCGTCTTACGACGATCTAGCGCAATCAATACGTGTAACGTGTCGTTAAAAAGTGAGTGCCACCGTATCGAGTGACCGCAGATCCAAATACACTACACACATACACAACAAGCTTTTAATTTTAAACGTTCCACATTGTATACGGGGTGTAGCAAAAATGCACGGCGCAAACCCGGGACGCGTATACGTAATCTGCACATGCATAAGGCATGGCTGACCGCTTCGGGTTTTTAAGAATAATAGGATCAATGAAAACGAAAGTAAAGTGCAGAAGTAGTTATCCTAGTACGTTGCAGTTTACTAGATTTGTAGGCGAACAACTCTGAATAAGTTACAGACGTATTGACAGTTTACGTCTGCAGCATACAACGTATTGCACGATTAATTATAATTGAGTAAAAAGGTTCAAAATAATGAAGTCGAATTACTCCATACAGAAAATAAAGGAAAGAAGTTAGATTTACTAGAACAATTTGAGATCATGAAAGCTGTCAAAAAGCATAAAAATGTAACTAATGATCAAACATTATTTATGGGTCATAATATTCTAGAAAAAATAATTTAACATTAAGAACTTATTTGTAGTATATTTACATAGGATAGGAATCATATAACTAGTTGCATGTAATAAATAGATTAAAAGCTTTGAATAATTTATACCTTCCATTAGGTATAAATAAGTAAGGAACACATTTTAAATTAAGTATTATCTTGTACTCTTGATAAAGGCCTAATAAGCCGAAACACGTGTAGAGTTTTAATAAAACTTTTTGAAACATTAAAAAGCATAATTTTTCCTGTATATTTAAATTATTGAAGAATGTTTCACAAGGAACCAACCGTAGAATCAACCCAATGTATCAAAATAATAGTTTATTTTTTTATACATATAGTCGGTAGGTGGTATCTGAGAAGGGCAAGGAGCATTTGAGCAGTTTTCGCAATTTATTTTAAATAGCAAAAACGGCGTAAATGTTCCTTGCCGTTCTCGGATACCACCTACTGATAACCACGTCGGTCACTTAGTCAGAGACGTTTGGAAAGCCAAATCGTTATTTGCATCTGTAACTTACGAATATGCACCCGCGAACATCTTCAGTTTAATTTGAAGACGGCAAACTTGTTTTCTTTTCTCAGATTTCGCAGAATACGATAAAATCTAATTACCCAACATTTTCGAGGGCGAGTAATCGAAATTCGATGAGTTTTATTTCCGCAACCTCCCGGAACAACCATTAAAATGCAAAAAATTACCCTTTTTCCAGTATTTTCTCCGCTAGCCGAGTTAGCAGCTGTAGAAACCGGTTTCGAGGTGGTGGATCAGCCGCCATCATCGGAACACCAACCTGCCTTTAGAGGGTGGAAACTACTCCCGCTCTGAGGGGGTGAATCATGGGGGTTCTCGCGATGGCTGCGGGGTAAGATTGGTCAGTCGCCGCCCTTGGAGCACCGGGGTGGTAAGAACAGCCATTTACAAAAAAATCGACTTAGTGCCGGTTCGTCCAACCCTGCAACTGCCACGGCGCTGCCCGTCGTGGATGTTTGGCTGGCTCCGGCATGAATACTCGGGAAGGACAAAACATGTACTCGTCGAAATATTATTTGTGGCATTATCTTAATTTTTTCCTTCTTCAATTCTTTGGGACTTCCTGCCACATGTATGTTTTCTTTTTAAGCGGTGCCCGGGGAATCTACAAAATATCACAATTAACCAGTATATTACTGGTAAATAACCTGTACGCCTGTGATTTTTACTTCAAATGATCAGTTAGAGGTTGCTTTTTTTAAATAAACAACACAAATAAGTATAAAAACTTGAAATTAAATATTTCGCCGACATTTCGGAAATCTAATCTGTTTCCTTTTTCAGGGCATTTTTTGAAAAATCTTTTTTGCTGTGTATGATAAATACACAGCTCTAAGAATGTTCGTTATATTCAATATTAATAGATACTTACTATTTACATAGAACTGTTGATATAGTTGACAGTTTTTTTTAGTTTTTATACAATGTTAAGTTTGCGAAGTTCCTTTAACATTGGCAACCAAGTTGTACAGACATCTACAGAACAATTCGACACGGGATAATATTATTGAATGAGGATAGATGCGTGTCGAATTGTTCCGTAGATGTCTGTATAACTTGGTTGCCAATGTTAAAAGAAGAGCTTCACAAACTTAACATTGTATAAAAACTAAAAAAACTGTTAACTATATCAACAGCTCTATGTAATAGTAAGTATCTATGGATATTGAATATAACAAGCATTCTTAGAGCTGTGTATTTATCACACACAGCAAAAAAGATTTTTCAAAAGAAGCCTTGAAAAAGGAAACAGATTATATTTCCGAAACGTCGGCGAAATATTTAATTTCAAGGCTCTACTTATTTGTGTTGTTTATTTAAAAAAAATAGCAACCTCTAACTGATCCTTTGACGTAAAAGTCACAGGCGTAGAGGTTATTTACCAGTAACATACTGGTTAATTGTGATATTTTGTAGATTCCCCGAGCACCGCTTAAAAAGAAAACATACATGTGGCAAGTCCCAAAGAATTGAAGAAGGAAAAAAAAATGTACTCGTTTAATTTATAATAAATTCCGTTTTAATTTGATTTGTTAGGTTTGCGATCACGGAGTTCCGGGTTCAAATCCTGACCAGAGTATAGAGTGACTTTTTAAATGTGTTACCGAGACGGCAATAGTGGACTAGACCGCTGTTGACTGGCACTGTATGTCTAATCGCTGTTATCTCCCCTGAGGTCGAGTCTCAGGTGCAGTTGATGGCAATGTCGCACGGTATGGTTGTTGTGCTGATGTCTATGTGTACATGGCCTGATTGAGTGGTGGAATAACTATTGTTAAACTCCGCCAAGACGTAAATATAAATTGATAGTAATGATAAAAAAAGTTGTTTTCTTTTTGTAAATAATCACGTTTTTAACTTGACAAACAACAAATTACTTACTCATTATCTATACTGTTGATCTAATTCTTATACCAATAAAGTCAATCAGTGACACCACTTTGAAACTATAATAATGCATTTTTGTCTCGAACGTAAAACATTGACGTTTGTCAATTGCAAAGTTTTAATTTAACATATCCCAGTCGTCAGGAGTTTTAAGGCACCACTAAATGTTATATGGCTGAACTTTTCAAGATAAGTATTTTTTTCTTTGGTGTAAAATACGATAAAAAAAATTTACAGCTGTCAGGTGCCTACGATCCCTAAAGGAATCGAGAATATTGGCCGAAGTTCGGTCTTTGGCCAATAACTCGAAAAATAAAATATATATCAAAGAATTAATAGCAATAGGCGATAGAGGGGGAAATATGACATCAAAAACGTATTTGAGGTTTTTTTTGTACGATTAAAAATGTAGGCGCCAGATTTTTATTGATTAACGCACGAGAATGGAACGTGGCGACACATAAGTACGGCGCGCGATAGTGCGCGGTCTCGGACGCGCTACACTAAATTTGTTGTAACTTTTGAATCAATTAATGAAATTGAGCTCAACAAAGCTTAAATGAAACAAGAAACAATGTGACTATTGGATTATTATATTTTCAGATATAAAGATGAATATATGTAGAAATAGTTTATAGTCGGAATATAGATTTTGGATTACAATTTTGAAGATAAAAACCTGGAATTTTCATATATTGCTTTTAAAGTAATGTATAAAAAGATCTGATGAGTGAATAAAATCTCAAAAACTTATTTTTGAACATGTCACTTCCAAAATTTCAAAATTTGTGAAAAAAGTGATAGTGGGAACACCTTTATAACTTTTTTATCTTTTGTCCGACTTGAACCAAATTTTACCAAAATCTAGAACAAATTAGGATCTACTTATGGTCAAAAAACATTCGCCTTCTACAAATGCAAAACCACCTACGGTCCCAAAATAAATGGAAAAAATAATTATATCGTATTAGGCATTTTTTCATCGGTAAACTTTATCAATGAAAGTTGTTCAGAATTGTTGAAAAACCTATAGTCCAAAATTTCAGCAATATTAAAAAATATTGAATTTTGTTTTTGAAGTCCAAAATTTCTTCAAAATTAGAAAAAAATACAAATCACCTGACAACTACCTGACAGCTTACGTTTAATTTCAAACAAAATTGTCATAGCACAATTTTCTAAAGAAAAAAAAAACAATTAAAATGATATTTTCGGACTCGGGCATTGTTTTAAACAAAATTTCAATAGTCTTTAATGTTGCTGAAATTTTGGGCTCTAGGTTTTTGGACAATTCTGAACTACTTTCATTAATAAAGTTTTCGATAAAAAAATTTGTAAGACGCGAATGTTTTTTTGGCCATTAGTACATCCTAATTTGTTCTATCTTTTGGTAAAATTTGGTCAAGTCGGACAAAAAATAAAAAAGTTATAAAGGTGTTTCCATTTTAAATGGGTTACATTGTATATAACTAACTTTAACCACCTATTGCTCTGGATTAAATTGCATTTTTAGATTTCTGTAAGTGCGATTTTTAAAGCTTGAAATGTGTACTTTAAGATGCTTCAAGGGGAATAAAATAAAAATATTTGCTCCAAAGGTCGTGAAACTACGGGTAAAATAAACGTTAATTAGTTTTATTAATAATATTGTAATATATCTATGTATATTTGTAGATGCATATTATTGTATGCTCTTTTTTTGTGGTTTTTATCCTATCCTGTAATTGGGCGCATGCCTGTTGGATTTGTATTGAAATAAATTAAACAAATAAAAATAAAACTATTTTTTACGGCCAATGACCTTAGTAGTCGACGCTGAAAAAAAATACTATTTAGGCTATCTATATATCTAATCTTTTTATACATTACTTCAAGAGTAATATGTGAAAGTTTCAGCTTTTTATCTTAAAAATTGTAGAAATGGCAGAGCTTTTACCAATTTCATCGGAATACTCTTTATGTTCCGACTTCATATATGTACTATTCCCACTTTGTATTTGAAAATATGATAATCCAATAGCCACATGTTTCTTCTTTCATTTGAGCTTGTTGAGCTCAATTTCATTAATTAGTGCAAAAATTACGACAAATTTAGTGTAGCGCGTCCGAGACCGCGCATTCTTCGCGCGCCATACTTATGAGTCGCCACGTTCAATTCTTGTGCGTTAAACAAAAAAAACTGGAGCCTACATTTTTGATCGTACAAAAAACTTCAGATACGAAATTCTTCCCTCTATCGAATAGTGGTGTTAGTTTTTTGACATATTTTTTATTTTTTGACTTACTGCCAAAAACCGAATTTGGGGCAATATTTTCGATTTTTACACTTTTTAGCTGTAAACTTTTTTTTATCGCATCCTACACCAACAAAAGTACTTAATCTGAAAAATTCAGCCATATAACATCTAGTGACCGGATTTTATCAATTTCTGTCTCTGACAACTGGACTAATATAGGTATTTTGAGTCTCCCTGAACATATTTGAATTAATTTCGTAAGAAAGCGCCTGTCCATCTGAACGATAGTCTGTAAGACCATACATATACTAACTTTGTGAATAGATACGAATACATTACTGTTGCTATCGAATCTAGAAAATGTGTTCCATTGCCAGCCAGCTCTCAGTTATGTAACGATGGTCGATACATTTCCATTACCGGATACATTAGCCGAGCAGCTTAATGAAATTGTAAAAAAAGCTGTATGATTCGAATTACGAAAGTGAATTTTGTATAAAGTTCATTAACTTTTATTACCCGTAATGATAAGAAAAGTAATTCGTTTAACTTTAGGTTTCATTGAAATTAATGATTTAACGTAGTACAAAGCGATTTATAAAGGATGCTTTTATCGCGAATTTTTATGTGGATGGTAAATGAGACGTAATGCACGCAATGTCTTGAATTTTATAATATTTCATGGTTACCTTTAAATAATTCATTAGAGCAGCGGTTTTCATAAAATGGCGAAGGCCCAGGTCACACGAATATTAGTAAAGGCTTTTAAAATGTCATTCGTATACAATGTTTTTATAAATTATATTTATGAACTTTATACGAATAGTATAAGAGGCAAGTGGGGGGTACAACGACCATCAAACAATTTAAATATCTGAAAACAGGAATGTAGTGGAGTAAAACTAAAACTTTTAAGGAATTACCTTGCTATGGCAATTTTTCAGCGGAAACTTATTGTAAATGTTACGAAATGGGTATTAAAAAGTTTTGGATTAAGTCGTGGAAAGCCTTTACTTCAACGAGAGAATGTTCAAAATTGCGTTTTTTTCAGTTTGACTTCCACATCTACGTAGTGGAGTGGAAGTATAGTAATCGTAAAAAAAATTTAAAACATTTTTCTTGTTGAAATAAGTTCATGAAACGTCGAGATTTTGAATTAGGGTGAAGAAAAAATTTTCTGTCTTTGGTCTGTTAATCTGTAACTTTCTTTTGTGGGCACGTTTTCTCTGGAACGGTTTAAGATATTGACTTTAAATTTTATACACGTACCTATCTATTATAATGAGATCTGGAACTGGGGTTGATAAAATAAAATAGTGATATTCACTTGAAAGGGCATAACTGTGTAAGCATGGCAAAACCGCACTTGAAGAAAAATTGCTCCTTTTTTGTATAATGGATATAAGCGTTGAATGTAATTCTGCAAATTTCTGACTATCTAAAACTTACAGTTTTCGAGTAAAAAAAAACATTCTTTATAGGATTTTGCAAACAGCAGAAAAATTAACTATCTATAAAAGAAAAACTTTGTGTAGAAATATTAAATTTCATTAATATTTCTACACAAAGTTTTTCTTTTATAGATAGTTAATTTTTCTGCTGTTTGCAAAATCCTATAAAGAATGTTTCAATACAATTATAAGCAAACAAATAATAATTCATTTTTAAAAAAAAACTTTTCCCATTTTTTGTTTGTTTTTGACAAACTGCGTTTACCAATTTTTTGGTGCTTTATGTATAGTATATATCTACTTCAGATGGATTAGTAATAAAAAAATAGGTTATCATTCGTCAAATAGGTTTTTTAATTTTTTAATTTTTCAAAAAAAAAATGACACTTTTGCATTTAGTACAGGCAAATTAACAATTTAGGGTAACAAAAATTAATAAAAGGATCATCTCTGAGATTTAAGTAGGTAATAACCTGGAGAATGAGATGATGCATTCCTTGCACTTCCAAGTTCCGGGAAAACTCAAAAAAATTTAGAAAAACTTTTGATTTTCGGTTTTTTTGCTCTAGCGGCCAAAATAATGAAAATAGAGAAAGCAGTTCTCAACAAAAGTTGTAGCTCGTCTTTTTCTCTACAAAATTTTTTTTCTTACTTAAGATAAATCGAGTTTTCCACTTACAGTTTTAAGCCGCTTCGAAATGCGCGAAAATTGAGACTTTTCCAGGAGTTTCGTACGACCGGGCTCATCGATCAATAATTCTTACTATTCAGAGCCCCTAAAAAAAATGAAAATAGCATAAAATGTAGAGAAAAGTATCAGCTTTAATGTGGAACTAATCACAAAATTCATAAAAAATTTTATCAAAGAGGGAAAGTGTCAGAAGATGGGTTAGTAAACTTTGTACAGTCGATCCATAGATTTATTCATATCTTTGTAGGGGGTCGTTAGAATGATAATTCATTTTGCTTATGTATTCTTATATAATGATATATTAATCCAATTAACATTTTATTGCAATTACTTCTGTTGGAAAAATATGCCTTGCGATCAAAGTAAAGGGTATATTTCCCATCGATCAATCACCTCCAAATTTTGGAGTTCAATTCGCTATATCTTAAGTAATAATAATAGCACAGTCTTAATTTTTGGAATATAAGTACAACAAAACATATTCTTTCGAATGACTTTGAAGTTTTTTAAACGCGCGCAGTACTTTTTGAATTTGTCTACATTATTCGTACACGTTCAGAAAATGCATAATTATACAGTAAAACATATACAACTTATTTGTTTCTTAACATTCTGCAATGAAATTTTCACGAAATATAGATCAAAGTGAGTGGAATCAAATCCATGCAGTGAAGAAGCACCTATTGTTACGGGAGAAATAGGCAGGATGCATAAAAGTCAAAGATGTGAATAAATCAACTGTATAAAGTTTACTAAGCCATCTTCTAACACTTTTTTCTCTATGATAAAAATTTTTATGAATTTTGTGATTAGTTCCACATTAAAGTTGAGACTTTCCTCTACATTTTAAGTTGTTTTCATTTTTTTTAGCGGCTCTGAATAGTAATAATTATCGATCGATATGTCCGGTCGTACGAAACTTCCAGAGAATTCTCATTTTCCACGCATTTCGGAGCGGCTCAAAACTATAAGTGGAAAACTGGATTTATCTCCTAAACGGCTTAAGTAAGACAAAGATTGGTAAAGACCTGTTTTGTAGAGAAAGAGACGAGCTACAAATTTTGTTGAAAACTATTTTCTGTATTTTCATTATTTTAGCCGTTAGAGCAAAGAAACCGAAAATCAAAAAGTTTTTCCAAATTTTTTTGAATTTTCCCGGAACTTGGAAGTGCAGGGAATGCATCATTCCATTCTACAGGTTATTAACTACTTAAATCCCAGAGATGATTCTTTTATTAATTTTTGCGAGGTTATTACAACATTTTGCCTTCATTGCCTGTACTAATTAGGGACACCCACCAATTTTTTTTTAAATTTATCACTTACTGTTCTATAACATATTTTTATGAAATACTTTGAACTGGTACATCATACCGAAAAATAAAAAAGCAATCAAGTAGCATTTACATATATTATAATTATTTAATAAACACATAAAACAATATTATAAAAAAAAGAAATGTATTGATGTATTTCTAGATCTTAGTAAAGCTTTTGACCTAGTATGTCATGAACGACTATTACATATATTACTAAGCTTGAACTGTATGGAATTAGAGGTAAACCGTTAGATTGGTTCAGATCCTATCTACAAGGTAGAAAAGACTATGTTGAAATAAACAATTGCTCATCTAATATTCTAGACAATTCGCATGGTGTTCCTCAAGGATCAGTTTTAGGGCGCTTATTATACATTATGTATGTAAATGATTTTCATTTTGCACAGTCCATAATATTCGCAGACGACACATCCATACTTATTTCTGACATCAAAACTGACAATGCAGTTTAGAAAGCGAATTTTATGTTACAAAGGGTATATGAGTGGTATAACGACAACATGCTTATTTTGAATAATAAAAAATCTTCTTTTATAAGATTTAATCCTACTAACACTAATTTTAATCATAGCTACTTAATTAAAACAAAGGATGGCACTGTTAAAGAAGATAAACATGTAAAATTTCTCGGCTTGTACTTATCAGAAAATTGTTTATGGACCTTTCATATTGATACCGTTAGTAAAAAGATTGCCCCAATGTTATTGCATTAATCAACAGAGAGATACTAAGTAGATCAGTATTATTGACTTACTACTACGCGCAGTTCCACTCTGTGATTTCTTACGGTTTATTGACTTGGGGTGCATCACCAGAAAGTGTCCGAGTTTTCAAGTTACAAAAAAGAGCAGTATATTTTATAGTAGGGGCAAACAGAAGAACGTGCTGTAGAGATATTTTTAAAGAATTACATATATTAACTCTGCCTTGTATATTTATTTTATAGTTGCTCATTTATGCTAAAAATTACAGAATATACCTACTCTAAAGAATAACCATTCATATAATACTAGGAATGAATTAATACTGGAGGTTCCAAATCATAGATTATCTGTGTTTGAAAAAGGTCCGCATTATTTGGCAATAAAGGTGTACAATAAATTACCAAATTCATTCAAAGAACTCGATTTAACAAAATACAAAACACACGTTAAAAATATGTTGTATAATAAAAATTATTATTCATTAAATGAATATTTAAATGATGTTCTGTGATATATGTACATTATGTATGAATGTTCTTTATTATTCCGTGTGTAGTAATATTTTTTGATTCTATGTGTTGTACTTTTTAAGGAAATCTTGACTGTGATCCTATTTTGATCCCAAGTATAATAGGATTGTTCTTATTTTTAAATTGGCTGAATGTCATTTAATGTTATATTTAATATTGTGAGGCTGCCTATATATTTTGTGTTTATATGCTATTATTTATTTATTTATTTATTTATTTTGTGTCTTCAAAATCTTGTATGCTTACTTACATATTTTCTTGTTTTTTATTCTCTTTGTTATTATGTTTATATAACTATTTATTAATTTTCCTTATTGACTTATCCTATATCATACTTTTTGATCGAATGGACTAATAAATGATTATTATTATTTTTTTTTTTCGGTTTCACCGTTGCCGGACAGGGCTTCCGTGCTTTCCGACCGATACCACACGGTAGCCGCGCCGGCGATTATAACAGCCACTCCCCACGACCTGTGGGGTTAGTGATTGTATATTCCAGATTCATGTGCCCTAAGTAGGCGAAGGGACCCCAAGATGACCGCTTTCTGCATTTGGCCTGCTAGCCATTCGGCTGATTTCCGACAGGCTGGTATGGTCTTCAGTTCCGAGAGCAGCGTAGGCTTCATACCTCCGAGTACACCGATTATTAGAACGACCATCTTGACCGAGTAGCCTGGGTACAGCACTTGGAGCTCGTACCGGAGATCACGATATTTGGTCCGTTTTTCCTCCTCTTTCAAAGCGATGTTTGGCTCAGCAGGTGCTGAGAACTTGATCACAAACATCACCTTGTTTCGATGGTCGAGGAGGACTATATCAGGCTTGTTGGCTTGAATTAGCGTGATTGTCGGAAACGAGAAGTTCCAGTAAATTCGGCACCTCTCATTCTCGACAACGGACTCGATGTCTCCGGGGACGTAAGGCAGCAATGGTGTCTGGTCTACTCCGTACGAGTACCGTAGATGGTAATACAGCACCCGTAACGCCGCGTTATGGCGATGGATGTAGGCCGAAATTGCATATACCGGGCATGCAGATAGTAAATGCATGAGCGATTCCGGCGCCTGACGACAGGTCCTGCAGTTAATATCAGGAACCTCTACACCCATTACGCGGCTTCGGTAAATCAAAGTGTTGATTACACCATCTTGGCAGGCCACAATGAATCCCTCGGTCTCCGACTTTAGCCCAGCTGACCTTAAAAAGGCGAATGTCAGCTTAGTCGATAAACCCAGTGTTTCTAGGTTCTTATAGAACACCCCGTGCATGGGTTTATCGACATGCTGCCTAAGTAGATATTCCTGTTCGGCAGCTTTTATTTGGGCCTTTAGGCGAGGTGGCTGAAGTTCAGTGACTGAGTCTGGGTCAGCACCGCGCCGGCCTCCTCGTCTGTTGTCGAATACGAGACCAAGTTTATCTGCGGCTCGTTTTGCCGCCTTAAACAGTCCTGCACCTACTCCTACATTTTCGTGATTTCTCACTAATTGCAGAAGCGGGTCTGAGCTCCTTAAGATGTTGCATGCCATACTTAGTGCTACTCTGCCATGCAGACACTCCAGACCCAAGAGTCCTCGCCCCCCCCCCCCGTTGACGTGAGAGGTAGACACGAGGAACGGACGATCTAGGATGAATACTCCTATTGATATTCATCATCTTGCGGGTACTTCTATCTAATTGGCGCAGCTCATCTACAGTCCATTTGACTATCCCAAAGGAGTAGAGCAGGACAGGAACGGCAAGCATATTAGTCGCAGACACCTTGTTCTTCCCCGAAAGTTCTGATGACCAAATCTTTCGGAGTAGGCGTCTGTACTTGCCGCGGAGAGATTCTTTAACTTGCTGCACATCCTGGATGTGATGTTGTTGCACACCCAGGTATGTGTAGGTCTCTCCGGCATCCAGATGTCTTAGGATGCTTCCGTCTGCGAGTTGCGTGTCTTCAGCAAAGTCCCCGCATCGTCCTCTCTTGAGATGGACGACCGCACACTTGTCCAACCCGAACTCCATGCCAATGGCCCGCGTGTACTCTTCGACCACCCTTAGAGCATTCTGAAGTTCGTGCTCTCCGGAGGCATACAGTTTGAGGTCATCCATATAGAATAGATGAGTGACCTTATGCCTCCGGTTGCTGGGTGGTCCACAATGGTACCCGCGAGTTTGGCGGAGTTCAACAGATAACGGCAGCAGTGAGATGCAAAAGAGGAGGGGACTCAGAGAGTCTCCCTGGAAAACTCCTCTTCTGAATACCACCTGCTCTGTTGTAACCCGCTGTGCACCAGATGTTATGGTGAAGCGAGTCCTCCAGAGCGGCAGCAGTTGTTCTATGCATCTCACTAGTGGCTCTGCTACTGCAAGACATTTGAGCAAATGCACCAGTAGTTGGTGCGATGTAGTGTCAAATGCCTTACGATAGTCAATCCAGGCCATAGATAGGTTCCGCTTGTACTGCACAGAATCCTGCGTAATACAGCGGTCTATCAGCAGGCTGTCTTTGCAACCTGCCATGCCCTTCTTGGCGCCACGCTGCTCGTAAATCTGCTGGAAGACCGGATCAACCTGCCTTAGTGTCCTAGCATACAAGATACGTGTAAATATCTTGTAGCAGGAGTTCAGACAGGTGATTGGCCTATAATTCCTTGGATCGGACAAATCTCCTTTCTTGGGGATTAGCACGGTACGTCCCTCAACAAACTAGTCCGGAATCTGATTATTATTATTATTATTATTATTATTATTATATTCTTTTCTCCTAATCATCATCACTATCTTCGTTTATTACCACATCGATGCCTCCGGTTGTAAATGTGTAACGTTTCGGATGGTCGCAGAATTTTTTGACAAGAACCATCCATAGGACAAATAACAAGCTAACCATGATACTCTTCGCCGATTTACTGCACTTTTTATATAATTGTTGCACATTCTATATGACACTCTTCGCAGTTTTTTTTGTAAATAATATTGGTTTTAGATATTTTTAATTTAATTACAAAACAAAAAAAATTATGTAAAAAAACATTTTTTTTTATTTAAAAAAATTTATAACTTTTTTATTTATCGATCGATTCGATTCGATTTTGCTCAAAAACAATAGGGTTCTTCCTCTAGCTAACACTAACTTACTGTCCAAATTTCAATGCAATCGGACTTTTCGTTGTTAAGTTATCGTGCTTACAAGAAACGTGACGGACGGACGGACAGACGGACAGACACATACATTTTTGAAAATATATCAAAAAAAGTTTTTGATTTTTTTCTTTAATCTTGCCGGTTTGTAAATCATCCAAACGTTAGTTGATTTTATTAATTACTCTTCAGAGAACTCATAAAAAATTAAAACATCTGCCTCCGTACATGCTTGAGATTTATGGACAAAATTAGCTACACCGCCTGGGCTATTACGGAATAATTCTAACTTCAAAAAATATCAACCTTACAAGGGGTCGATAAGCCACTACATAACAAAATTTAACGACTCCATTAACGAAAGCCTTAAAACGCAAAAGACCAATTGCTTCACAAACGATCAAGTGCGTTTGATCTAAAAACAAGCGAGCCGGCAAATCGAATCAAATCACTGTAACGCCCTTTGTTCCCTCAGGAACAATTTCAAACTAAACGATAAACGAAAGGGCAAACATTAAACGTTCGCCAACTTCAAAGGTGTCAGTCATGCTTTCACGGGGCTTTCGAGATCGATGATGCCGTAAATGTTAATTAATATTTATACACAGATTGTTACACTCGCAAAATGGTTGCTATGTCGGCGGTAAACGCATAATGTATCGGGGAATTGTGTAACGGGAGTTCGGGTAATAATTTACCAAGGCATTAAGGTAGGTTTAAACATTATCCAACAATTTATATTGTGGGGTAGCGTTGCGGTAAGTGTGGACGGTGGACGAGGAGAGCGATTTTCAGCGGTAGTGGCCCGTCGACCCTCCACGAAAACGTTCATGAAAAACATTAGCATTTTTCATCATAAATGCATTTACTTGTAGCCGTGTAAACGTATATTATTTTGTAACGAGTCCACAAATCTCACGGCATACGTACGAGCTTGAGCATTTCTAAGATTATATCACAAATCCACATATTATATACAGGGTGGACCAATAATAATAGGCCATAATGCAACAAGCGTCTAGGTAAACAGAAATGCGAAAGTTTCGGGCATGCGCATTACCTTGTAAATGTGTAATAAATTCGGTCAAGTCGAGATATTAAAATATTTCGTGTTATTTTGTGAACAAAATAGAAACATAGTAACCTAACCGAGAGAAATCAGAAAAGAATTTGTAAAAAAATATATTAATCGTTACAAAATGTTTAAAAAACTCAGCGGACGCAGGAATTTGATCCCGGGGGACCCTTCGCACCAAAAGCTTTTTCTTTTTCTTAACTTTATTCAATAATTAACATACAGATTTGCCTCCCCGGATCATGATCCGGAGCCAACAGTACAACCACGTCGCGCAGCGCCGTGGTGTTAGTGCGGTTGGATGGATTGTGACCGGTTTGGCTTAAATAATAATGATTAAAATAGGTTAAAACTATTGCCGCCTGTGGCGGTTTAAATTTAACATTAAAACTTTTATCTCTAAAATAGATTTTTAAAACAATTTTAGTTTGTGTGGATGAAGATCCTCAAATCAGGTCAAGTCGTTTATCAGCGGCAACAGGGGTGAGTAAACAATTTGTTCTAAGAGTCTTACACAAAGAACGCTTCACTCATGTACAAAACTTACTTCGAAGGAATCTTCAATTTTGTCAATTTGTTCTAAATAAACACAACAGAGATCGAAATTTTGTTAAGAATATTTTATTTACCGAGGACGCAACTTTTACTCGCCGAGGCGTTTTTAACCGGAGAAATACCCATTACTGGCCAGTAGAAAATCCCCATGCCGTTAAAGAAAGGCATTTCTCTAACACCATTTCAGAAATTACAAATTCCACAACTAAAAATTGTGTCGAAACAAGTATCATTCCAACACACTGTTATGGTATAATACCGCACGGCTTTCGACGAATCAGAAGCTGTTAGTGGTTCGGTTGCTATGGTTACGTCGAACAAAAGGTAGCTTCGCATTTGACTTTTTGAATAGTTTTATAGTTTTTGTATAATTTCTAAAATCTTGTTAGAGAAAGTATAGTCTACAACACGTTTGGAATGGCATATTTCACACTCGCGAACCGTAGTCCTCGCCTTCGGCTCGGCCTAAAAACTTTTCGCTCGTGTGGAATATGAGCCATTCCGTAACTTGTTATAGAGTATACTATTTCAGCACGAATTTTAAGATTAACGTTTGGTGTGGTATTATCGGCGATCAGTTATTGGGACCATTTGTCCTTCCTCCAAATTTAAATGGACATTCTTATCTGTCTTTTCTTCAAAATACTCTTGCTGATATATTACATGCTTTCATGCTAGACATACGGAACAGAATGTGGTTTATGCAAGATGGAGCTCCCTCTCATGTCTCCATTGAAGTCAGGAATTATCTTCATGAGACTTTCCCACGACGATGAATCGGTCGAGGAAGTGAGTTTGCTTGGCCACCAAGGAGTCCTGATTATAATCCTTTTTATTATTATGTGTGGGAACATATGAAGTTCTTAATCCATGCAAATACTATCGATTCAAGAAAATAACTGTGGGACAAAATACAAAATGCAGCCAATTACTTCCACATCCACGTAGTGGATTGGAAGTATAGTAATCGCAAAAAAATTTTCAAAAATTTTTATTCGTGAAATAGGTTTAGAATGTCATGAAACGTCGAGATTTTAAATTTGAGCGAAAAAAAAATTTCTGTCTGTCTGTCGGTCTGTCTGTAACTTTTTTTGTCCGCACGTTTTCTCCGGAACGGTTTGAGATATTGACTTGAAATTTTGTACACGTATATATTATGACGAGATCTGGAACTGGATTGTTTTTTGAGGAAATCCGGTGAAGGGTTGGGGGTTAAATAGGGGAAAATAGGGAAAAATAAGTAAAGCAAGCTTGTAAGAGAACAGACACTTGAAATTTGGTGTATGTACTAGAAGTTAAGGCCTAAGATTTTTTTATAACATCTTTCAACCCCCCACCACCTCTACCCCATTAATGGGGTTGATAAAATAAAGTTGAGATTTTCATTTGAAATTTCGTACACGTATGTATTATAACGACGTCTGAAATTAGATTATATTTTGAGATGATTCCGTTGAAGGGTTGGGGGTTAATTTGGGGTAAATAGGGGAATATAAGTAAAACAAGTTGGTAAGAGTACAGAAACTTGAAATTCGGTATACGTACTAGAAGCCAAGGAGTCAGATTTTTTTATAATATTTTTCAACCCCCACCACCCCTACTCCAATATGAAAAGGGTTGATTAAATAAAATTGAGATATTCATTTGAAGTTTGGTACACGTATGTATTATGACGACATCTGGAACTAGATTATAATTTGAGATGATTCCGTTGAAGAGTTGGGGGTTAAATAGGGGTAAATAGGGGAAAATAAGTAAAGCAAGCTGGTAAGACCACAGAAACTTGAAATTCAGTGTATGTACTAGAAGCCAAAGCGTCAGATTTTTTTATAATATTTTTCAACCCCCACCACCCCTACTACAATATGAAAAGGGTTCATTAAATAAAATTGAGATATTCATTTGAAATTTGGTACACGTATGTATTATAACGACATCTGGAACTAGATTATAATTTGAGATGATTCCGTTGAAGGGTTGGGGGTTAAATAGGGGAAAATAAGTAAAGCAAGCTGGTAAGACTACAGAAACTTTAAATTCGGTGTATATACTAGAAGCCAAGGTCTCAGATTATTTATAATATTTTTCAACCCCCACCACCCCTACTTCATTATTACAAGGGTTGATAAAATAAAATTGAGATATTCATTTGAAATTTGATACACGTATGAATTATAACGACATCTGGAACTAGATTATTCTTTGAGATGATT
Organism: Stenurella melanura; assembly: GCA_963583905.1. Classification (NCBI taxonomy): domain Eukaryota; kingdom Metazoa; phylum Arthropoda; class Insecta; order Coleoptera; family Cerambycidae; genus Stenurella; species Stenurella melanura. The sequence goes on along the minus strand of OY757314.1, from coordinate 6,726,035 downwards.
CCTTTGAAGGGTTCGGGGTTATTTAGGGGTAAATAGGGGGAAATAAGTAAAGCAAGCAGGTATGACTACAGAAACTTGAAATTCGGTGTATGTACAAGAGGCAAATGCCCCAGATTTTTTGATAATTTATTTCAGCCCCCACCACCCCTACTCCATTATTCAAGGGGTTGATAAAATAAAATTGAGATATTCACATGAAATTTAGTACGCATATGTATCCTAACGACATCTGGAACTAGATTATATTTTGAGATGATTCCGTTGAAGGGTTGGAGGTTAAATAGGGGTAAATAGGGGAAAATAAGTAAAGCAAACTGGTAAGACTACAGAAACTTGAAATTCGGTGTATGTACTAGAAGCGAAGGTCTCAGTTTTTTTTATTAGTATTTTCTATTTCTCCCCACCACCCCCACTCCCTTATTAAGAGTTGATAAAATTAAATTTAAATTTTCACTTGAAATTTGGTACATTTATATATTATAATTATATCTGAAACTAGATTATATTTTGACATGATTGCGTTGAAGGAGTGGGGGTAAGTAGAGGTAAATAGGGAAAAATAAGTAAAGCAAGCTGGTAAGAGTATTGCAACTTGAAATTCGGTGTATGTCCTAGAAGCCAAGACCTCAAATTTTTTAACAATATGTTTCAACCCTTCCACTACCCTTACTACATTATTAAAGGGGTTGATAAAATAAAATTGAGATATTCACTTGTAATTTGGTAGACATATGTATTATAACGACATCTGGAACTAGATTATATTTTGGGATGATTCCGTAGAAGGGTTAGGGTTAATAGGAGTGACTAGGGGAAAATAAGTAAATCAAGGTGATAAGAGTACAGAAATTTGGGATTCGGTGTATATACTAGAAACCAAGGCCTCAGATTTCTTTCTAATATTTTTCAAACTCCACCACCTCCGCTTCATTATTAATGGGATTGATAACATCAAATTGAGATATTCACTTGAGATTAGTACACGTATGTATTGTAGTGACATCTGATTGAGATGCCTCCATTGAAGGGGTGGGAGGTGAATAGTAGAAAATAAGTAGGGTGAACTAAAAACTTCATTTTTAACGTATATGGTAGAAACCAACTCCTCAAACTTTTGTATGACATCTGCCCCAAATATTATTAAAATTCTATGACCAATAATTTCCACATACTAGAGTGCAAATATAGTCAAGATGTTTCCTTTAAAACGACTTGGATGAAGAATCTGGATGTGGAAGTAGTGATTCCTTAGGCAGCGGTTTTTTATTAGAGGATAGGAAAATGTATTTTTCAATGTAAAAAAATCTTTTATGAAAAGAATTAGAAAAGGGGCATAGAAGTAGGTGGAGACCATATCGAAAATTTACTGTAAGTTGCAGCAATGGGGTTTTTGCATGGGGGGGAAAGTTTATACAATTAATGCCATTAAGTCAACTTTTATGTTATTTTTTGGTCTTCTAATAAGATAAGATTAGATTTTACACAATCTTTTGATTTAGGAATTTACCTCAATACCATGAGAATACTCCATTAGTTCATAAGAAAGTGAGTTTACGCTGCTATTACGATTTTGTTTTCCCTTACGTTTTGTACTTTTTTCAATAAATACACTTTGTTTCATTAAATTTGAATTTGTCTTTCAAAAAATTATTCAAATGTTTAACGACAATTTCTTCGAAAACGGTTGGAGTTATCAAATTCTACCAATTGTACCTTTTATAAGTGGAAATGACGCCCTCATCAGATTTTCTGGTCAGAACTACCACAGCGTTTCGTCCAAAAAAATATGACAAAAATTCATCATCAGATACAGGTCCTGAGGTGCCCCCTATGATCTAACGTAAGATAATACATAAATTATTGTTTCTTAGAATAAAAAAAGTTCCTCTAGCAAATTTGGCGAGGATAAGTCATGAGGCTGTTGAGTTATTGCAAAAAAACGAAGAAACAATTTGAATTTTAACACCCTGTACAGCACCATTTTAAAGAAAGTATCTACCCCTGCACTATGGCCTATTATTAATGGTCCACCCTGTATATTACGGTTCCACAAGTTGCAGATAAAAGTTATATTTTGAGTTGTATGCGTTGTTTCTATGCTACAATATTGCAGCAAAAGTGGGCGAAACTTCAAATACTTACATAGGGGAAACATTTAATTCCGATCAAGAATTAGAAAAATATATAAGAACCGTAGAAACAACAAAATTTATACCAGTTTAAAAGTTAATTATTATTTATTTGCTTATAATTGCAATGAAATATATTCTTTATTGGATTTTGCACACATCAGAAAAAACTATATATGAGAACAAAAAAGAAAAACTATTTGTAAAAATGAATTTGTTTCATTCTAAAACCTTGATTGAAGGAGCCGTTACTCTGTGGCAGTTAATCATGTTGCACAAATAACTAAATAAAACACACTACTATGTTTTCTACCACTATGTATTTATAAAAATTGCGACTGCAGTTTCGACTTACAAAGCCATTGTCAAGCAGTGAATCAAAAATGACTGATTTACAATTATACAGAAATGTTATATATATAGACAATTTTGGTTGGATAGATAGGTACAATAAGGACTTAGGCAGGTAGATGACAATAATAAACTTAATTATGAATATTCAATTATGGGTCTGCCAGCTGTAAATAAAGGTGAATATGTCAGATCTAATTGATCATTTAACCAATTATAATCCTTGATATTATTGTGTTTATGAATTTCCAGAGATTCTAAAATGTTTAATTTAAAGTCTTTTGTTGAGAAATGTAAAATTTCAATGGCGTGTAATTCTGGAAAACTATGGTTGTTTTCGAGGCAGTGGTTTGTGGTTTCATTCTTTCGATAACCTGAATTCTGGTTATGCTAGCAATTAAAATCCTAAAATGAATTTGTTTAGTTATTATTTGACAATTCTCATTGTAACACTATAGTATCCATATAGTCCCCTACGGCCGTGCAGATTAAACTATTATCAAGATAACCCCTACGGTCATGAAGATTCAGTTAACGATGAGAACAAAGGAATAAAATGAATTTATTTACCTACCTTGTCCGATTTAAGATTATTTGTTATTTTGTCAAATGAAACGAAGGCAAACAGCCAATCACAAAGATTTTCATAAATATTAGCAAACTTTCGAAGAAATCGTACAAACTAAAATATAGCTAACTAACGGATAATAATATTTTTGATAAACGAGGTCCAACTTTAACTACCACTTTATCTGCCCGATATCCTCAACCTGATCTTTAGTCCACCATTCCATTGATCCGCGGGTTATCATGGGTCTTGCTAGCTTGGTGCATAGGACTGATAACTCAAGGGCCAGTTGTACAAAGAGTGATAATACCTTGATCAGAGCTAAACCACTGTTTACAGTCAAAAGTTTGTTGTATAAAGGATAATCAATGGTTTAAGCCAGGTTCAGTAGTAAAATAATTGATGATCCCTGGAATTCGATGGTTTAAACCAAGTTCAGTAATCTAACCTCACAAATTGTTACTTCATCTACGTGTTTGCCTTGTCAAAATGATTGAAAATAATGGAACCTGTAACTGATGATGAAGACTTTTTAGAATTAGTTAAATTAGTGGAAGCTGAACTGCATAGAAATCCACGAATATTCCGACCTAGAGTAAATCACTTTAATGAATGGTCTGAAGAATACGACAGATTTCGGCTAACAAAATATACTGTACAAGATATCTGTAACCAAATAAACATTTCTTCAGTAACAAAAAGGTAAATGAGACTATATAAATAAATTTATTTAACTATATTATCATTTATTTACAGAAATAAAGCTTTTTCTTCAGAGGATATGCTTCTCACATTAAGATACTATGCAACTGGATCTATGTTAATAGTAGCAAGTGATTTTTCTGGCGTACATAAATCAACAGCCATCAGAGTTATAAACAAAGTATCAAGAGCAATAGTCTCATTAAAGAATCGGTATATACAATTTCTGGAGACCGAGGAAGACATTACGAATGTGTGTTTAGGCTTTTATAAGAAAGCTAAATTTCTAAAGTGTATTGGTGCAGTGGATTGTACTCACATTAAAATACAATCTCCAGGTGGAGATAATGCTGAGGTATATCGAAATAGAAAATGATGAATGTGCAGTGTATTTGTGATGCTTCTTTGTATATAAGAAATATCGTTTGTCGTTGGCCTGGTTCAACACATGACTCCACTATTTTTAATATGAGCAGAGTACGAGCCAGATTTGAAAATAATCAAATGGGAGGTAATGTGCTCGTAGGAGATAGTGGCTATGCTAACGTAGTTTTCTAATAACTCCATTAGCAAGTCCTTCCACACCAGCTGAACATTTATTCAATGAGTCGCAAATTAGGACAAGAAATCCAGTTGAACGACTATTTGGAATTTGAAAACGTCGTTTTCCTATATTAGCCTTAGGAATACGGTTATCAATAGAAAAAGTGGAAGCAATAGTTGTGACAACAGCTGTACTCCACAATATTGCATGTAAAAATTCAGAACCTCCACCACCACCCCTTAACTATGAAGTGGAGGCCGTTATTGTGAATTAAATGAACAATATTAATTTGCCCATCGAAAATGCTGAGGATAACATAAATGAAAACGAAGTAACAAGAAGAGCTTTAATCGATAATTATTTTTCAAAGTTGTAATAGTTCATTAAATAAAAAAAACCTATTTGCTGTAAATGATTTTTAATATAAAATAAGTGGAACTTAAATAAAAATGTAAATAACTCCATTTTATTTAGTAAAGTATTATATACGCGAGCCATATTTAACAAAATATTTCAAAGCAAACAAAAAGAAATGATTAATAAAATAATACATGCTGTACGATTAAATATTACCAGTAAACAAAATTTTATTAAATATGGGTGTAAAAAAATATGTACACAGTATTTTGTTCCAATTTGCCCTATAAAAATTATAAACATTATAGTAATAAATAGTAAAAATGGCTGAACCCATGTACATCAGCTCGTGGTGCAACCCCTAGCCACTACTTGTCACAGTTCTGATGACATTAATACGCATATCAGTAAAACATGACAAATCAGCGTATCAATTTAGTCAATACGTTTTAAATTGTACGGAATATATTTTGTTTTATTGGGGGCCCGTGAAGAGTATGTATTCTACGTTAAACCTAATAATTTATTTTAAAAAAAACCTTTGTAAAAGATTCAATTTTAAATTACTTTCTAAATTAATTAATTTTTGTTTATGAATTTGCATTCTAAGCTCGTGGTCATCTTTCGCAAAAGCCATTTCTTGTGTATGCTTTTCTTTGGCAAAAATACGCCAAGCACTAGACGGTTAGGTTAAACTTTGATATTATTGATATTGACATTCACGGCAAAAGTCAGAATTATAGTGGAAAACTGAATGTAAATTTATTATTTTGTACTACCAACTGTTCCGTGACATAAAGAAAACAGAGATCAGTTGACCGTTCCCTGATTTTGGTTTATGCAACGCTTTTACTTTAAACCATAGTCAGATCTCGAACAAGAGATCAACTGAACCAGTCAGTGGTCAACGCTCTTTTATACAACTGGCCCTAAGAAACTCCTTATCCAAAGACTCGAAGTCTAGTAAGGACCATGTCTAGATGGAGCCCTAAGGTACAAGGAGTACCACAGTAGATCAATAGAGGTTGCAGTGGGCAAGGTGAATCGCCAGCTCCTTCCAGCAAAAATCTCTTGGTGCATAAGTATAGGCTCATCTTGGGATTTAGTCCCCAATGTTTTCTACTCATCTGCCAGCACCTTCCCTTCCATTATTTATAAACATAATCAGTTTTATGTATTTATGTTCTTAGGCATGAATAAAGCAGCTTTATTATTATTATGATTTTTTTTCCAGGGGATTTCAGAGACCTAAAACTACCACCCTCAGCATTCCAGCAAGTGTCAGATCTACTACGAGGCAGCCCGGAATTCACGATTTCGGCGCGGCTGAAGCAGGAGCCGGGCAACGTCGGCACCGTTGTTTCTTTCGCGCACGGATCGAATCGATTCCTGGAGTTGCAGTCGAGCGGTAGAAAAAACGAGATTAGGTTGTACTACACCTCGAGATTGGATTCAAAAGTGCACGTAGAAACTTTTCGTTACAGACTCGCGGACAATAAGTGGCACGATGTGGCAGTTTCAGTGAGTGGGTCACAGGTGGAATTGCTAGTGGACTGTCAGTCGCTTTTTAAAAGACTTTTAAAGCCGGGAGTTCCGGATAGGAACTTTTCGGAACCCACGCAGCTCTGGCTGGGGCAGAGGAATAACCAGTTTTATTATAAGGTGAGTTTCTACTCTTTTCCGTTATAAACTTACTTTATCCTTTCATGCATAGCTCATATAGACCAGTCAGTATGTATGAAATCCGTGTTTAGAGAGTCACCCGACGCCACTTTTGAGACTTGGAGGGGATCATTGGTGAGTTTTCGGTACGGCCAACCCGGTCACGCCTTCTTTCGAGTTCAAGTTAAATTAGACAAAATGAAGTTGAAACTTGGTAATAATTCCCCTAATAGCACATGGACGTCCCAAGAACGTACTCACAGGACATGAAAACGTCCCGAGGACGTACTCTACCGACGTAAGACGTACCGAGGACGTTTGAGGGACGTTTCGTGTCAGCAAAACGGGGTGTCCCGAGGACGTCCCACCCAGGACTTATGTGGGATGAATGTAGGTCTAGAGAGGACGTCCTGAAAACGTTGTTGGGACATACTATGCAAAACATATAGGTACCTCCCCCTCCACCACTTTTAAGGTGTATTCACAGCAGAGGGTATTTATGTTCCTTTTTGGGTTTTCTAACCACATACATTTCTTTCGAAATAGAATCCAGTGATAGGATTCTATTTCGAAGGGAATACATGTGGTTAGAAAAGCCAAAAAGATAAAAAAATGACAATATATAATTACCATGTAGAAAAATTATTCAATTAGATTGATTTTAATACTTAGTACTTTTATTTATCAACACCAAATGACAAATTTATGCGAACATTTTATTTCTATTGTAATATTGAAAAATAAGTTATGGCATTTGTATTTTTTTTTAAATTAACTTCTTACTCTACAAATTCAAGTGTCAAGTGTCAAAAATACAATTTTTATGGGATTTAAAAGTTATATATTATAATACCTAGTACAGTATAATATAGTTATATATACATTAAGTCATATTGAATATTATAAGAAATAAGCCAAGTATGCAATAAAACGTAAGATAAATGTATATCTCACCTTCTCTTAACGTTTTGCACACTTCGTCTCTTTATAATTATCTTAGTTTATATTATTTTCTAATATTCTCTCTTTTTTGACACCCTCTCTGTTCTTTCTTTTGCCCTCTCCAATCACGATATAATAGCCATTTCGGTGTCCTCCAAGACTTTGAAGCGTTAGGGACTGCAGCAGCCCCTGTGCAAATAAAAGAAAAATTAACATTTCAGATGAAATCTTGGCAAAAAACATTAAGAGTAATATATGCCACTTGATGGCAAGCTTATATTTAAAATAAATTGTTATAATTTTCTTGGTGTCCTATTTAAAAAAAATCACAGTTTAAATGTGAACATTTTTTTGTTTAACTGACTTTTGCATTTGAAAGGTTCCCTTGTTCATTTAAAAATTTTAAGAACACCTCTTTATCTTGATCGATTCTACAAATAATACCAAAGACCGAGAGAAGCAGAAATATATGTTGTGACTATAATGCTACCGCAGATTAATAACATTATAATAATATATTAATAACAATTTTAACGTAATATTTTTTGCCAATATTATTACAGAATTCAAGTAATGAAAATGGCTATGGGTTAAGATTCATTAGGATTTACGGTTAGAAGCAGGTTTATTAGGTTGAACATTGATGATGTATAAAAGTTTTTGTACGTAGAGTAGTATTATTATGAGAAGATGCTCGGGGCGGAGCTAACGTGCGCGAATATTTTTGCCAGTGACAGCATCATCTGGGGTAGAAGGATATATAATAATTCTAATCAAATTTTCGAGGTCGAGGAACTGTGTAATATAGGATATTAAAACTCGTCACACTCTGGTGTTTACGATGAAGACATTCTTCACTGAAAGTAAGGTTATATCACTTAATTCAATCAGAAATGGGGAACACAACAAGTATACTGCAGCACAGATCCTGTGACTGCAGATTGACGGTGCCACTGGCTTCGACGTCAAATATGACGCAATTCGCTCTCATTGGCTTAAAACAATGAAGGCACACAAACTCGTCTCTGCGCATTATTTTTTGCGAGCATCTTCTCATAATAATACTACTCTACGTACAGCATAATTTCAGAAAAATATAACAAATGGGGCATATAAGTTACAAATTTGTAAATTTTCCTCAAAAAGTACCTTTATTAGTTTTTTCCTTATATTAATTTACTGAAATCCCTAAATATACTTTACAAGTTTGTTGATGTTTTCTGGCAAATGTTTTTATTACTCGATGTATCAAACCTTACCTATTAAAAGTTTCATCACCTCCACTTGTTCATCAGAGATGTCGAACCATATATAACACTTCGTTTAACACACTGCATGAGTAGGTACTTCTTTTCAATTTTTACTTCCCTCGCATACCGAAGGGAAGTATAATGTTTAACCAACAATCTTCTTTTAAGTGAATAAGTTCGCTCCATGATAAACAACTAAAAACTACATACTCAGGTTCACAGGTGATCTCCCATAGAATTTTAACAGAGCCAAATAAGGTGGGGTAGTATATTTATTATAACCTACGAATAAGCCGCACCAAATTTATCTAGAATAAAATATGGATCTAAATACTTATATATTAATAAATCAATTAAATAGACTTACCTGTTTTTGGTACTTTCTTTTGTAGCCGTTAAAAGTGACTAGTGCCAGTGTGCGGAAGAAATAAAAATGCAAAGAATTTATATAAATTCTTTGTAAAAATGATGCAATGCCTGCCGGCTGCCAAATTGAATTTCCCAGTTTGACAGCAACTGAGTAACATTACATAAGCTCTGCTTAAATATTGCGGTGAAAATGGCTGTAATATAACCGAAACTCATGAAAAAAATAGTTGAAACGAATATAAGATTTCTGAAATCAGAAAAATCAAATTGACAAAATTTAAATGGACCAGGAAATATGAAAATATTTTTTTATCAAAAGAAATTTTGTTAGTAAAACTTTTTAAGGAATGTAATTTCATTTTTACAGTTTTTAATTTCCTTTTTTAATCATATCCTCATCTGCTCAAAACACAACATCACTCCTAGAGGTTATTTCACAAATGTGTTTAGGTGTTTAGGTTTGTCTTGACTAGACTCTAGCAGGATGTCCTCAAAACATTTTATTCAGAATGTTTTAGGGACGATAGCAAACGGACGTCCTTGGGACGTGCGGTATAAGTCCTTCGTAGATTTGGCCGATTGTTACTTAATGAACTCTATAGCCTCTCTCTGTCGTAGGAAACTTTTCCACCATTTAGAGATTTAGTTTGTACCCATTTACCAATGGATGCTCGTATGCCACACCGCAAAACGATTCGGGTTCTATTACGGCCTTAAACGCGCCTTCTCTAGCCAGCTCATCAGTCTTTTCATTCCTCTTGTGTCCTGGTACCCACGCCACGGTTTCTTTTTTCTGAATTCTGAAGGGCATTATGCAGTCCCATACCAGTCTCGATTCAGCCTACATAGGAGCTCATTACTTTTAGCGCAGTTTGACTATGGGAAAAAACAGTTCCTTGCCTTATAATAATCTTTGCACACCACTGAATTGCGGCCAATTGCGCCTGAAATACTGTGGGATATCTTCCTAGACTTTGAGGATTTGAGGTTTTGGCCTTATTCCCAAATCCCAGCTCCGATCCTCTGTTCTGTGTTAAAACCGCCTGTATATCTGACTGTTTGTGCCGATATTGGAAGACCATTTTTCCAGTCTTACCTCTTTGGCATTTTAATTTAGAAATTTTTATTGAAGTTGTACTTTGGAACAATAGTGGGCATTCCCAGAATGGAATCCGCCTTCAGCTTAAAGTATAATCTCTGGTGCTCTGTTCCGTACTGCTACCTTATTGGTGTTGCATTAGTCTGTCTACCGCCGAACGACATTCCCTTTGCATAAGTACAAGTAGTGGTGGTAAGTCTATAAAGACTTCCAATACAACTGTGGAAGCAGTTCTTATAGCCTCCGTGGCGGCGAGGCAAGCAAGCCTTTTTATGCCTCTCAACAACCTTATTGCTCCAAACTATGCCTACATACTAATGGACATTTTAACCTTGCTCGTATGCAACTACACATTCCACTAGAGAATATGAAATGACTTTGACGATTTGATTAAATCCCGAGACTGTAGGTCGAGAATTTTATCTAAAGGTATACACAGTTGGAGTGATTAAAATTGATGAACGAGAGATACATGTAAAGCTCAGATTAGAAATGGATAGATGCACAATTTTTATTTCATTAATACCTGCTTATTTATTTCATGAACATTTTTATAATAAAAGGGCAACTAAAATTAATTATTTTTCGTTGCCAACCAGCTACGTGGTATACATTTCATGTTTCTGATTAGTTAGATTTATAATGAGGGAAATAATCGAATAGCTCTCTCTCCTTCTAGTTATTTTGTATACAAAAATTTTTCCCTCTTCAATATTATTTGTTAAACGCAGCACGAAAGACATTAAACGACTGCCATTTTTCCAAGATGGTAGACGAAACTCAAGAAGAAATGATGTCCCAACATCATTTCTTCATGATTTAGTATGTTATGTTAAGCGACTAGAGAACATAGTATAATTTACCTCATTATAACTAGTATGTATCAATTGTAGTCTACACAGTAACTAAATATCTGTAATTGAGAAATATATATCTTATCTAGGAAGACAGGTTATACCTATAATATAAATAATAAATAATAAATAAACTTTGACATTTTTTGAATTCAGACCGACATTTTAAATCCCGTAAAAAAAAATTAAATAATATTATTACGTACATGGTTTGTCAAAGCCACATGTGCACTAAAGGTGTAGCATCAGAGGGTAGAAAAAAGTGATATAAGCAAATAAAACATTTCTTTTAGAATCTAGTAAACAACATAAAGTTGTGAAATTTAACAAAGTTATACTTACATTATAGCTAACCCTCTGGAACCCATTTGTTTAGGAGATATGCCACTGCACTCTTCAAAGACTAAAAATCATATTTTAAAAATAAATTATTTAAAACATGAATAAGAATTTTCTGCTCTTGACAATATTTTTTGTTGCCTAATCTACTTACCTCACACTTCTATGGTACTGGTAGGAATCGAACTAACTGCGAGAAGAACATCTGGCCTTGGCATCAGCTGAGCTATATCTTGGCATCCTCCATGGTCGCACCTATAAAAATAGCAGATATTAATGTTTATTAAATTTCTCATCAAGACTTTGTCTAGACGGTAAAACATATTGTATCACGCTTTCGGTCATGATCTGAACTCAACCGTTCAATACCGCCGAACCGAAATGTCAAACACCTGGAACATCACGTTTAATCAATCATCACATTATTGAACAAAATACTCAATCATAAGCGCGCTATTATTTCAAATAAATATAAATATGTATACAATGTAGTATATAAATATAAATACACACACCGGCAAATTTCAACGGGGTCTCTCAAACGGAAAGGTTAACTAATGGCTAGCTAATTGCAGATTGATTTTCAAAGTTTCATGCCATTTTAAAGTCTGTTTAAAAAACACAATATAAAAAATGGTACATTTTGACTTGTTTAAGGCATTTAAGATCCAGCCAAATTACAAGTATTACCCCCACGAGCCCTTATGATAGCAGTCATCTTTCTATCCATACTATGATGACGTTCATATATATGATCATTTCTTGAAGCAAAATCTCCCTTATTTCAACTATAGCAGCTTTGGCTTCTTGTGTTTTGTATAGCAGGAATTTTTTACCTAAGTCATCTGCCTAGGATGTCCCATACATGTTTAATTGTATTCAAGTGTTGCGAATCCTTTTCACTCAATTTAAAAAGTCAGTTACACAAAAAGCGGTGTGAGGGAGAACATTGTCTTGAATTAAGAGAAAATGTTCTCCTATATGTGGTACAGAAGGTACCACATAATCTTGTAGAACATTGCTTATGTATCTATCTGCAATTAAAGTGCCGTTGTCAACAACCACCAATTTAACCACCGTTATTGAGCCTCCACTGAAAGAGACAGTAGGTGTAAAATTGAATTGTTTGTTTTGGATAAATATAGCCAAAACTGTTTTCATTATATTTTCTGCTGGGTATGATACATATGATAAAAGTCACTTAATAAAAATAGCTGGCAATTATAGAACAAGTCTGTCATATTAAATTCTTGGGAATATTCATAGACGATACGTTAAATTGGGATAAACATATTGACTTTACAGAAAAAAAACTTCCTTTGGTCTGTTATGGATTGTATAGATTATCCACAATATCAAATAGGAAAACTGTCTTGACATACTACTATACAAATTTCAGTTCAAGGAAAACGTATGGAATTCTTTTTCGGGGCCTCTTCATGTCATTTTGAAAGAATATTTAAACTTCAGGGAGAAAGCTGTACGTAACAATATGGGAGTACCTAAATATACGTCGTGTAGAAATCTGTTTAAAGATCTGAACATTTTGACATTGTCACGTATTTATATTCTAGAAACTCTCAAACATATCGGAATAAAATTGTATAATGTAAGTATCGAAAATATAAAAACATTTGAAAACGAAACAAAGAAATACCTATTATGGACTATTTTACAATCAAGGAGACGATAGTAAACAAAGACAAAACAAATTAAAACAACTGTATGATTTCAACTTAGGTTTTGAAATATACAAGCGACTGTAGTGAGAAAGGTGCCTTACCGTAATCCTCGGAGGAATGGCTCGCTGGGGCAGGAAGACAGCTCCTTCTTCACTCTCCAACCAATTGCTTGAATTGCCGAAGATTTATGTACACTACACTGATAGTTGCAATAATTAGTAGCAATTATTTAATGTTAAAATACTCGAATTTGAAGTTATTATACTTATAGGCAACGTGCCGCGATCACTGTCAATCTATGATTGGTTCGGTTTTAACTCCGGGCGCTGTCGGCCCTGTTTGGCAGGTATACCAATCTCACTACTATTTACCATATCGGAAGACAAAAATTAAATTAACATTACTAATGCCAGTTAAACAAAAAACAAATATTTACATATTTACAAAAGGACGAAACAACAACGAACTTTAAAAAATACGTTCTTCCAGTGTAATACAACAATGAACGAATCTATACACTCTGACATCGAATTGGATATTGCCTAAGTAGATGAAAATGTGCGATATAAATAAGAATACAGGTAGATCCATTTTTTACTGACTTTTCTAAGGGCAGTTGTATAAAAGCAGTTTAAACTAAGGGAAAATTAAACGAGTTTATGAGTCAAACTAAGATTAATATTTTATACGTTGTATATTGGAAATTAAAACGGAGTTTGGATAAACATGCTTTTGTTGTTGTTTGAGAAACACAGATTTAATAATTATAGGGAAATTAACTGATAGTTATATATTTTTTTTAATTATAAGAGATAATTTTACTTAAATAATAAAAATGTGACATAGGTTAGGATTTTTGATCGATAAGTACCTTTTTTTTATTTTTAGGAATATGGAGAAAAAAAAGAGGTTTTAATTTTACTAAAAATTAAGTGTGAACTTTAATTTTGAATTAATTTAATGAAAAAGTATCAGAATATTTATTCAATCGTATAATCTATTAGTATGGCGAGATATTTCATCGTACACCCTCATCAATAATAAATTGCACGGTATTGTCTAAATGTTATTTGTGGCATTATCTTTTTTTTTCCTTCTTCAATTCTTTGGGACTTGCTGCCACATGTATGTTTTCGTTTTAAGCGGTGCTAGGGGAATCTACAAAATATATCACAATTAACCAGTATGTTACTGGTAAATAACCTCTACGCCTGTGACTTTTACGTCATAGGATCAGTTAGAGGTTGTTTTTTTTTAAATAAACAACACAAATAAGTATAAAAACTTGAAATTAAATATTTCGCCGACGTTTCGGAAATCTAATCTGTTTCCTTTCTCAAGGCTTTTTTGAAAAATCTCTTATGATGTGTATGATAAATACACAGCTCTAAGAATGTTTGTTATATTCAATATTCATAGATACTTACTATTTACATGGAACTGTTGATATGGTTAACAGTTTTTTTTAGTTTTTATACAATATTAAGTTTGTGAAGTTCGACACGCATCTATCGCCATTCAATAATGTTATCGCGGATTCTTTAATTTTTTTTTTTTGCTGCCTCTTTTGTTAAAATTTTTGCCGAGTCCCAGTTTATTCTATGTCCGTTCTCCCACGCGTGTTCGCAGAGCTTAGACCTCTAAATTTAATTTTTTCTGATATAATTTTGATGTTTGCCCAATCTTACACTAAAAGGTCTGGATGACTCACCCACGTATTGTTTGTTGCACTCACACGGAATACTATAAATGCAGTTTTTTGAATTTTGCTCGTAGTTCTTCGGTTTCGTCTCTGTCAGAATAGATCTTAAAGTGTTGCTTGTTTGAAATACCGTCCTAATATCAAATCTATCACCGATGCGGCGCAACTTTTCGGATAATCCGCATACATAAGGAATTAACGCTGTGTAATGTTTTTCAGGTTTTTGTCGTACCTGATTGTTATTTTCAATATTTATGAAGGTTTTATCGACAAAACCGCCAGGGTATTGGTTATTTATAAGAACTTCCTTTATAAACCGCTTCTCATTGTTTAGTATTTCATCATAAGAAGAAATGATTTTGGCCCTATCATACAAACATTTTACAACACCCCTCTTAACGTGCATCAACTGATTTGAGTGAGAAATTTAAATATCTGTTGGTATGTATTGGTTTTCTATAAACACTTGTTTCAATTGTACCATCGTATCTATAATGAATATAAATCTGTTCAATACCGAGTCACATCAGGAGTACCCCAGGGATCAATACTTGAACCTCTTTTCTTTAATATTTTTATTAACGACATCAGCGATCACTTAGACATATATGCCGATGACGTTAAGATGTTGCATAATATTAATGATTTATATGACTGCGAAGAACTTCAAAACAATTTAACTAAGTTATCGGCTTGATGCGCTGAAAATAATCTTCACCTAAATGTTGCAATGTTATGAGTTATACAACCAAGGAGCCCCGACTTACATATAATTATAATGTTAATGGCGACATGCTACACAGACCAGCTACGTTCAAGGATCTAGGTGTAACCTTTGATAATAAATTAACCTTCACTATTGATGTTAGGCTACATCTGGCGTAACAGCCACGACTTTAGTGATGCGAAAACCTTAAAGATGCTTTATTTTGCTTTCTCTCGATCTAAGCTGGAGCATGCCTCACTTGTCTGGCAATCTGGGTAGATATAAGACTCATAGCGATAAATTGGCCGCTACCTAAAATTTTTAAACTGAAAAACTGAAGCTGGAACTGGAAAATTGGAGCTTTTCAAAATCAATAACTTGAAAAACTTGATATTACTAGTCTTTCCGAAAGGCGTGAGTCCTTTGCTTTGCGTTTTCTAGATAAGATTGTGCATAATAAAATAGATTGTAGTGAAATATTAAGCCAGCTGAACTTTTGTGTCCCACGGATTCATTCTCGTCATTCTCGTCATTCTCATAGCTTTTATTTATCCACTCCTAGATCTAACGTATTCAAATTTTCTCCTCTGTTTAATGTTTGAAGTAGTTATAAAACTCATTGCAGTGAATTGGGCATATTTACCTAGCAGCCAGAAATTTTATCTACTGTCGTACAGTCTAACTGCCTTCATAATTTCTGCTTGTACTTTTTATTTAGGTTAGTTTAGATTTCCATCCTATAAATGGTTTTGCACTGTTGGATGATGTATGATTAAATAAAAAAAAATTGTAATAAAATAAAAAATTGTAGTTATAAATTCATGCCTGTCTAGACCTTCAAATTTGTTAGGAAAAAAAATGCCAATTTAGCTCTATTCCTTTAAATTTAGCGGTTTGTATAGATCATATCAGATTTTAGTCACGAAATAGTTGTCTGGAGTCCAATTCTTCTAAAACTACATTTTTAATATAACAACGCCTACTTATTTCAAACCTCGCTACGACACGAAAATATCTAGCATGCAATTCGGATCGCATTTGGCATGTATTAGAAAACATTTGTTTTTTTACTGCAATGCTGTACATGTAACTTCTTGAACTTATAAATATTTATTGTTTCAAACGTATTAATAGACGGAATAGATATATGTGGTTTCAGTGCTATTAACGTTTGGCACACCACACCTGGGAAGTCGGTTTGACAGACTAATTGGGGCCTCTTTCTTAAATATTTACATATAGCGTAATTTGTATTGTCATGCACTAGAAATATTAGTTACTATTCATCGTCTTTGTTTCTGGGAATTAGTTGTTACCACACATTACTTACGCACAAGAATATTTGTGCTTTAATTGTCAATATGTGACTTAAAGATAGTTAGCACATTTTTCTCCTACAACCAAATACCAAATTACAATTTTAAAAAAGGCGATTTTTCCGTCATTGTATAATAGTTTGTGCCACACTGAATGGAATTTGTTATATGATGTATCGAATGTAGATCAAGCAACTCAAATTTTTTATGATATTATTTACGAGAATCTATCATTATACGTTCCTGAATCTCTTCCGCGTACAAACAAATATCCTCAGTGGTTCTCGAAAGACATAATTAAAAATCTCAAATATAAAAATAAAATATGGACTAGATATAAAAATACTAAAGATGCCGTGTTGTATGAGGAATATAAGAACATTAGAACTAAAATAAAAAAAGATATTGAAGACTCGCATAGAAGCTACCTACTTAAAATAGAAAATAACTTAAAAGAGAATCCAAAAATGTTTTGGTCCTACATTAATAATAAATCAAAAACAAGCTCAATACCTAACAGTATGACATATGAAAATACCTCATATAATAACCCCCAAGATATAGTAAATAAATTTTCAGAATATTTCAAATCAGCATACTCTGCATCAACTAATAATGCCAGTACGGATGGCGAAAGTGAACCTGTGGACACACAAAATATATTCATACCTACAATCTCAGAGGCAGAAGTTATTAAAGGGTGCAAAAAATTAAAACCAAAATTTACAGCAGGTCCAGATGGAATACCGGCTTTCTTCGTCAAAGATTGCGTCTCAATATTGGCCGGTCCCTTATCATATATATTCAATTTATCTTTAAATAATGGCATTTTTCCTAGCCTGTGGAAAATATCTAAAATATGCCCTGTTCACAAAAAGAATTCCAAAGAAGACATACAAAATTACAGGCCAATCACCATAATTAATAATTTCTCTAAACTATTCGAATTCGTTCTCTACGACTATATTTTTCCTAACATAGAAAATAAAATATCAAGCCATCAACATGGGTTCATGCCAGGTAGGTCTACGACTTCAAATTTATTGTGTTTGACTCAGTATCTTTGTGAAGTCTTGGATGGAGGTGGTCAAGTCGACGTTATTTACACAGATTTCTCCAAAGCGTTTGACAGGCTTGACCACGGTATCTTATTAAATAAATTAACAAATTTTGGTTTATCATATGAGTTTGTTTCATTCTTTACCTCATATTTAAGTAATAGGTTACAATATGTTTATTACCATGGACACAAGTCTGTCGAATTTAATCAGGAGTCCCTCAAGGGTCAGTCCTTGGTCCACTTTTATTCAATGTCTTTATCAATGACATAGTTATAAACTTACAGTGCCCATATCTACTCTATGCTGATGACCTAAAAATTTACTACAGCGTTAGCTGCAGTGATGATATAGAATTGCTCAAGTCAGATTTGGAAAACATTGATAACTGGTGCAATAAAAATAAACTATTTCTAAATGTTGAAAAATGTAATGTTGTCACTTATTCACGTGGGCATAATACTTTCATTAATGAGTATAAAATAAACGATAGTGTCATACAAAGAGTTGATAGATTTAAGGATCTAGGTGTTACTTTTGATAGCAAGATGACTTTTATTTATCACATAAATAATATCGCATCTTCAGCTTTTAAATCATTGGGATTCATAATTAGAAACTCGAAAGATTTCAAGAATGTTGAAACTATGAAGCTTCTATTTAACTCGTTTGTCAGAAGTAAATTGGAGTATGCTGACGTAATCTGGAGTCCCTACTACATCGTTCATATCAATAAACTGGAGAATATTCAAAGAAAATTTTTAAAATACTTAAGCTACACCGAGGACAAGACCTATCCACCTGTTGGAATTAGTAACGATATTTTGTTAAACAGATTCTCACTTAACTCACTTCAAACTCGCCGGGAATTACACGGAATTGTAACTCTGTCTAAAATATTAAACAGTAAACTCGACTGTTCTGATCTATTAAAACTCATTGACCTACGAGTTCCTTCTAAATCAACTCGACTCCACCAAACATTTCATATCAAAGCTTCACGCACCAATCTATTAATGTATTCACCTATTAATGTCATGTGCAGAAATTACAATCATATACAGAATAATATTGATATTTTCCATTGTAGAATTAAGGATATAAAGAATATATATGAACATCATTTGTAATACTTCTGTTATTGTAGAACTAAGGATTTTATTGTACAATTAAATTTTATTGTAGAATTAAGGATTTAAAGTGTATATATGGACATAATGTGTAATACCTACTTCTATCATAGCACAATATTTATTGTTAGTATTCCGACTCTGTAATTGGGACTTTCGTCCTGTTGAGTCGTGTAAATAAATAAATAAATAAATAAATAAATAAATAAATAAATAAATAAATAAATAAATAAATATGTATTAAACAGATTATAATCAGTTTCAAATATAAGGAAAAGAATCAATAAAAAAACCATGCAAAAAAATACTAAGCAATCTTATAGTTAAAGGGACGGCGACCATAATGGCTGTAACATTAGCAATGTATGAATTTTTTGTTTCATGTTCCCGCTCTACAACTTTATTCTCTGAAGTAATGCTCTAGCGCTTCGCTCTGAGGCGCTGGATTAAAATTTTTTTAATTAATTCAAAAGTATTTTTAATCATGTCTGAAAATGATTCCACAGCATCTGTAAGACCCCATAGACACGGGAAACCCATTTTCAGACAAGTCACCTTTTGCAAATAAATTTCCGAGCATATCAAAAAAATAAAATGGAAAAATTCTAAAGTATTAAGTGACATGAGTCCAAGTGGGCTTGATCGATTCGTATTGCCATGGTGATTACCCGAAAACACTTTTCTGACAAAACTGATCTCGTCAAAGTGCGACTTTTTATCGCAGGTTGTGTGTGCGGTTGAACCGGAAGTGACATCAACTTTTATTTCTTAAATGGAATGACTATATTTTTTTGATGGTTTCTCATTAAGCATAAATTTCTAAGTGCAACAGTTTTTTCAGATGTAAAAAATTCCAAAAAATAAGTGAGATACGAACAATTTTTTAAATTTTTCAAAATTGCCGCGTCAGGTGAATGCGATGTAAGAAAATTACTAAGTAGGCTATGGATATTATTAGTAAGGTTGTAGACTTGTCTGTAAAGAAGAAAATAGTTGTTTGAATTACGGATAGGTACCAGTATTTTTAGTTTTTTTTTTTCAAAAAAACGGAATTTCATTTTCATTTCCGTAGGGGTCGTATGGATTTTTTTTTTAATGGAACTGTGCTATTTCTTTTATTAATCAGAAATAATGATTCATAAACTATAATTTTTTCGCCATTAATCATTTCTTAACGATATCCCTCGTAATAATAGAAGTATTTTTTAAAAGTAACCGCCAACAAATCATTTTAATAAGGTACCTATCTACATTTAAATAAAAATGCAGATAGCCATGAAAATGACAGACATTCGCAACAATTGAATTAGTCTTGACTTACTCACTAATTTTCTGAAACAAGTGTATTAAAGTTGTTATAAACAAGAAAATTAATATAAAATGGCTGAAAATTATTCAAGAGATGAAAAAGTTGACATGATTATTATTTATGGAGAGACTCGACGTAATGCAACTAGAGCACAAAGTCTGTATGGACGGAGATATCCAGAAAGAAGTCAACCTCTGAGAAACTATTTCGCCCGGTTGGAGCAAGAATTTAGAACTGAACCTAATGCAGAAATTGAAGAAAGATTTATTGTGGATGAAGAAATGGAAATTAATGTATTAGCTTTAGTGCATGTTGACCCAACCATTTCGATAAGACAAATTGAACATGAATTACCAGTTTCCAAAGAATGAGCCAGAAAAATTTTAAAGAAGCACGGCTATCGTTCTTATAAATATCAATTGCATCAATTTTTGTATGAGAATGATCATCAACGAAGAACAACCTTTTGTAATTGGTTACAGTTACGCCAATTAAGAAATGAGAATTTTATCAAAAACATTTTGTTCACTGATGAATCGAGATTTACAAACCTTGGGTTATTTAATCGAAACCACTCGATATTGGGCAATTGATAATCCTCACATTATGAGACAGGGGCGGTTTCAGGAGCGGTTTGGCTTCAATGTTTGGTTAGGCGTACTGGGCGACCATATCATAGGTCCAATAATTTTTAACGAAACTCTAACTGTACCAAGATATCTAGAATTTCTCCAAAATATAATAGTTCCACAGATTAATCAAATTCCCAATACCAATATTGACGAGGTTTACTTCCAAGACGGGGCTGGACCACACAATGCTATTATCGTTAGGGATTACTTAAATTAATTAATTCCAGATCGTTGGATTGGGACCCATGGTCCAGTCAGATGGCCTGCACGGTCGCCTGATTTAACGCCACTCGATTTTTTTTATTTGGGCGCATTTGAAAAATAGAGCCTACATGATTGCTCCAATCACAAGGCAAGATCTGGAAGAAAGAGTTCAACACGAAATTGCACAAATAACACCTCAATAATTACAGAATGTTAGACGTGCAACGATAAGTCGCGCTACTCTGTGTATTAATCATAACGGTGAACAGTTTGAACAATTTTTATAATGGTTTATTATAATTTAGGTTTTAAATAGTTTTGTAATTTATTCATGGTTGTAACGTTATACCTATTAAAATTATTTCTTGTTTAATTCGTGTTTACTTTTTAAAAATACTTCTATTATTACGAAAGATAAATCCGTAAGACCCCTACGAAAATGAAAATGAATTCCGTTTTTTTTTAAACTAAAAATACTGGTACATACCTATCAGTAATTCAAACAACTATTTTCTGCTTTACAGACAAGTCTACAACCTTACTAATAATTTCCATAGACTACTTAGTAGTTTTCTTACATCGCATTCATCTGACGCGGCCATTTTGAAAAAATTAAAAAATTGTTCGTATCTCACTTATTTTTTGGAATTTTTTACATCTGAAAAAACCGTTGCACTTAGAAATTTATGCTTAATGAGAAACCATCAAAAAATATACTTAGTCATTCCATTTAAGAAAAAAAAGTTGATGTCACTTCCGGTTCAACCGGAAATGATATTTTCGTTCCTATTAGTCTAAAAGTAGCCTATTATTGTCTGCTTTATTTGTACCAGAAACCAAATTTCTAAATACAAAAAACAACCAAAATATTGAGGGCGTACATTGACTCGTGACCACCCGGTATATACGTACTAACATAGGAAATAAAAACTTTCAGAATAGTGGGCAAAATATAACTATATTTAATCTTCATGTAATGTAATCATTGAACTTAAAGATGATTGTTTGTTGCAGGGTGTCATGCAAGACGTTCGACTGATAGGAGGCCCCCACGGATACCTTTCCTCGTGTCCACATCTGGATTCCACGTGTCCTACATGTGGCCAGTTCTTCCTGTTGCAGAACACCGTACAGGAGCTGACGAGGCATCTTCAGGAACTTTCCGAAAGGGTATATGGACTACCATGTAACGTCACATATAATGCGTTCTGTACACTTAGCCCAGTACTATTTTAAAACGGAAAATGTCGTTAACCAAGCGGAAATCGTGAAAGTGCTCCTGAGACGGCGTAAGATTAATGAATGAGGCGACAAATTGTGCCAGATTGTATCGGCCAGCGTCACAAGATTATTCTCAAAATTTATTAAAATATCCTTCTTGATATTTCTTTATTGTTAGTTTTATGTTATTACTTCCCTTGCATACCGAAGGGAAGTATTGTATTCGAGAAAAAATCACCCTCCGAGATTTTTACGGATTCTGATGTTTCAGAACACGTAGATTACGAAAATATAGGTTTCTCAATTCCGTCAGTCTGTCTGTCTGTCTGTCTGTCTGTTGGTGCATTTACTAAAAAACTACTTGACGGAGAGCAGTGAAATTTGGCAGGTAGTTGACGCTACTGTCAGCGCAGAAATGGTAGAAATTTCACTGGAAAATATACAGGGTGGACCGTCTAAACGGAATAAATAGTGAAAAAATGTTTTTTTCGCTAAAATTTAAAACTTCCACGTTTCATGACGCGCTAATCCTATTTCGGGAAAGAAAATTTTTTTCACCAACATTTTGAAACAATTTTTTTTTAAGTAGATAAAAAAAAATTTTTTTGTTCAAATTTAAAATTTCCACGTTTCATGACACGCTAAACCTATTTCTGAAAAAAAAAAATTTTGAAAATTTTTTTCACCATTTTCGAAAAATGTTTGACCAAGATGAAAAAAAATTTTTTTTGCTCAAATTTAAAATTTCTACGTTTCGTGACATTCTAAAACTATTAAAAAAAAAATCGGTAAAGGTATTTACACAGAACTTCCCTCGTTATTTGTGCATGGCGGTCACTCTAAAAAATTAATAATTACGAAATGACATTGAGAATAATAATCGGAATAGAGTTATTGCTATTATTACAAAGAAAACTTGATAAGTTTTGGTCAAAAAAATATACAGATTGCTCATCCAACAGCAAAAGTTCAATACTAAATAGCAGGTGCCACATATGGCAGGCTTGCGCAAATACCTTTACAAATGTCCACCATGACTGAATTATTTCTTGGGATGACCACCCTGCACATTTTACAATAAAAGTATAATAGGTGCATATGCCAGATATTATTGCCATCTGTCACATTTTCAATCCAACATTCACGTAATGGAGTGGAAGTATAGTGGTGGTTAAAAAATTTCATTTTTTTAAAATTTTTCAAAAGATGTTGGTAAAATAATTTTCAAATTTTTTTCTTCTGAAATAGGTTTAAAATTTCAAACGTAGAAATTTTAAATTTGAGCAAAAAGGAAAGTTTCCTTATATTCTATAGTAATGCTAAAAAAAGTTTAAAAATTAAAAATTATATATTTTTTAAAATAGGTTTAGAATGCTATGAAACGTGAAAATTTTAAATTTGAGCAAATAAGAAAAAATTCGATCTATTTTAGTGGTAAAAACTTTTTGAAAAATGTTGGTGGAAAAAATTTTCAAAATTTTTTTTCTGAAATACCTAGGTTTAGAATGTCATTTAAATTTGAGCATTCTAGTGTTAAATTTTTTTCCAAACTGGTAACGAATTGATGCAATTTTTTTTCCGAAATTGGTTTGGAATATCATGAAACGTGGAAATTTTAAATTTGAGCAAAAACATTTTTTCGTCTGTTCTATAGTAGTGGTACATAAATGGATTAATTTTTAAAAAAATTCTTCAAAAACATTTTTAAATTTGTTTGAATACTTTTAGAATGTCATGGAAACGTGGATAGTTAAAATCTGAACAAAAAAAAAATAAATCTATCTTAGTGGTAAAATTTTTTTAAAATAGTAAGAAAAATTTCTAATTTATCTTTTAAATAGATTTAGAACGCTATGAAACATGGAAATTTGAAATTTGAAGAAACAAAAAAAATTCCATCTATTTTAGTAAATAAATTTTCAAAAAGGTAAAAAAAATTTTCAAAGTTTTTTTTTTGCATCGGGCTTAGAATGCCATGAAACGTGGAAATTTTAAATTTGAAGAAAGAAAAAAAAATTATTTCATTTTAGTAGTAAAAATTTCTTCAAAAATATTGGTGAATAATTTTTTTTTTCCTGAAATAGGTTAAGCGTGTCATGAAACGTAGAAATTTTAAATTTGAGCAAAAAAAAATTTTTTCATCTTGGTAAAAATTTTTTCAAAAATGTTTGAAAAAAATTTTCAAAAATTTTTTTTTTCTGAAATTGGTTAAGCGTGTCATGAAACGTAGAAATTTTAAATTTGAGTAAAAATAATTTTTTTTCATCTTGGTAAAAATTTTTTCAAAAATGTTTGAAAAAAATTTTCAAAAATTTTTTTTTTCTGAAATAGGTTTAGCGGGTCATGAAATGTGGAAATTTTAAATTTGAGCAAAAAAAAATTTTTTTCACTATTTATTCCGTTTAGACGGTCCACCCTGTATATTTTTCAGTGAAAATTCTACCAGTTCTTCGCTGACAGTAGCGTCAACTACCTACCAAATTTGACTGCTCTCCGTCAAGTAGTTTTTTAGTAAATGCACCAACAGACAGACAGACAGACAGACAGACAGACAGACAGACCGACAGACAGACAGACAGACTGACGGAATTGAAAAACCTATATTTTCGGAATCTACGTGTTCTGAAACGTCAGAATCCGAAAAAATCTCGGAGGGTGATTTTTTCTCGAATACAATACTTCCCTTCGGTATGCGAGGGAAGTAAAAAATTAATTTTTACCATTTTTGAAAAATTTTTTTTTACTAAAATGATAATTTTTTTTTCTTCAAATTTAAAATTTTCACGTTTCATGGCATTCTAAGCCTGATTCAGAAAAAAAAATTTTTTTTACCACTAAAATAGACGGATTTTTTTTTTATTTCTTCAAATTTAAAATTTCCACGTTTCATAGCGTTCTAAATCTATTTAAAAGAAAAATTAGAAATTTTGTTTACTATTTTTTAAAAATTTTACCACTAAGATAGAATTTTTTTTTCTTTGTTCAGATTTAAACTATCCACGTTTCCATGGCATTCTAAAACTATCCAAACAAATTTAAAAATGTTTTTGAAAAATTTTTTAAAAAATTTGAAAACATTTTTAATCTATTTATCACTACTATAGAATAGACGAAAAATTTGGTTTGCTCAAATTTAAAATTTCCACGTTTCATGACATTCCAAACCAATTTCGGAAAAAAAATGTTTGCAACATTTTGTTACCAGTTTGGAAAAAAAATTAACACTAGAATAGATGGAAACTTTTTTTACTCAAATTTAAAAGTTTCACGTTTCATGACATTCTAAACCTATTTTAAAAAAATCGGTAAAGGTATTTACACAGAACTTCCCTCGTTATTTATGCATGGCAGTCACTCTAAAAAATCAATAATTACGAAATGACATTGAGAATAATAATCGGAATAGAGTTATTGCTATTATTACAAAGAAAACTTGATAAGTTTTGGTAAAAAAAATATACAGATTGCTCATCCAACAGCAAAAGTTCAATACTAAATAGCAGGTGCCACATATGGCAGGCTTGCGCAAATACCTTTACAAATGTCCATCACGACTGAATTATTTCTTGGGATGACCACCCTGTGCATATGCCAGATGTTATTGCCATCTGTCACATTTTCAATCCAACATTCACGTAATGGAGTGGAAGTATAGCGGTGGTTAAAAAATTTCACTTTTTTAAAAATTTTCAAAAGATGGTAAAATAATTTTCAATTTTTTTTCTTCTGAAATAGGTTTAAAATGTCAAAGGTAGAAATTTTAAATTAGAGCAAAAAGGAAAGTTTCCTTCTGTTCTATAGTAGTGCTAAAAAAAGTTTAAAAATTAAAAATGATGTATTTTTAAAATAGGAAACGTGAAAATTTTAAATTTGAGCAAATAAAAAAAAATTCGATCTATTTTAGTGGTAAAAACTTTTTGAAAAATGTTGGTGAAAAAAATTTTCAAATTTTTTTTTCTGAAATACCTAGGTTTAGAATGTCATTTAAATTTGAGCATTCTGGTGTTAAATTTTTTTCCAAACTGGTAACAAAATGTTGCAATTTTTTTTTCCGAAATTTGTTTGGAATATCATGAAACGTGGAAATTTTAAATTTGAGCAAAAAAAAATTTTTTCGTCTGTTCTAGTGATACATAAATGGATTAAAAATGTTTTCAAATTTTTTAAAAAATTCTTCAAAAACATTTTTAAATTTGTTTGAATAGTTTTAGAATGTCATGGAAACGTGGATAGTTAAAATCTGAACAAAGAAAGAAAAATTCTATCTTAGTGATAAAATTTCAAAAAACTTTTTTTTTAATCAGGCTTAGAATGCCATGAAACGTGAAAATTTTAAATTTGAAGAAAGAAAAAAAAAATTTATTTTAGTAGTAAAATTTTTTTCAAAAATATTGGTGAAAAAAATTTTCATTTTTTTTTCCTGAAATAGGTTAAGCGTGTCATGAAACGTAGAAATTTTAAATTTGAGCTAAAACAAATTTTTTTCATCTTGGTAAAATTTTTTTTAAAAATGTTTGAAAAAAATTTTCAAAAATTTTTTTTTTCTGAAATAGGTTTAGCGTGTCATGAAACGTGGAAATTTTAAATTTGAGCAAAAAAAAATTTTTTTCAACTTGGTAAAAATTTTTTCAAAAATGTTTGAAAAAAATTTTCAAAAATTTTTTTTTCCTGAAATAGGTTTAGCGCGTCATGAAACGTGGAAATTTTAAATTTGAGCAAAAAAAAATTTTTTTCATCTTGGTAAAAATTTTTTCAAAAATGTTTGAAAAAAATTTTCAAAAATTTTTTTTTCCTGAAACAGGTTTAGCGCGTCATGAAACGTGGAAATTTTAAATTTGAGCAAAAAAAAATTTTTTTCACTATTTATTCCGTTTAGACGGTCCACCCTGTATATTTTTCAGTGAAAATTCTACCAGTTCTTCGCTGACAGTAGGGTCAACTACCTACCAAATTTGACTGCTCTCCGTCAAGTAGTTTTTTAGTAAATACACCAACAGACAGACAGACAGACAGACAGACAGACAGACAGACAGACAGACAGACAGACAGACAGACTGACGGAATTGAAAAACCTATATTTTCGGAATCTACGTGTTCTGAAACGTCAGAATCCGAAAAAATCTCGGAGGGTGATTTTTTCTCGAATACAATACTTCCCTTCGGTATGCGAGGGAAGTAAAAATATGTAATTTTTAAATCTTAAACTTCTTTTACCACTATTATAGTATAGACGGAAACTTTCCTTTTTGCTTAAATTAAAAATTTCTACGTTTGACATTTTAAACCTATTTCAGAAGAAACAATTTTAAATATTTTTTTTAACATTTTTGAAAAATTAAAATAAAAATGAAATTTTTTAACCACCACTATACTTCCACTCCAATGCGCGAATGTTGGATTGATGTGACGGATGGCAATAATATCTGACATATACACCTATTATACTTTTATTGAAAAATGTACAGGGTGGTCATCCCAAGAAATAATTCAGTCATGGTGGACATTTGTAAAGGTATTTGCGCAAGCCTGCCATATGTGGCACCTGTTATTTAGTATTGAGCTTTTGCTGTTGGATGAGCAATCTGTATATTTTTTTGACCAAAACTTATTAAGTTTTCTTTGTAATAATAGCAATAACTATATTCCGATTATTATTCTCAATGTCATTTCGTAATTATTAATTTTTTAGAGTGACCGCCATGCACAAATAACAAGGGAAGTTCTGTGTAAAGACCTTTACCGATTTTTGAGATTTGTTTTCATTGACGGTTTATTTTCATTTGAAAAGCAAATCGATTAGCGCTAAAGCGGCTGTTGAGACATTTTTCTACAAGGTGTGCTAACTGATACGACGCTCGACGTCGACGAGCCTCTCTTGTAGGGGATTCACTTGGGAGTTGTAGAAAATGAAAAGTACCAGTTTGTGACAATAATCTACAGAATAATCGCTGTAGAGAGAGGACTATGTTTGTTGAAAAACCAGCAGTAGTTGGTCAACGAAGTCCCAATAAACAATTTTTGTTTTGTAAAGGTATCTATTGTGAATATTATCATCACCAAATTAATTTATTTTATATTGTTGCTATTTAATTAAAACCAAATGACTTTTTGTATTGTCATAATTCTTTGTAATTTTCGGATCTTAGATACTATCTGAGACAATTGTTGTGATATGGATCTTATTTGTCACAAAATTTTCGACGAAGACAGTATCTGTTGTTTCTTTTTTATAGAACGGACGCTGATTTTTTTTTCTAGCGTCATGATATACTGCAGCTAATATTTTTTGGTACAATGTGTACATTTCTAAATCATATCGAATGCCTTTTTATTTAACATTGCTCTTTATTTTTCATTTATTAGTTAAAAAATTGTCTTTTTTTTATTGCTAGAAAAAAACAATCATCAAAGAAAAAACTTTTTATATTCTTAGTGAAAAATATGCAGAGTTACAGTTACATCTTTTATTTTCTTCATTTATAATCAGCATAGCACACAATTGAAATTAATTATTCTTGACCTTGTGTAGTTTAATAATTGTTATAGGCAATTATTTAACACAACACGCACTCAACGGTGAGTGCGTCAATCTGCGAATATTTTTCGATTATCATAACAGAATTATCATAAAAAAACGTAAATAATAATAATAGTCTACTTTTTATATTTTGTTAATAATACAAATGATTAAATGGTACACAATTTTTTAACAAGAGGTTGCCAAGGAACATATACGTTTAGTGAAAGTGTACAGGAAAATCATCCTAAATAATAAGATATTAAAAAGATGTACCTAGTTGATAATATTGCCAAGCAAAATTTGATATATTTTTGATAAAAAATATGTACAGAGCAGTCACCCTGAAAATCGATTCTTTTCACATTCTTTACCCAATTAATGAACTAAAATCTAGTGATTTTTCGTAAAGCAACTTGTGGAGTGCGCATCAACATTTGTTCTTAGCGGAGCGCAGGGAGATTAGAACTTTTGATATGATAAAAACCCTGGAATAGAATAGAATAGAATAGAATAGAACATTTATTCACCATAAGTAGTACAGAGTACAATGTAGGTTTTGTCATAGAAACGATACAAAATAAATGTGATACAAATAAATATATATGTATATAAAATTGAACAGCACATATGGACATAAAATGTAAAAAAAAAACACAGAAAAACCGCTTACAACAATTAATTATTACGTGAATTTAAGAACACACCCGACGTAGTGTAAATAATAGGAGAAATCAAGAGCATAAGAATCAACTTCCATTGTAGTTATAGAATTCTTCCAAGCTATAGAAGCATTGTTTAGCCAGAAACTTTTTTAATGTCTTCCTGAATAGTTGAAACCTGTCTTGTATTTTTATTTGGACTGGAAGTTTGTTAAAAATTAAACTGCCTGCACAATAGGGCGATTTTTTGAATTTACTCAGATTGTAATCGTTAATGTGAATTTCCCGGGCGCTTCTTGTATTATAATTGTGTACATCGTTATTTAGATGAAACAAGTTGGAATTTTTATACACAAAACAAGCCAATTTAAATATATAAATACAGGGAACTGTTAGAATTTCGTATTTTTTAAAAGTTTCACGACAAGACTGTCTTAATTGTAAGTTAAAAATTATTCTAATTATTCGTTTTTGCATTACAAAAATTCTATCTATATCGGTTGATTGGCCCCATACCATGATATTGTAACAAGACTGAATACACAAGTGAGTAATATGCGTTTAAAAGACCATGGCGGTTAAGTTCATTCTTGAGGTTTAGAAGAGCAAATGTGCTTTTTGCTAGTTTAACACATAGGCCGTCAATTTGTTGATTAAAAGTTAGAGTACTGTCTATTATGGTTCCTAAACATTTTGTGCTTATGCTGGTGCTTACGTAGTTTATGCTGGGTAGAGTTCTAGATATGGTAGTTGAAAAGTATATAAAGACGGTTTTCTTGATATTGATTATTAAAGAATTTTTTTGGCACCAGTCTTCAAACTGCTTTATCACAACATTGGCTCTTTGTTCTAATTCCTGTATGCAGCTTGCATTAATAATAACTGATGTATCATCTGCGTACATAAATATTTCTCCCTCAGTGACATAAGCAGGGAGGTCATTTACAAATATTAAAAAAAGCAATGGTCCAATTATGGATCCCTGCCCTACTCCTATATTTATGTTGAATATATCAGAAGTATGCGAGTCCAATGAAACGATAATTTTCCTGTTTTCTAAGTATGACGTCAGCCAATATAAAATGTTGCCCCTAATACCTAATGTCTCTAATTTTAGTTCCATAAACTTTATGTTAACACAATCGAAAGCAGCTGTCAAATCAAAGAAGAGTCCGGCTACTTTTTTCCCCTTATCTAAGTGATTATAAATTTTTTGACAACGCTAGACTGGCTAATTCAGTAGATCTGTTTGTTCTATATCCGTATTGACAGTTGGTAAACAGCATGTTAGTTTCCAGATAGTTATAAATTCTGGTGGCTATTGCTTTTTCAGCGATTTTTGACATGTAGCTGAGTAAAATTATTGGCCTATAATTTTGCGTCATTTGTTTATGCTACACTCATATGAGAGAGGTTGCGTTTTGTGTCTTTCATATAATCTCTATTATCAAGTGATAAAAGCAATATTTTGAGTCAATTTTATTCTGACAAAAAGTGTATGTTACGGTGTAAGTTATTGCATGAAGTGATAATAGAACAAAGTGATATTAAAGTTATATATATCAAATGTTTATGGAAAGTATTTAGTGAAGAACTGAATAGTATATTAAAAAAGCAAGAAGCAATAAAAAAAAATAATAAAAAAACCCCTTTCATATACACATAATGAACATTTAAATAGTCCAGGAGCTGAGACATCAATCAGAGTAGAAATATTATATGAATTATAAATCAAGATGTCAACCGCAAAAATGACGACGCGGCTAACTAATAAACAGACGACTATGAGAACAGGTAGTTTCCAAGGACACCAAAACACTGTAAAATATCATTCCAAACTCGTTTCACTAGCCAAGATGGAATCTTCAGGTGACAATTGTTATTATTAAGTATATAACAATGCCAGGCGGTTGTACGTGTTTATGTTTTTTTAATTTCATACGTTTTTCTTGGATTTAGGTATGTTTTTTTCATGAGCCATCTTAGGAGCACAAGTTGCCTTGGTTAAAAATTTTCTCTTCGCGCCTTAAAGTAACTGGGCTAGGTGTCTTGATTTTATGTAATTCTGTCTTTTACAGTTAGTGGCAGCTGAGAGGCGTATCAGCAAGGTAGAGGAATGCGACTGTCAAAAGTCGTGCCAGGTCAACGGGACCATCCATTCGGATGGTGCGACGTGGCAGAGTGGCTGTCAGTTGTGCGCGTGCGTGGTTAGTAACCATTTTTTATCTACCAATCATTACTATTACTGATAATATAGTCCTAAAATCAACAAAACCTCGAAATTTTCCTACATTGAATGAATTGACCTGAAATTCTGTAGTGTCCTTTACAGAGTATGTAGAATACTGTTAAATATCAAAGAATACCGCTGATGAAGTCAGCTGTAAATACAAGAAAGTTAATAAAAAGTAAAATGTTGAGAATTAATCGTTGATATTTTCTGTCTATCCTCAAGTTTTTGTTGTCGCTGATTGCGAATACAAGGTCCACACCTCCGATCAAAGAACAAGTCTAGATACATAACATAACTCTTCAATACATTCTTGTTTGCTCCTCGCATAATCACATTATATAACCATAAAAGAGGGTAGATAATCATAATGCTAGCTCCACACGTTGGGCCATTTTGTGGCCGAAACAATTACCGAAATATTTGTCTACAAATGTACCATCCAGACGTTTGCCGATACCGGCGATGCCACAACTACCGAATTTGGGTGAAGTCTACGGAAATACTGATTTGTTATGAAATTGTATCGAACACTTTTCTTAAGTCGGTATCACTAAAATTAAAAGAAGTGTGATTATAAAGTGAGTGAAATTTGTTTTTTGAAATTCCCTGTACCGCGCATTGATATGAAATGTACCGAAAAATTTCAACCTATTCTACCGAAATCGCCGGAAAGGCTGTGGCAACACTGGCCAATACAGCAGTGCTTACTAGATCCTAGAAGATGATAGAAGTGGAAATTGCTGCTGCGATGGCATAAATATATTCCAATATTTAATTGCACTAAAACCATTACTTAACTAATAACCGATCGCCTGAATGCGGTCCTGCAACTTTATAAGAACAACGATTAGTGAATATTTAGAGGACATTAACCTTCATCAGCTACCGAGATTTTGGTTTCAGCAGGATGGATCTCCACCCCATAACTCAAGAATTATAACTGAATTTCCGAACCAACAACTTTCTAACCAGTGGATTGGCAATCGAGGTGCAGTGAGGTGGCCTGCCAGGTCACCTGAATTAACACCATGTGATTTTTTTGTTGGGTACTTTAAAAAACAAAGTGTACAGAGAACACAACAATAATATTGAAGAATTCAGGCAACTAATTTCAAATTCTTTTGCCTCGTTGCGTAGAAAAGACATTAACATTAACAACAGAATAAGCCTATTCCTTCTGAAGATGGAAATTTATGAACATCTTCTGTAACTTGTTATGCTTCGTTTTCTTAGTTATTTTTTTAAAATTTTTGTCATTGTAAAATATCAATAAGTAATCTCAAGTAAATCATCAACTTACTTACCAATAATATTAGCAAGGTACCTTGAAATCTAATTTAAAAAAACGTGCAGGACCGCATTCAGGCGATGATTAATGGTTTTAGTGCAATGAAATGTTGGAAAATATTTAAGTGCGACATATCGTTGATTTCATATTAAAAGATACTGTCCGAAAATGACGTAAAAACTCCAGATTTCTTCTTATAATTTAATTCTCTACCAAATCCAGTGGCTAGTTTTTTCTGCACATACTACAAATAAAAAGCCAACGTTGGGAGTGTTTGAACATTAATTTGCATATATCTTGAAAATACATTACAGAAACCATCATGAAAATCCATGCGCTAGACGAGAATTCCGTAGTAATATTCTTCATTGACTTCGCTACGAGCAGTAATGCAACACTGGTTTTGCCGTCTGTTCTTATTTTTAAATTATTTAGATATGTCACGTGTAACCTACGCATGAATTGTGGAGCGCTTAAAAAATGATAAATGAAGCAACTTATAAAATTCCTCACAAATCCGCCAACTCGATAAAATGTCGGACCTATTGTACCGTTATTGAATTTTTTCGGTAACACCCATTTTACGTAAAAAATGCCTTGACCAAATTGACGCACCACAATGTTAAAAAACCTTTTTTTTAACACTGTTAAAAAGCGAGTTTCTTGGTCTATCCGTGGTAAAGTGTGGAATCTCTCTTTTTATTAATAATTTTGATGTGCTGAATACGAATCTGTCATCCGAATTGGATAAAAACATCGGCAAGGCGCTAAAAAACAACCCTTATTTGGGGGTGGCATTGAAATTGGTAGTAGAACTTGCAACAAAAAGTTATTCTTTGGTGCAGGAAATTCTTTCAAAATATTTAGTTTAGGTAAGTAGAAAAAAAGCAAAAATTACAACAAATTCACCTCCCCCTCACCCTCATTTCTCTCATCCTACACCACCCATAAGAACGGTGTAAGTTACAATATCTAATATACGATTATTTACTTATTTAAAAAAAAAACAAAACTTCTCGTTAAATGGCTATTATCAGGTTATACTGTGATTACTTCTGAATACTCTTAACCCATCCTCACCAATTAAGGTGGCGGATTTTATCTTTTTGGAGTATTTATTGGTTTCAATTGCAAAAGAAATCCTTAATCGCCTAACCTCGTGTAGTCCTAATTCTAGTGGCAAGTTCTAATATCAATTCCAGTTTCACCCCCAAATAAGGGTTGTTTTTTAATGTATTCCTGAGATTTTTCGTCAAAACGGATGACGGATTCGTTTTCATTACCCTAAAATTAGTAAAAAAATATGGGCCAAAAAAGCCCTTTCTTAACAATGTTCTTTCCGAATAAAAAACTGTTTTAAATTTGTATTGATTAGTTACTTTCATCGTGTACAGAGTTCAGTTTCAAAATAATCATGTTTTAAAGCGCTCCGTTTCGACTGGCGTAAAGTTCAAGGGCTAATAGGCTGGAAGTTGGCCAAAGGCCGCTCCGCTGCTCTTGTTTCTCTCCTGACGCACAATGACGTCTTGTATCTGTTGCAGCATGGGGAAGTGCAGTGTCGTCCTGTGGAATGTCCTGAACTGCCCTGCAAGCATCCCGTCTATAAGAGTGGCGAATGCTGCCAAAGTTGTCTAAGTACGTATACGAACGAGCAAAGGTCAAAGGTCTGTTCACAAAAGCTTTCTTGTAGTGTCGAGCTTGCAAAGCACAATATATCGATTGTACATACATCATTATTTGCTGGGACCATTAGCACTAATGAAAATAATATGTGGGTTAGGAAACGCGATATTTCTATTTGTTCTCCGAATATAATGTCATTTCTGTGTTTGACAGCAGAATTTATCAAGCACGCCGTTCCGGCGAAAACAGAACAAATATTAATGTACGTTTTTTGGTCCATAGAGCCGACAAATTGTTTATACAGGGTGTTGGTAGAAAAAGTGGCGAAAGTGGCAGAGGAATTTTTATTTAGGTAGTAAACCAATAAACAATGTATATCTCTTAAGAATATCTGTAACTGACATATTAAATACCTTATAATTTTCAAAAGTAAATAGCTAGCCTAGGCAAAAGAAAGTTTTAGGGAAAACAATGCCAACCGAGTTTTTTCAGCGGAAATATGTACCTCTTAGCGAGTACAATTATTGTATCTCAAATCCAACAGCTGAAAATTAGTGTGTCTATGTTGAATTATCAAGTGAAGTTACGGAAAACAAGTTACGTCTGTGGAACCCAAGTAACAATTTAAATGCTTTTTATATTTATTTAGGTTTTATCAGTATTTTATAATGGCCAACTCAGAAACCACTGATATCTGTCTGATTTATTAAATGACAAGTACACTTAAAGATAGCTTTGTCTTAAAGAAAGTTTTAAAAACGCCTTCAAGAACTAAATTATCTTTTAGTTTTTATTGGCTTATGATTGACTTATCAAGGTATTTGTCAAGCCTTGAATAAAACTTTACAGATGTTAAGTTCAAGTTAGAAGGATCAATGTTTATAGAGATTAAGCAAATGTTGTGGTTTTATCATTGCTTTATGAAATTAATTTCAGGTGGTTATTAATGCTGGGCTATAAATCTAATATACTTTGAAATCTAATATACTTTGAAATCACATCAAGTTTTAAAATTGTTTTAAGATAAGCCTACAAGTTTTAAAAAATATATTAAATATATTAATGAGGCTTAAAATATACTTTCACAAAGATATTTAAAGAGCAATTGGTAATGTATTAGGAATTTTAAGACAAAACATGTTCGAAGTAGAATTATTCACAGCTTATAGGGTTTATACATACAGTCGTCATTTTATTTCCAGCGGTCGAGGAATATAACGGTCAGCCATATTGGGAATGTCCCAGATTGAACAAAACAATGTAATTTGTATCTAATAGAAATGTTTTATAAAAACAATTTACATGTACTAAACTGTATCATGGACAGATGCTAAAGCTCTCTTTACTTTTTAAGTCACAAAAAAAATCGCTGCCTAAGGAATCACTACTTCCACATCCAGAGGAAACATCTTGACTAGTTTTGCACTCTAGTACGTGGAAATTATTGGTCATAGAATATTAATAATATTTGGGGCAGATGTTATAGAAAAGTTTGAGGCGTTGGTTTCCACTACATACGATAAAAATGACGTTTCTTGTTTACCCTACTTATTTTCCCCTATTCACAACTTCACAACCTGCCACCTCCCACCCCTTCAATGGATTCATCTCAATCTGTTGTCAATACAATACATAATAATTGTCCTAACTTTCAAGTGAATATCACAATTCTATGTTATCAATCCCATTAATAATGGAGCGGAGATGGCGGGGTTTGAAAAATATTAGAAAGAAATCTGAGGCCTTGGTTTCTAGAATATACACCAAATCCCAAATATCTGTACTCTTACCAGTTTGATTTACTTATTTTCCTCTATATACTCCTATTTAACCCCAACACTTCAACGGAATCATCTCAAAATATAATCTAGTTCCAGATGTCGTTATAATATATACGTCTACCATATTTCAAGTTAATATCTCAATTTTATTTTATCAACCCCTTTAATAATGGAGGGTGGGTGGTTGAAAAATATTATTAAAAAATCTGAGACCATGACTTGTAGGACATACACCGAATATCAAGTTTCTGTACTTTTACCAGCTTTACTTACCCCCCCACTCCTTCAACGCAATCATGTCAAAATATAATTTAGTTTCAGATATCGTTATAATACGTATATGTGTACCAAATTTCAAGTGAAAATCTAAATTTAATTTTATCAACTATTTTAATAAGGGAGTGGTGATGGTGGGGAATGGAAACTATTATGACACTATTCAATCTTACCCCATTTTGTTTTCTGATTGAATAAAAATAATAATTTTAGCAATGTCTCAAAGCGAGAACTGGAGTACGAAAGCCATATGGAAATGTTTTTTCTTATCAATTTTTCAACCATTAAATGAAACTTCCGGGTGTAAAACTATAAATAAAACTCATAGAAGACGTAATTACCTTTAATTTAAATGCTCAATGAAGTTTCTGCTACTAATAGTTCTTAAGCTGTAGACGCGCGAATTCGATCCCGCAGATTTCAACGTTTGCACGTGCCAATGTAGAATTATATTACTAAATTAAGACGATTTTATATCTTCAGTTTAAAATAACGAGATCGCGACACGAAGTTCCTTCAATGTACATTTAATTAAATAAGAACGAACAATTGTTTAGTTTTTTAACTAAAGTTAACAAAAAGATACTATGGGATAATTTTGTGTATAATGTTTATTATTCTCTGTTGAATGAGTAATATTCAGTGATGTAAGTGGCATTTGTAGTCCCTACGTTAGAGTACAGCCGGCACTTGTTCCTGCAGAGGCACGTGTCGGATGTCGGTTCTCATATAACATGGCTACCGTACAAGATATGCTGATTTTCTATGATAAGGTTTGAACACAGTTCTTTTTATTAAACCTATGTTCGGATATTGCCGAATGACAAACTCAAGTATTATTTGGTTTTCACTACATCTCT
The DNA here is from genome assembly GCA_963583905.1 of Stenurella melanura. Taxonomy (NCBI): domain Eukaryota; kingdom Metazoa; phylum Arthropoda; class Insecta; order Coleoptera; family Cerambycidae; genus Stenurella; species Stenurella melanura. The sequence continues at coordinate 6,688,669 of OY757314.1, read as the reverse complement.
CTAAATAACAATATCACAAGCGTTAAACATAGACCGAAGACCTGTGGTCTCTTCACATTGTCATTGCAAGCACGAGCCAACATTCTTCGAGAACGCTGTAACTCCTTTAACCGGGATTGTGGTTGGGCTAAAAAGAAATCAAAACACTGCAATTGACAGTTACAACCTCAGCAGTTGCAGTTGTTTTATCACAGAAATGTCGAACACGAACCGACATGAAATGCAATGAAGTGCCAATATGGGCTCGAATGCGCGCAGCGGTTGTGTATGTGAGACCTTAATTATGCATAGGAACGACTTTGCGGCTCCTATGACTTTAAAACTATTAGTCACAGAAATTACGTTGAGCATTTAAATTAAAGGTAATTACGTCTTTCATAAGTTTTTTGAAAATTTGACAAATTTTTTTTTTTCAAACAGCTGTAACTTTTACAGTATCAACCCTACAGAAAAAACATTTAAGCTGAAAATGAAAGATAAAATTATTTTCTACAACTTTAGTTCTCATAAATGTTCCGAAAAAGCGAACAGGAACGGAGATACAACGTCATTCGCGTTTTACAAGATGGCGACCGGAAGCCAGCAGGCACTGTCTCGAGTTTTTGGTTTTAGATTCTACCCATGTCCCCCTTCCATTCTGGGCGAAAATCTTCAATCGTGCATTTTTTCAAAAACTTTATTCCAAATGCATTAGACTATTTCTGAATGTTTTCGATTGTGGCCACGGGAGGCGCTCAATAATACATTACCACATTAAAAAACGTATATATGTATATTTAAAGTATGATCAAAATTTTTCCAACGTTACCTAGGTAGGTTGAAAATGAATAAAAGTTCATATTTGTCATTTTTGCAGGACATTCTATTTTTGTTTTTCTTCAAGAAAAGTTGTTAGCGCTATATGTCACCGCTGAATACCGGTCAGCAATTGTTAAGAATTACCAAAATGGCAGTTGCAATTTGCCCTTCTGAGAGTTCATTAGACATTGGAGCTCAGTAATGGGGCCCTCTGGCTACAAAATGCGATACCTATCCCCCAACACCTTACGGTACGTGCCGCCCGCGAATTTAATTTCGTGGAAGATGGCGGCAGATCGTTTTCTTTTTCTTTTTAGTTGTACAAGTGGGCATATGATTATTGTTTCCCCTTGGACAAAATTACTTTTCTTTTATCCCTTGATCAGGAGAGGTACTGTGATAGGTGTCGGCATTTTGTAGCCTCAGAAACTAATAAAAAAATAATTATTTAGTTTTACAACAACCGCTTGGGGTTTAGGTATTTGATAGTTCGAATTCGGAGTTATACTAGTAAATTATTTGGAGTCACTAGATTTTTATATACACAGGGACGCGAAATCAATCCGTATGGTCTGCAATTTTAATAGGTATATTTAGACCAGTGAAAATAAATTAATAGTGTTGTTGCTCTTAAGCACGCCGATATTTTTTGTAAAAGTAGTAAAAAATTAGCCACATAACGACTAATACTCTTGATGTCATTCACCAGCCGCTCCGCTAAATTTGTTATTGCAAAACTACCGGAAAACTCATAATTGTTTATAAGCCTTTTTCTCTATAACTTTCGTTCTAATCGTCCGATTTGAACTTTCTAATGCTTATTTTACTCGGGAATAGGTGTACTTTTGAAGTAAATTAGTTCCATTATGCTTGAATAATATATACTATCTTTACATAGCAAAAACTGACGAATTTTTGCAAAGTTTGAGTGCCATATTCCAAGTTGCATAACTGTGAATTCTTCAGTTAGATTGCTCAACATTTGTTAGCATGCATTTCAATGGTTACCAAATAGACTCCCGGTATCCGTTTTATCAAAGTGCAAAATTTTGCAAAATATGACGTTTTGCAAAAAAACTTTATTTGCTTATAATTTTCGACCAAGGTACATTTTATCATGATTTTTGCTGCAAATACATGGTTTGATTAGTTTTAACTATTCTTATTCAAAAAAATATTTTTTTAATAAGTTAACGTTATTTATAGGCCAGTCACCACGGACTTCCATAATGCAAAGTTAGACAAAAATTTCGAAAGTCTTTAATCTTTGAGACAATATTGCAGAAGGTGAAAAAATCATGTATCCGGTTTTGCACCCTTTCCGCCCCCGGAACATTGTTAAATTAACAAAAAACGTAAATTTGCAAATAACTTTTTGAAAAAAAATCCGATATTTATGCAAATTTTAGAGAAAATTTTAAGAATTATTACACGTATTCTATCAAGTTTGCACCCTGCTGCGATGACCGGAACATTGAAAGTAGTTGTTTTTTAACTTTATAATGAAATATTTTGTGGAAAAAAATTGCGAAAGTCATGCAAATGATTGTTTATGCAACAGAAGGGTCACAAACCCGTTTGTAATTTTGCATAACTTTCTTTTCCCCGGAAGATTTTTTTCACAATTTTTTATCTGGCACGGACACGATTTTGACATTTTAAACAATAAGTGGGGGTCTAAATAATTGCGAAAGTCTTAAAATCGGGTTGCAAATGTTTGTAACACCAATAAATGATACGATCTGAATTTGCAACCTCGTAAATGTCCCGGAAGGTAATGAAATTACCTATTTTTTAAATAACGAAGCTATGCTTGTCTCGAAAAAATTACAAAATAGGTGCAAATTTCATATATCATTCCAATAATGGATATAAATACTCACGTGAATTCACAACTTCGCAAAATATCCGGAATATAATTTATGTATCTTCCCTTTCCTTCTGAGATATTTCGCAATTTCATTAAAATAATTCCAGAAAAAAATTGCAAATTCATTATTGTTTTAATTATGTGAGTATATAGCTTAACATCAAATTGCAATCAATTTATTAATGCGGAATATGATTTAAATAAATAAAAACTCCTTGAAAGAGGGTGACAATAACATACACTGGCACATACTCAACACACGAAAATACAAAAAACCCACTATCCTGCCTTTCCTCGCCATACCATGCCCCCCAAAACACCCTAAAAAATATTTTTACGTATAAAAAAAAACTCTAAAAATTATCCCCCGTCTTTTTAACTAATGACCCATTTGCTTTGAGTAGGTTTTTCCTTTTATTTTCTACGTTCTTTTATTTTTGTTCCGCCAGTACCAAGTACATCCCGCGTTAATTTTTAATTAAAATAAAATCTTTGAGTGCAGCTCTGAAATTTTGTGTAGTTAGTTATGTATTTTAACAGTAGAAAAAAATAAATAAATGCCATGTAATTTTAGGATAAGAAATATCAGCCAAAAAGTTGAAAATAAATTAAAAAAAGTACACCCGTACAGGATTCGAATCGAGAAATCCGCTGTTAATGTCGTCGCTTAACGTGATGGGCTACGGTCGGGGTGGACTTGAAATTTCAATTAGTCTCGTCGGAAAAAGCAAAACATGAAATTTTTAAATGTTCACTAAATAAATGCATCAGCAGGAAGGCTTCGTAATGTCGATATCGAAAGATCGAAATTGGCATTTTCAGGGCATCGTTAATTGCATGGGCGAAATCGAAAATTTGAGACGACAGAAGTGAACGAAAAATAGCATTATTTGACATTTCGCGAATTGGATTTGTTTTTTGTTCCATTAATGTCACTGGTACGTTAATAACCGGAGAACCCGGAAGAATAGGGAGATTTTAAATATAAAAACAAAATCGCCGGAACTGCACCACCTTGACCAATGTCAAATTTTAATAATTTGAATCATTTTCTTACAACTTTACCGACTTCAGGCAACGTTTAATCTCCGACCTAGACTTCTGGCAATAGTTTTACGCAATTTCTACAATTAAAAACTATAACTACACAAAATTTCATCATTTGCACCTATTTTCCAATTTTTTTGAGTCAAGCATAGCTTCATTATTTAAATAATAGGTAATTTCATTAACTTCCGGGACATTTACGAGGTTGCAAATTCAGATTATATCAGTTATTGGTGTTACAAACAACTGTAACCCGATTTTAAGACTTTCGCGTTTATGTTATTTTTTAGTCTTCTAATCAGATTAGATCCTTATTTTACACAATCTTTTGATTTATGAATTGTTTCTTGAAATAAAAAAAAATTCCTCTAGCAAATTTTTCTTCAGAAAAAATAATGAAAATAATATCATAGGGAAATTGGGGTGATTCCAGGGAGTGAAATTCGAAACAATTGAGTAAAATTCTGAAAAAAATTATTCACAGAGAGTTCACCCTACAAATAAAAACAAAAATAGCGATAATGTTGCCTTTGTAAAATAGAGTGATTTTAAGGGGATGTAAGTGAGGAAAACTTATTAAAAATCCAGAAACCACAAAATTCTGTTTTCAAACTCATGGATTAATTCGGAATGTGTTTTGCAAAAACGAATGGAAACATAATACCAAAAATTTAAAAAAATATAATACTACAATTTAAGATATAATTACGAAATTTAAATTAAAACCAAAAAATAAATTATTTACAAGATCTGAACTTAAATGGCTTATGTTAGCATATAAAATTCTTATTGTTTACCAATACTCACTTTTATAGTCACTTTGTGCCTCACTTGAATCACTTTCAGGCATAGATGTACAACTGATCAACATCAGATGAAATTGAGTTTCCATTGATGTTGATGTACCTGAGGCAAGTAGTTGCAAAACTTCTATGGAAAGCTTATATCTCGTGTTTCTCGGGGGAACTAACGATTTGGTTTTATATTTGAGTCAGAACAATAACTCTGATAAAGTCGTAGTGTTCACACTCCAGCGAGTTGAAAGCTGCGCCATCTGGAAGCACCCCTGTGATACGATTGTCGATTAAATCAATGAAATTTCTGAGTAATATCCATTTAAACCGCGAGATGAGTCCTAAACTAATGCCTACATTTCTCTTGGTCTATTAAAATAAATTGCTACCCCTGAACACAAATGAAAAAAAAATGCCGTCTATTTATTATCAAAATTAATAAATCCACAGTCATGCGCCCTTTTTTCGGAAAATCTAATTTATTAGAAAACTAATGTGGTTCTATATCACCGCTAAGTGTTGGTCAGGGTTCCACAAGAACTACCGGGAATCATCAGCAACCTGCCTTTCCGAGATACATTAGACATTGAATCTCGGTACCGGGGCCCTAAGGCTACAAAATGTGACACCTATTCTGTACCCATCGCACCCGACTAACCACAGGGTACACGCTGAAACTGTCACGCACAGTCACGAACTTAACTCGTGGTACCAAGAACCTAGGCGCAAAGTAGTAAGGTATCACTTTTTAGATATCACTTTGTCGTATCCTGGTGGCGTAGGGAGTGCGATGGTGTGGGTGTCGACATTTTTTAGCCTTAGACGTTAATAAGAACATAATTAGTTTTTCTTCAAACGTCAGGAAAACATGACATTGCTTAATTCATTTCATGGGTAAAATTACTCTTTCTGACGCTGTGAATGATTGCTTATAAATAACTATATATTAAATTAATATAATATATTAAAATACTTACAAATCGTGGCGACGCTCACAAATAAGAACATAATTACTACGAGATTTAAATTTAAAAATTGTGCTAATCTTCTTATTTTGTAGTTTTAAATCTAACTATTTTGGAAATGACTGGAATTATTGAATGAAAATTCATAGTAATAGTCTTGTTATATGGTTCTACTTAGGTAGTCTTATAGTTTTTTTAAATATACGTACTAAGAAAAAAAAGTTATGGCCAAAAATAAAAAATATTTTCCTATCGGTCGTCTCATTCTAGGAAATGGCCACCTTAAACTGACTTTCTAATCGAGCAACGCGTACAATACATCCATAGCAACGCGTATTTTGTTTAATACGCCGGCCATGCGATATTAACACAATGCGTTTTTGGTGGTGAAATTCGAGATAGTCGACGTTTGAAGAAAAAAATATCACGTTTTATTTGGAGTGAAAGCCACTATACAAACAGAAAATCGTATTCCGGAAAAAGTTACATGGGAAACACATACAGGGTGTTCCTTAATGATTTGCTAATACTTCAGGTTGTGATTTCTTAGGTCATTTTATGAAGAAAAGTTCATATAACATATGTTCGCAATAGCTTAAATTTTTTGCTACAGGGTGTTGAAATAATTTTTTCTAATCGTTATTTTTTAATACCTCAGAAAGTGTTTTAGATATTATTTTTAATTTTGGTATGTGTTAATAGGATACAGAATCATATATTTTAATTGTAAAAATTATTTTATCGCTCCACCAGTGGCGTCCCTGTGAGCATGTCCTCTTATATTTTTTACCAAACAAAGTGGTACGCCACTGACATTTTACCATGTCGATATTTTTCCTAATTAGCCTGATCAATTCTACATAAAAACGGTCTCAGGCGCACAGTTCTTGATTGAAACAATTAAATTCATATTGAAACTAATCATATAGGCACACACAAAAAAAAATTGTCGATTACACGGACCAGACCAATCATCTCCAGTGTACTTTGACTTGCTGAATCCGAATCCGGTGTCATTTTTGCCCCACCACGTCACAGTTTTTTTCTATATTCAAAAAACAGTTAGAAAAATGCGAAAAGGGAAAATTTCCTTTTTCTAACGATTTTCTGAAGATAGAGAAAAATTGTGACGTGGTGGGGCACAACTGACACCGCATTCGGATTCAGCAAGCCAAAATACACTAGAGATGATTGGTCTGGTCCGTGTAATCGACAGTTTTTTGTGTGTGTGCTTGTGCCTTTGTAATTAGTTTCAATATGAATTTAATTGTTTTAATCTGGCGAGAAAAACGCAAGAGACCGTTTTCATGTAGAACTGATCAGGCTAAACAGAAAAAATATCGAAACGGAAAAATGTCAGTGGCGTACCACTTTTTGGGTAAAACATATCAGAGGACATGCTCGCAGGGACGCAACTGGTGGAGCGATAAAATAATTTTTAAAATTAAAATATGTAGTTCTATATCCTATTGACACATACCAAAATTGAAAATAAAATCTAAAATACTGTAATAAATTACACCCCCTTGGAACTGGAGATGATACGCCTATGCCTACTAATAGTGACTGGAAAGACTCTAGAAAGATCCATGGACTTTTCTAGATTGTGGTTGGAGAAGATTCTGGTTTAATCTAGAGGTAATTTCGGAGTATATAAGGCGCGATTACCAGCGCAGAGGAGGAAGTTTATTAAGAAGAAGTTTATAGAAGTGACGTTCGGTAAAAAGTGAGGTTAAATAAGAAGTAAATAAAGGTTATTTTGAAGTATTGTATAGACAGTAAATTATTAAATAAAGTGTTAGTGTTTATCTCTTGTTGAAATTATTTTAAAACCCACGGATTCATACAGGGTGTTTCCCAAAAGGTGAATAAACGCAACAATACTCTCTGAAATATTAAAAATAACGATTAGAAAAAAAATTAAAATCATTGCGGACATATGTTCATATGAATTTTTCTTTATAAAACGACCCAAGGAATCACACCCTGAAATATTAGCACGTCATTAAGGAACACCCTTTATTTATATGCACTTTTATGCAAAAAAAGTACATTTCTCGCTTTTTTTGCGCTTTTTTCGGAAGTTTTTGAGATATAATCAGTTAAAAGTTATAAAAATTGGTTGAAAATGTTTTGTTTTATTATTATTTAAGAAACACTTAACACATAGTCGTTTATAACCCTTTAAGTGCCATTTTGAGCCCCATAATTGGTGCATAATGAGCATGCATAGTTTGCAAAAATTTAAATAAACAGTCTAATATTGAAATTATCTCGGAAAAAATTTATAGTTGGGGGTTTTCATGATCGCTGATGACGAATCTGTCGAGAAAATTAGAAAATGCAATATGGCTGATTGAAAATGGCGCTGATTTCTGCACTCTTCTACCATTTCACCCACTATTTTCTACAGCACCCTGTATTTTTCTTGATACCAGTACGTAAGCTGTTGTGGACAGCATTTTGATTAACCGTGATTAACAGTGTGACTAATTACAGTGAAGTAATAAAGAAAATTTTCACAGGACATTGTTTATTTTCCAATCAATTTTACGATCACGGTGAAGTAGTGACAATCAGTAAGTGTTTAGACTGTCAGTGCAATGATGGCACTATGAAGTGTCTTAGGACTAATCCAGAAACGGACTGTCCGAAGCTGACGTGTCCACCGGAGCAACAGTTCGGTGTTCCGGACCACTGCTGCAAGTTCTGTCCAGGTATTTATACAAAATAATATATTTTATGTGTCAGTTTCTGTGCCTATTAATATTCCTATTTTTCATTGCAACCACTGATTTAAAAACCCTGCTTTTGCTTTTTGATTACTATTAAGTTATATGTACATTTCTTAAAGGAAATTTCAAGTGACTTGCTTCAAAAATTAGGTCAAATTTAAAGTAATTCAGCAGTGGAGTAAAACTAAAAATTCTAGGAAATTGCCTTACTATAGCAATTTTTCTTACAGAAAAATCTGTGACAGCGTATAAGTTAGTTTGAAAATCATAAAAAAGGCCGACAAAGGAATGGCTGATATGAGTGATGTCATGAATGTCGACCGATCATTTTTAGAATCACTTTTTAATTATTGTAAATATTGTTCTATTACTTTATATTAATTGAAATGCACGATGGAAATTATTTATTCATAATGCATTATTTATTTAAATAATAAATAATGTTAGTTTAAGGAACAACTCCATAAATGATTCAATAAAAGTAAACGAATATCGTTTAACCTACGACTATGCAATATTAAGAATGAAATTCTATCACAAACAGGCTTCGTAATGACTTATCCTGGTAGCAACGCTGAATTTTAAAATTGACAATAGAAATACTAAACCTGTCACTTGAAATCTCCCAAATTGAAAGAAATGCTTTGACGATTGACTTGAATTTGTTTTTTTTTTTTTTTCATTTATGTGTAAACGTTACAGCGATTCTATTTGAAACCAATACAAATGACACTGTTTTTGTATAGGTGCTTACAGAAATTTTATCCAAAGTATAACACAAAACAAAAGTATATCACACACAAACCAAAGTACCTATAAGACAAGCCATACCTAATTAAACAAAAGAAAGTAAAAACGAAGCCACGCGCGTTAGAAGTGAAACTTTTGGCAGTGAGTGCATAGGAAAGAAAATAATGCTTGGGGCCATTCATAAATGACGTCCACACCTTACCCTGGGAAAGGGGGGTTTAGATTTTGTGACAGCATGGGACAGCAGAGGGGGTGGGGATACGATGAACCAGATGTCCGCTTGGAGAGAAAAAACGCGCACGAGCTCCTACGTAGCTAATTTTACATTGCTAAGGGTCGGTTTATCAATGTGAGGATAAGTATTAACCTATAGTTAGTTAGGTCACAGTTTAATAAAACAGTAGGGTCACTTCCCCTACTGTTGTATTATTCTCGAGTATTGTTTTATTTACAAAGAATAAATAAAAACATTGATATATGTATAGGGGGGTTGAAACCGAAATTGGACGTCCATCTGAGGGGGGGGGGCTTAAATATTTGTGACAGTCTCGGATACAAGGGAGTGGGGGCATGAAAATTCTAGATGTTCTGTGGACGTCATTTGTGAATGACCCCCTATGATTGAACTGATAATTATGATTGTAGTAAGTGGGTAGGTGGGAAAATGATAAAATATATCTCTTCTCATTAAAACTTAAAAAAAAATCAGGTTTGTGTTGAGAACATTTATTTTTTTCATACAGGGCGCTCAAAAATTTCCAAAATATGAAATGTACCAAGATTTTTCTCTTTTAATGAAATATGCATTTGAAAAAGTTGCTTATAATTACTTCCTTAGTCGTAATCCAAAATTTAAATTAGTTCTTGTTCAAATGGATTTTTTTTCAGTTTCTTATCTACTTGTATGAATTATAATCAAAATACCTGATATTTTTGAAGTATTAATGTCATTGTCATAATTACTGTGTGCTGACTTAAATTCGAATAATGCTTACTTCACTTAGCGAATTCACTTTACATTTCCTGCTCACATAAGAGATTGATTTGTTCCGTGAAAAGCGTCCTACGTTCAAAAAAATTAACAGGAAAATTTGATATTATTGGAGATGTAGAAAATCTAAAGAAGCCTAAGAACTTGATGTAAAGACTGACATTACTAATTTTGGACACAGTAACAGAAAATCCGAAAACATCGTTGAGGAAAGATACGAGCAAATCTGCCTATGTGAATCTGAAATTCATACTTTTAAAAGAAAATAAGTTTCAAGCTGGTGAACTCTAAAAAAATCATGTTCTGGAAGAAGGTGATGATACACATCTTTTGGACTTGTTTGTATATCTGTGAAAAAAATGTGGGAGTCAATTTTATAAACATATGGATGAGTCTACCTTTAACACGAATGCCTTGGTATCATCCCAAAATTGTCGTTATTGGGCTCAAGACAATCCAAACTTTACAGTAACTACAAATAGTCAAAAGTCCAAAAAAGTAATATATACTGAGTAGTTACAAAAAATATAATTATTAATTTTTTTTTTTAAGTAACTTTTAGCTAATAAATAGAAATTTAGGTCCATTTGTGGTATAGGTAAGCACATTCGGGGACACCCTGCATGTATTGTAGTGGACTGTGAGGAGTGGAAAGACGCTACCAGCTTCCTTCCCTTCTAGCATCTACGAGCGTACTAGCTTACTGCTTCCGTCTCTCTCTCTCCCACTCTGCTTCACCGATAACGCGACAACGAAACGAAATAGTGAAACCTGGCGTCCTTACTTTTCCCGACTCGCTAGTGTATGTCGCTCCTCTAAGGCGTTTCACTTTTTCGTTTCCTTGTTATGCCCAAGCAGTGGACTTGCACTACCATGGCTAAAGAAGTTTCCGCTAGTGTACGTTGTGCCTCTACGGCATTTCACCTTTTCGTTTCATTGTTATTTCCAAGCAGTGGACTAGCACTACCATGGGTAAAGAAGTTTCACTTCAAAAATAAAAGCTCTGTTTTGTGTTACATTTTGGATAGTTCATCAAGCTTTATATCATCAGTTAACATTAATACACCATGCAAACCGCAATGCTTTACTAACAACCTTCTAACAAAGGCGTGTGTCCATTTCATCTTAACAGGTGTAGACTACTGTGCGAAAGGGCACTATTGCCACGCTAACGCAACCTGCCTTAACTTACAAACTACTTTCACTTGTCAGTGCGACCAGGGCTTTCAAGGAGATGGAAGAATGTGTACTGGTATGATATTTTCATTTACTAATATTAACCTATTATTTTATTTATATTGTTCTATGACCATTTTAATCGAGGTATCGCGTGAAACGTATACAAATGTGATGTTATTCATAATTAGTTGTATGACTAGTGTCAGGTTTAGGGTAATTAAATTTTTTTTTTTTTAAGTTTAAACAATTTGTCATAATACACACATCGGCTTTAAAGGAACAATTTCTATAGTAATTTTTTATTTTTTTTTAATTTTACTTAATTATATAAAATACGATAAAAGAGTGTAGCATAGGTCAGATGGCCCTCGGGAAATTGGGTTGATATTTTTACCTTGGCATCACATTAAGTCGAATGCAATTAGACGCAAAAAGCAAGAAATGACGAAACCCAGTTATAATGAATGCATTTTTTTTGCATTAGGTTTCTAATACTGCGTACAAAATATGTTACCCTTTAAAAATTGCATTTCATTTGGTGGTGGTTCCCACCCCCTCCAGAGGGCTGGGCAAAAAAGTAAAATAGTAACCACCGAATATGATATAGACTCATATTACAAGAAAAAGGTGGTTTTTATACTTTGTTTACTTCTGTACAATGAATAGTTCTAAAAATATGGCGTTCGAACGTTTATCAGTCGAGATATAATGCTCAAATCTCAAATATGTTAGAAACAATCAGTATGATGTTAAAAATACATAGAATAGAAATTAAAGGGCTTAAAGTAGTCTTTGATATTATTTTTTCTATCCGTACAGCTTGAAAAAAAATCGGTAAAGGTATTTACACAGAACTTCCCTCGTTATTTGTGCATGGCAGTCACTCTAAAAAATTAATAATTACGAAATGACATTGAGAATAATAATCGGAATATAGTTATTGCTATTATTACAAAGAAAACTTGATAAGTTTTGGTCAAAAAAATATACAGATTGCTCATCCAACAGCAAAAGCTCAATACTAAATAGCAGGTACCACATATGGCAGGCTTGCGCAAATACCTTTACAAATGTCCACCATGACTGAAATATTTCTTGGGATGACCACCCTGTATATTTTTCAATAAAAGTATAATCGGTGCGTATGCCAGATATTATTGCCATCTGTCACATTTTCAATCCAACATTCACGTAGTGGAGTGGAAGTATAGTGGTGGTTAAAAAATTTCATTTTTTAAAAAATTTTTCAAAACATGTTGGTAAAATAATTTTCAAAATTTTTTCTTCTGAAATAGGTTTAAAATGTCAAACGCAGAAATTTTAAATTTGAGCAAAAAGGAAAGTTTCCTTCTATTCTATAGTAGTGATAAAAAAAGTTTAAAAATTAAAAATTATATATTTTTTAAAATAGGTTTAGAATGCTATGAAACGTGAAAATTTTAAATTTGAGCAAATAAAAAAAAATCGATCTATTTTAGTGGTAAAAACTTTTTGAAAAATGTTGGTGAAAAAAATTTTCAAATTTTTTTTTTCTGAAATACCTAGGTTTAGAATGTCATGAAACGTGGAACTTTTAAATTTGAGCATTCTAGTGTTAAATTTTTTCCCAAACTGGTAACAAAATGTTGCAATTTTTTTTTCCGAAATTGGTTTGGAATATCATGAAACGTGGAAATTTTAAATTTGAGCAAAAAAAAATTTTTCGTCTGTTCTACAGTAGTGATACATAAATGGATTAAAAATGTTTTCAAATTATTTTAAAAAATTTTCAAACACATTTTTAAATTTATTTGAATAGTTTTAGAATGCCATGGAAACGTGAATAGTTAAAATCTGAACAAAGAAAAAAAAATTCTATCTTGGTAAAATATTTTAAAAATAGTAAAAAATCCTAATTTTTCTTTTAAATAGATTTAGAACGCTATGAAACGTGGAAATTTGAAATTTAAAGAAATAAAAAAAAATCCATCTATTTTAGTGGTAAACAAATTTTCAAAAATGGTAAAAAAAATTTTCAAAAAATTTTTTTTTTGAATCAGGCTAGAATGCCATGAAACGTGGAAATTTTAAACTTGAAGAAAGAAAAAAGAATTATTTCATTTTAGTAGTAAAAAATTTTTCAAAAATATTGGTGAAAAAAATTTTCAATTTTTTTTTTTCTGAAATAGGTTTAGCGCGTTATGAAACGTGGAAATTTTAAATTTGAGCAAAAAAAAATTTTTTTTCACTATTTATTCCGTTTAGACGGTCCACCCTGTATATTTTCCAGTGAAATTTCTGCCATTTCTTCGCTGACAGTAGCGTCAACTACCTTCCAAATTTGACTGCTCTCCGTCAAGTAGTTTTTTAGTAAATGCACCAACAGACAGACAGACAGACAGACTGACGGAATTGAAAAACCTATATTTTCGTAATCTACGTGTTCTGAAACGTCAGAATCCGAAAAAATCTCGAAGGGTGATTTTTTCTCGAATACAATACTTCCCTTCGGTATGCGAGGGAAGTAAAAAACATGTTATATTCAAAACAATGAATGTTTTGCAAATTTCTTAAATTTAAAAATTAGGATTTTCCTGCTGTCATTGGCCATGGAATAGAAATTCCAAAAATCTGTACAAGTTTTTATTAATATATAGTATTACCAACATGCTCTGATTTTCAGAGCTTCAATTTATCAAGAGTTATCAAGTTTTGAAGAAACATGAGCCGCAAATGTATTTCTTTGCCACTGAAAGTTCAAGCCCCCCCCCTTGGTATTGTCATATTTCCGAAAGTAATAATTCTACAAATATTTTAAAAAACAAATTAATACACTTATCCCTTCTTAAGCTTTATTTTTCTGTATTGTTTTATTTTCCTTTAATGCAATTGTTTTATACTGAAGAGGTATTAAACGAACAATTTTTGAGTATTTGAAGTAAGTAATATACCAAATTATTCGAAAAATTTTAAAACATTAAAAATTTCATGTATAATTTGAGAAACTATTACCATTTTACTTCCCTCGCATACCGAAGGAAAGTATTGTATTCGAGAAAAAATCACCCTCCGAGATTTTTTCGGATTTTGACGTTTCAAATCACGTAGATTACGAAAATATAGGTTTTTCAATTCCGTCAGTCTGTCTCTTGGTGCATTAACTAAAAAACTACTTGACGCAGAGCAGTCAAATTTGGTAGGTAGTTGACACTACTGTCAGCGAAGAAATTGTTAAACTATCATTGGAAAATATACAGGGTGAACCGTCTAAACGGAATAAATAATGAAAAAAATTTTTTTGCTCAAATTTAAAATTCCACGTTTCATGACACGTTAAACCTATTTCAGAAAAAAAAATGTTGAAAATGTTTTTCGCCAAGATTTTTGAAAAATTTTATCCCACTAAAATAGACGGAAATTTTTTTTTCTTAGTTCAAATTTAAAATTTCCACGCTTCATGGTATTCTAAACCAAATGCAAAAAATTTTTTTTTTTACCATTTTGGAAAAAAAATTTACCATTAAAATACATGGAAATTTTTTTTCTTTGTTCAAACTTAAAATTTCCACGTTTCATAGCGTTCTAAACCTACTTTAAAAAAATATGTATTTTTTTACCATTTTTTTTTAATTTACCACTAAAATAGATGGAATTTTTTTTTCTTTATTCAAATTTACAGATTCTACGTTTTTCTTATTTTTTAATCTATTTATCACTACTTACTATAGAATAGATGTAAAATTATTTTTTGCTCAAATTCATGACATTCCAAACCTATTTCGGAAAAATTACATTGCAACATTCTTTTACCATTTTGGAAAAAAAGTTACCATTAGAATAGATGGAAAAAATTTTTTGTTGCTCAAATTTAAAATTTTCACGTTTCATGACATTCTAAACCTATTTCACAAAAAGAAATTTTGAAAAATTTTTTCACCATTTTAAAAAAAATGTTTACCACTAAAATAGATGGAAAATTTTTTTTTTCTTTGCTCAAATTTAAAATTTTCATGTTTCATGGCATTCTAAACCTATTTCAAAAAAAAAATGATGTGGCTACTATAGAATAGAAGGAAACTTTCCCTTTTGCACGAATTTAAAAAAATGTCCACGTTTCATGACATTCTAAACCTAAAATTGTTGAAAAACTTTTGACCACTAAAATAGACGGAAAATTTTTTTCTTTGTTCAAATTTAAAATTTCCACGCTTCATGGCATTCTAAACCTATTTAAAAAAAAAATTTCTTTACAATTTTTGAAAAATTTTTTACCACTAAAATAGATGGGATTTTTTTTTCTTTGTTCAAACTTAAAATTTCCACGTTTCATAGCGTTCTAAACCTATTAAAAAAAAAACAATTTTTTTTTATCATTTTTGAAAAAATTTTACCACTAAAATAGATGGATTTTTTTTTTAGTTCAAATTCAAAATTTCCACGTTTCCATGGCATTCTAAACCTATTCAAACAAATTTTAAAACATTTTTGAAAAACGTAAAAATTTCTTTGAAAAATTTTTTAATCTATCACTACTTACTATAGAATAGATGAAAAATTATGTTTTGCTCAAATTTAAAATTTCCACGTTTCATGACATTCTAAACCTATTTCACAAAAAAAAAATTTAAAAAATTTTTTCACCATTTTTTAAAAAAATTTTACCACTAAAATAGATGGAAAAATGTTTTTCTTTGCTCAAATTTAAAATTTTCACGTTTCATGGCATTCTAAACCTATTTCAACAAAAATTATGTGGCTACTATAGAATAGAAGGAAACTTTCCCTTTTGCACAAATTTTAAAAAAAATTCCACGTTTCATGACATTCTAAACCTAAGATTGTTGAAAAACTTTTGACCACTAAAATAGACGGAAAAATTATTTTCCTTGTTCAAATTTAAAATTTCCACGCTTCATGGCATTCTAAACCTATTAAAAAAAAAAATTTCTTTACAATTTTTGAAACATTTTTTTCTTTGTTCAAACTTAAAATTTCCACGTTTCATAGCGTTCTAAACCTATTTAAAAAAAAAATTGAATTTTTTAAAATAATTTTTGAAAAAATTTTACCACTAAAATAGATGGATTTTTTTTTTAGTTCAAATTTAAAATTTCCACGTTTCCATGGCATTCTAAACCTATTTAAAAAAAAATATGTGGCTACTATAGAATAGAAGGAAACTTTCCCTTTTGCAACAAATTTAAAATTTCCACGTTTCGTGACATTCTAAACCTATTTCAGAAGAAAAAAAATTTGAAAATTTTTTTACCGACATTTTTGAAAATTTTCAAAAAAAAAATGAAATTTTTTAACCACCACTATACTTCCGCTCCACTGCGTGATGGCAATAGTATTTGGCATATGCACCAATTATACTTTTATTGAAAAATGTACAGGGTGATCATCTCAAGAAATAATTCAGTCATGGTGGACATTTGCAAAGATATTTGCGCAAGCCTTCCATATTTGGCACCTGTTATTTAGTATTGAACTTTTGCTGTTGGATGAGCACTCTGTATATTTTTTTGACCAAAACTGATCAGGTTTTCTTTGTAATAATAGTGATAACTATATTCCGATTATTATTTTCAACGTCATTTCGTAATTATTAATTTTTTAGAAAGACCTCCATGCACAAATAAATGCCGCATTCTTAACACACGTCAAATTAAAAAGAGGTTTATTTTTTTTAAATCTCAAATTCATGTCTATGCATGTTTTTCTTTAGTGCATTTGTACGATGTCACAATATTACGGGATTGACTGTTGCACAGTTCAGTGATTATTGTTTTCATGTAAATATAAAAGTGCGAAGAAATAGTAATAGTTAGGGAGCTGTAATGGTAAAAAATCTGTCGATTGAATTTTGGTACTTTTTCCATCTGGAAGAACAGGTTGGAAAAGACTTTGAAGGGTCTTCACATCTCGGACAGAAAAATTTCAAAAAAAATCGGTTAGTTGCCCATAATTTTGGACCTCGTGGACCGAAGCAAAAAAAAAAAGTCGACAGACAGATTTCAAATTTCGTCCATTCGGAGTGACTTTCTCGGTGTTGTAAATTCTGCAGATCACGACCAATAGCTAAACTAAAGGTACCGAGTGGTTCAGAGGGACCTTCCGCGCCATCTATCGAGTCGACGGACGTCTACGACATCTCGGACTTTTTACCATTACAGCTCCCTGACTGTAACATTCCTTGCGGATTTAGTAATAATCTTAATTAGCGAAAATGCAGAGTGAGAAGAATAGTAAATATTTTGGTATATTACTTACAGCAAATACTCAATAATTTTTTGTTTAATGTCTCTTTGGTATATCTATTGCATATACAAACATCATAATTGGTTACGTTATTAAAGAGAAAAAAATTATTTTTCAAAATTCGATCAATTGATTTTAAAAATCAGAGGTCTTGCAGAATAGTACCTTTTAGTAATGTGATGCCAATATAAAAATATCAGCCCAATTTTGCGAAGGGCACCTGGTCTATGCTTACCCTGCTAGGCTCCTTATAAGTTCCATAACATGTAAACGGTTTTATACAGGTAAAATATTTAAAAAAAAATAAATAAAAAGGTATATTCAAATGTCATTTCTGTACTTTAAATTACATTTTACCTACAAACAAAATATCATGAGGCTTATCTTCAAGTCTCCTTTTCTTCAAAAAATAATTTAACTTTTTTTTGGCCCAATGAATATTTCTCGAGATATTTAAAACATAATTTTCAAAATTTAATCTCAATTCTTTAATGTAGCGTGCCCCTTATAGAAAAATAAACATTAAATGTATGTTTTTTAAATAATATGCCTTAAAAATACCGTCGTAATGTCGAATTTCAGCCGTTCTTGTTTTCCCCCAAGGTTAGAGCACTTCTACGTCTTTTGTAACTGGTAACAACCATAGTTACGAAACCTGACATCGTTTAGCACAGTCTAATTATGTATAAAAAACAAAGGTTCTAATTGATCAATTTTGAGCGCGTAACCATGTGTTCTATTTGGCATCGTTATTAATTTCATTAAACATATCCTAGATAAGCTATTGGAGTTTTAGAATAAAATACCACGTGTTTTCTGTAGTTTCGTTCTGGTTTTAAGTGATGATGCTAACTTGTGGTTGAATCCCCGGAGTTCATCATTGGATGTATTTCTAATAGTTTAGTAGCCCCTTTCAGTGGCAGAACAGACCTGTAAAAGGCTGTGCCAGTAAAATACAGCCCTATAGAAAAACTGTACCTATAAAAAGCTGTAGCGGACCTTAGGCCAGGCGTCAGGGATTTCAGGATGCGTAAATACCGTTTTAAATCGGGAAAAAGACTTTACTGTTGGAACCAGGATTATTTTAGACATACTAATTTCCCCCGGAACATCCCCAACTTTGGGGCAATGTCGCTCAAAAATAATTATTTTTGCCAATATCTCGTTTCTGAACAACGTTCCTACGAAGAAACTGATGGTTATCAAAGTTAAAGGTAAGTAAGTTATAGACGGGGGAAGTCAGGCATTGCTCTGTATATCGACACTTTTTTATATTTTCACGCTGTCTACTTGCAATTACGTTTAATATTTACTTTTGAAGTATGTCCGAAAAAGACCTATAATGAACTAGTTCCAACAGTTAAATCATTTGCCCGATTTAAAACGATGTTAATTTACCTCACGTCTGGCTTACCTGTGAAAACAAGCTTGTAAAAAATTGTGTACGATCTGTAGCATTAGAAATACACTCGATAATTCACTGCGGTTTCGCCCACCAATTTGGCATCATCGGTTAAAAACCCAAAATGAACCTCCATAAGAAAATACTCGGAATTTGGTCTTTAAACTCTTATAGCTGATCTGCCGTCTTTAAATTTCGAATACCAGTGTTCTGATGTTTTTCACTTTTCAGATATCGACGAGTGCCAGCAGGAGGGTGGTCTGGAGGGGCACCACTGCCACCAGAACACGAAGTGTGTGAACACGCCGGGCTCCTACACCTGCGAGTGTCTGCCCGGCTACAGGAGGATAGACAAATTCAATTGCGCCGAATTGGACGAGTGCAGTTCGGGCGAACATAACTGTGATCTAAATGCGGAATGCATTAATACTCAAGGGAGTTACCATTGCGTGTGCAAGGAGGGATACAGTGGGAATGGGTACTCCTGTCAACGTGAGTTTTCTTTAATTATCGTTGATTTACCATACAATGTGTGTATTGAAAAAACGAGTAGAGGTTGGCCAACCAGGGCCGTGCGGTAGATTTTTTCATTATGATGCGAGACTTCGAAATGCCTCCCCATAAGCGAAAACTAAAGAAAAGTAACCTTAAATTGTGATTTTAAAAAACTACATTACAAAATTCCTTGGTACTTTTATTTTCAAAAATAATAATTTAAATATAATTAACATCAACAACCTACAGTTTTACTATTCTAACTTTAAGTTTGGGAAATTCGCCAATTAAGGATGTGTAGTCTGCAGTGGCAGCCAATTTGGATTCAATCGATATCAATGATAAATTTTTAAATTTTGTTTGGTTTGATGAATTTCTTAGGAAATTTCATACATCACTTTTTAGCCAATCAAAAGTTTGTTCTTGGTTTCGTTACCTTAGCAACTCAAAAAATTTCCGAAAATTTTATCACCCTGAGCGAAATTAATAAGTGAAATTTTTTCTGTCAAATTTGATATTTGCTTTTACATAAAAAAACATATTTAGGTGTGAAATGTTCTTACCAAATCCCCGCGTGCATGAATTTATTGCAGGAATTTTTTCTCGTACGTAATTTTTTTAAGAAAATTCATATACTCAAAAAATTTCCGGCAATAATTCAAGCACTTGGGAGATTGCAAGTTAAATTTTTTATTAACGTGTTAATTTAGAAAAGATTATATTCCCGCAAACTACAGAGACAGGGAGTGTTAATAAAATCCTCAGCGCTATAATGGTTTTCGGATACAAAGTAGTTAAGTAATTTTCGCATGATTTAAAACATAAAAGGATTTCATTCGGGATATATTATGTAATTTCTCTTGAAGATCAGTTGAATTTAAATCTGAATCATTTTCGACAGAAAGTATTGACTGGAGATTCGTACAATAATTTTTGAACATTTTTAAATTTTGAAATCAGGGTGTTTACTAATCTGGAAAACCCGGGATTGTCAGGGAATTTACTCTAGACAGGGAAAACCTGGAAATAGCAGGGAATTTACTAAAACAAGCAGTACAACCTGGAATTTTTAGTTTCAGATGATTCTTAGTACAAACTATTAAATCTGTTAGAAATGTCTTGCAGATGAAGATTATGAAGTATATGAATAAACAGATTTCTTTATTTGTACTATTTCACTTCTGTAATTTTTTTTATTGTTGATTCTGATTAATTTATAAAAGAGAAACTTCTTTAAATACTAAAAAACAATGATAACCTTTATTGAAACAAACTACCATTATACCCGATTTACTGCCCTTTTTATATAATTATTGCACATTCCATAGGATACTCTTCGCAGTTTTTTTTGTGTAAATAATATTAGTTTTAGACATTTTTGAAAGTTGTTCAGAACTCGATCACCAACACGGTGATATGAAATTTTTCTCGCAACGGCAACGTAAAGAGCGGCCGCGCCACCGCTGGCGGGTATCATCTTGTTTTAAGCAGTAGAAGAGGCCTGTCGGGGGTGGAAAGCGGCAACTCGTTGCCGGATCGAATTTTCGGATGTAAAAAAAATTTCCGGCTCTGAAATGCCCATGCGAAGAGCTGCTACTATTCGAGTTGTGGCAATCATGATTCAGTGTAAACTAACCGCATTCCAATTTCCACGGTCGGAAAACTCTTTTTCCCGCGAGAAACTCGACTTGGAATTGAGCTGCCGCGCTGAAAATTGGAATGCGGTTAGTTTACACTGAATCATGATGATTGCTACAACCCGAATACCGGCAGCTCTTTGCATGTGCATTTCAGAGTCGGAATTTTTTTTTACATCGGAAAATTCGATCCGGCAACGAGCTGCCGCCTTCCACCCCCTACAGGCCTCTTCTACTCCTTAAAACAGATAATGCGCGGCCGCTCTTTACGTTGCCGTTTCAGACCTAGTGTGAATCTGGGGTGCTAACTCTGGGTGCCAACTTTATGTTCATCTCGTAATTGGGTTCCTGAAAATAAACGTTTTAGTAAAAATTGAAAGAATTTTTACTTATTATGTTATATAATTTATTTATAATTTTTTTGAGATGGAATACATACTTTCATATTTGTTCGAGTGTAGGAAGTTAAGAACCTGGGATTTAGGTAAAATATTAATCTTTTGAAATATTAGGATCGACAATGTCTCTACTGGCTGGGCCACCCGGTATAATTGCTTTAAAAAATAAAGTGCCTTTTACAAGTGGTATTAACAACTTAGCTTAGCAAACAACTAAAATTAATTTAACAAGATTTTTTTACGGTATCGATTGATTTGTCCTGAAGATTTTTTTATTTAAAATACTTATATGTTTATATGTTAGTAAAAATAGTAATTTGCTAAATAAATATTTTACTTACTTACTTACTGATTCCAAATTTCAATACCAAAAATTATAAATTATGTATTTTATATAATAAAAACAAAATGAACTTATTTTGGTTTATTATTATGAGGGCCCGCGCAGAATTCCTCGGTAGCGCATCTACCCAGTCCGGTCCTAATATTTGTTCCGATACTACCGATATGATACTAGTATCGATAATTTTTATTCGATATCAAGTACTTTTGTACTCGATACTTTTCTTGCGATACAATACCGGCATGGATACTTTTCAGTCAGTATCGGTATCACTGAAATACAAAAAGTGATTATAAAGTGTGGAAGAGTTCTTTTTTCTAAATTTCCTTATAAAAAAAATTGATGACGAAAAAATGACGTTTTCTATACTTAGTGTGAACTATTTATTCGTACATGCTAAAAATGAAGTGTCTTTAGTGTCATTTAACATTGCTTTTGATCAGGAAACAGAATTTCTGTTTCATACCACCGTTACGCGTCTGCTGGGGCCTCTCTAAGAGTTATTGAATATTATCTGCATTCTGCTTTTACTGAATGTACATTAGAGATTAAGTTCAGTGGGGACCCTAAGGTTACAAAATGTGATTATTTGATTATCTATACACGCGCACGGCTTAACGTTCGCAGGACTCCATACTGTCTATGACCAGCGCCAATTTAATTGGCGGAGACAGAATGGTCACAACAGTGTATTTTCCATATTAGGATTAAAAAAGATTTTAGTGGAGTCATTGGAGTCAATCAATCGAAGAAATTGTCAAAACTTAGAAACCCGCAGCAACAGGTCCGATGATTTTTTGATGAAAGATTTGTTGTATTACATTATGGCTGTCGGACGTAATATGTATTTAATTGTTTAAAGAATTATAAATAATTTGTATATTTTTGTTCGATGATTTTTTAATGAAAAGAAAAAGTCTCGGAAAAGTTTTTATTGAGAATTTGGTATAAGAAATAATATTTGTGTAAAAAAGCAACAAAATTTTCAAAACGATAAAAAAGATAAACTTGTGATTATCATTAGTTTGCGTTATAGACCAAGAGCCGTGTGATACTCAGGTCCATGAAACCCCACCTCCTTGGAGAAAGACCACGGAGGAAGCTAGTAAAAATGAATACTTTTATCATTAATAACCTCGTTGGACATTAAAAATTAAAAAGTTTGGGTACCAAAGAGAAGCAAAAACTTGGTCCAAGAATTTTCCAAGGCGGTCGACGCTGATAACAGTTTTATTTAGTAAAGAAATTATTTTTCTAGCACATTTGTAAGCAAAAATAAGTAATTCAGTTGTCCAAGGAAAAGCCCTGAGGATAATTATACGCCATATTTTTAAGGTTTTCGTTTAACTGCTCAAACTTAAGAACGATCTATATATAGAGTATCGGAAATTCATTCACTACTTCCACATGCAGATTTTCCATTCAAGTCTCTTTGAACGAAAACATCTTGACACTGTATTTGCAATCTAGAAAGTGGAAGTGCTCATAAAATTTTAACATAATATTAGAAATCGTCGGCCCCGAGGTGGTAAATAAAGGTGGCTGAAAACAATTTTTGAGAAACTTTGTTCTTATACACACCAAAACTAAAAATATTCTACCATGGTACCTTCCACCCGAATTTTAACAAATGACATTGTTAATAAAGAAGCTGTGATATGGGGGAGTCATGAAAAGTGAGACATACTGTATACAGCAAATCCCAAGTTTCTGAACTCTTACTAGTTTACTGCTTCCCTCTTTTAGCCCCACTAAGTTAAAAAAAGACTTGTATTACCATGTGCTATTAAATAAAAGTTGATTTTTTAAATTGTACCCAAAAATAATGCAGATTTTGAGGTAAAGTTTTTCCGCTGTCTTTTTTAAAATTCAATATTTATCGAAACTGGACTAGTGAAAATCAATACTCGTAATTTTTTACGTATTTAAATAAAATATCGCACGACCATCTGGAACTGAGATAATGTTTTTTCTTCTAAAAATTCCTTAGTCGTTTCTATTTATTGCAAACGTTTCAAATTTACAAAATTTGTTATTCAATACGAAATAATTTGAGCTTGTAAAAACGTCATTTCATTGTCGTCTCGGGAACTTTTTTTTATTTGGAGTAGTGTGACAAAAGGAATACGAATATCGGGGTTATTATAGTGCAAAAAAGCTTAATAATATCAATTATTTTTATTCGCGTTGTTTTTGGTTGCGGTAAGAAGTAATGCAAAAATGTAGTGATTTCTATGAATTATTTTATTTAATTTATTTCACAGTAAGCAAAATATTTAATAATAAAGTCAAATGTTAATAAGTATATAATTGACAACATTATAAATTGATCAATCAAATTATTGCGCATATTTTTTTTATTGTAGACCAAGTGTTGAACAAAAAATTGTGTAAATTTCAAACGTCTGCAATAAATAGTAACGACTGAGGAATTTTTAGAAAAAAAAATCTCAGATCCAGATGACCATATTTTTTTTATAAGATACGTAAAAGAATGGCGATTTTTATTTTCACTAGTCCGGTTACAATAAAAATACAACGGAAAAACTTAACTTCAAAATCGACAATATTTTTGAGTGCCATTTTTAACATTGAAAATTAAAAAAATCAAATTTTATTCAATTGCTATGGTAGTACAAGTCTTAAAGATTTTGAGCTTTTAAGCGTTACTCTGCGATAATTCAACCAAGGGCATCATTTTTAGAAAAAAAGTTTTTTTTATCAAACTGAAATTTCAAGAAAAATATGCAAAATATCGTAACAAAAAAAATCTGCTTTTTTATCTAACGAGAACCTATATTTTTACCAAATAACAAATTTGTGAGATGCATTAAAAAAAAGTAATGAACAAATTTTAAAAACGTGATTTTTAACGGTTTTTTCCATTTTTACTTCCCTCGCATACCGAAGGGAAGTATTGTATTCGAGAAAAATCACCCTCCGAGATTTTTTCGGATTTTGACGTTTCAGATCACGTAGATTACGAAAATATAGGTTTTTCAATTCCGTCAGTCTGTCTGTCTGTTGGTGCATTAACTAAAAAAACTACTTGACGGAGAGCAGTCAAATTTGGTAGGTAGTGGACGCTACTGTCAGCGAAGAAATGGTTAAACTTTCACTGGAAAATATACAGGGTGGACCGTCTAAAGGGAAAAGAATCTACGATCTAGAATACATAATTAGCCTATTACAATCCAAAGAAGAAAATGTTAATAACAAATTGGTAGGTCCATCTATGGTTAAAAAGCCAAATAAATCTGGGCACCAAATAGAAGGCTCTCAAACAAATTCAATCAAAATGCCATCTAACAACACAAATGTAAACCCTGAGAATCAATTAGGCGAATGGCAAACAGTATCTTATAAGAATAACAAACAGGCAACAAACAAAAACTTAGATGTAAAAAAAGTAACAGAAAACACTCAACACAAATTTACAGTTCATGAAGTGAGTAATGCCATAAAAAACACAGAAGATAAATTAAAACATAAACAAACGAAATATACTCAGCGCCACAGAAAACCTGTCATTGGTTCAAACAAAAATAATTCATCAGTAAAAGCTGTTCCAAAGTTAGGATATCTACATGTTTACCGTCTCGACCCAGAAACAACACCTCAGGATTTAACTAAGGACCTTTCTCAAACTGCCCCTCACATAAAATTTAATTGTGAGTCACTGCATAAAAATCAAAAAACATGCTCCATGATGGTATCTTTTCCAATAAACTACGTCCATGAAGTCTACAACCCCGATATATGGCCAGAAGGTGCGATGGTCAATAGATTCAAGTTTAGGAATCGAAATTTTTCCGTTCAAGCCTTGGAGAATCACCAGGAACAGACAGAGGGATAAAATCTACTCAGGTTGGTTGCGCAAGTAACAGAATTAATTTCAATAAAAAAATAATTCATTTAAATGTACAAAGTATATATAACAAATTAAATCTTATCGATGCTTTTCTAGCAGATCACAAACCTGACTTCGCTTTGTTCACAGAACACTGGTTATCAGAAGAAAATTTAAATTCTCTACGCATAAGCGATTACCACTTAGTAGCTAAATTCTGTAGACAAAATAAGATACACGGTGGTGTAGTAATTTTCTCAAATACTAAATGCCTAAGTGACTGCAAAGAATTAAAACATATACATTTACTATCTGTAGAAGTAGATATTGAATGTGCCGCCATATCTATAAGTAAACAATTATGTATTGTAGTAATTTATCGGTCACCAAATGGAAATTTGGACACGTTTTTCGTTCAGTTGTGCAAAGTATTAAATAGTCTCTTTAATACGTATGAAAATATCATAATATGTGGGGATATAAATATTAACTTTTTAGAGAATAATATTGCAAAAAAATTGTTATGTGATATATTCGAATCATATCAATTTGATTCTTTAATAAATGAACCTACTAGATTTTCTTGCCGAGATGATGTTACTAGTGCTACAGCTATTGACTATATAATAACAAACGTAAAAAGTAAAATAAAATATAGTATAATTGAGACAGGCCTCTCCGACCATCGTGCCCAAATTATAAGTCTTACTGATTCAAATGTCTACGCTAACACACAAATTGAAGAAACTAAAATGTATACACGAAAATTCTCTGCCTCTAGCATAGCAGAATTTACACATCTACTACGTAAATTTAGATTTCCAAATATTAACTTTAATAACGTTGATGAATTTTTTGAACATTTTTGGGATCACTTTGCTTGGGCTTTCGAGGTATCTTTTCCAAAGACCATAAGAAAAGTTGTAACCATACCAAAGACATCAAATACATGGTATACTCAACAGCTAAAAATTGAATCGGAAAATTTGAAAAATTTAAATCATCTTCGAAAATCCAATCCTGAAAACAATGACTTACACGAGAGGTACAAGAGGCAAAAAAAACAATACAACCAAAATATAACTAAAGCCAAAAAAACTTACTTTACAACCATCATAGATCAATCCGATAACAAAACACGAACTTTATGGAATATTGTAAATAAAAGACTGAATAATACAAACAGAATTTGTCCCGAATTAAAACTGAATCATGAAAACAACATTATTACCGATCAGACTGAAGTAGCGAATTTATTTGGGAATTATTTTGTCTCAGTTATAGATAATCAACAAAAAAGTCACTTCGGAAAAAATATTTCGAACTCTTGCACGACATCAATAAATCCTGCAAACAAATTATTAATAATTGAACCTATAACGGCCGAAGAAGTTAAAATCATTATCAGCAATTTAAAAAACAAAAAATCAACTGGATATGATGAGGTACCAGTTATGTTATTAAAAAAATGTTCCACTGAGTTCTCTGAAATTATTGCAACGATAATAAATAAGTCGATAGAACTTGGTGAATTTCCTAGCCGGTTAAAAATTTCCATTATCACTCCCATTTTTAAAAAAGACGATCCTCTTCAAATTCAAAATTATAGGCCAATCGCACTTCTAAGCGTCATATCAAAAATAATAGAGAAAGCTATATGCAATAGAATAAACAGATTTCTCACAGAAAATCATGTTTTTACAAGTCGCCAATATGGTTTCAGAGAGGGCCGCTCGACGGAAACGGCAACTATAAACTTTATTCAATATATAAATGATAAAATGGAAAAAAGAGAATTCATAGTTGGACTATTTTTCGATCTGACTAGGGCATTTGATAGCCTTAATTTTGACTTTATATTAAAAAAATTGTCTACAATTGGCATTCAAGGACAACTTCAGCAATGGATCCACTCATTTTTAAAAAATCGAAAATTAAGAGTGAAAGTAAACAAAAATATATCGGAAGAGTTCGATGTCACATCAGGTATCCCCCAGGGTAGCGTCCTGGGTCCCCTGATTTTCTTAATGTTTATAAATGATCTCCCAGACTACATACTCGACGGTGAAGTATTTATATTTGCTGATGATACCTCCATTATAATCTCAAGTCCCGATGTACAAGAGTTAAACCAAAAAATCAATAACGTGCTTACCCAGTTTGACAACTATTGTCATAAGAACAGACTAATTATAAATTATTCAAAAACAGTGGCAATTGAATTTCATAAATATTCGAGACCCAAAGTAACTAACAATAACTTCCAAATAAATAAAAATTTAATTGCTTTAAGCAGCCATTGTAAGTTTTTAGGTACAATTGTTGACGAACATCTAAACTGGAACGATTATATCCACTCAATTTGCTGTAAACTTAATAAACAATACTATGCACTTTTGAACTTAAAAACTGCTCTAGATAAAAAAGGACTTCTATCGGCCTATTATGCCTTAATCTATTCCGTAATTAGCTACAATATAATAGTATATGGCCTGGCAGTAGGGAATAATAGAATATTTTTAGCCCAAAAAAGAATAATTCGGCTCATGTTTAATTTAGAATACAGAGAATCATGCAGGCAAACATTTAAAGTCGAGAAAATTTTAACGTTTACTGGGATTTACCTATTTAAACTTTTATGTTACATATACTCCAACAAAAATCAATTTAAAAAAAACTCAGATATACACAATTACTCTACTAGGAAAAACGAAGACATCAGAATAGGTACATATACTTACACCAGTTACAGAAAATCTCCCCAATTCGCGGGGTGTTACTTTTTCAACATGTTACCTCCTCCAATAAAGAGTGCAACCAACCTAAATAGATTTAAATTGTTATTAAAAGAATTTCTCTACCAAAATACATTTTATTCCATAGAAGAATTTATTACCACTATGCAAAATACCTAAATATTCTTTACGTTTATTACAACTTATATATATATTTTTTTCTTAGTATGACATTTAATGTATAAATGTTCATATATCTGTATGTATATAATAATATGTGTATATGTATATATTGTATTGTATATTAAATTTGACTTGTCTATCCAGTGTAAATTGGCAAAAGATGAATAAAGAACAAACAAACAAACAAACAATAAAGAATGAAAAATTTTTTTTTGCTCAAATTTAAAATTTCCACGTTTCATGACACGCTAAACCTATTTCAGAAAAAAAAAATTGAAAATTTTTTTCACCAACATTTTTCAAAAATTTGTTTATCACTAAAATAGATGAAACATTTTATTTCCTTGTTCAAATTTAAAATTTCCACGTTTCATGGCATTCTAAACCTATTCAAACAAATTTTAAAAAATTTTGGAAAAATTTCAAAAAAAAACAAAATTGAAATTTTTTTTACCAACATTTGAGAAAAATTTCAAAAAAATAATTAACCACCATTATACTTCCACTCCACTACGTGAATGTGGAATTGAAAATGTGAGAGATGGCAATAATATTTGGCTCATGCACCTATGATACTTTTATTGAAAAATGTACAGGGTGGTCATCCCAAGAAATAATTCGGTCATGGTGGACATTTATTTAAGGAAAGGTATTTGCGCAAGCCTTCTATATTTGGCACCTGTATAGAACTTTTGCTGTTAGATGAGCATTCTGTATATTTTTTTGACCAAAACTTATCAGGTTTTCTTTGTACTTAATAATAGTGATAACTATATTCCGATTATTATTTTCAATGTCATTTCATAATCATTAATTTTTTAGAGTGACCGCCATGTACAAATAAAGAGGGAAGTTCTGTGTAAATACCTTTACCAATTTTTCTCTATGGTTTATGCACTAACCTATAACTTATTAGATATCAATCGAAAGATAATTTTAATACCTACAACTTTCTTGTTTAACTTTTTTCGATTCAAGCTCAATTTTTGTTTTTATTAGCGAAAAACCTTTTTTTTTTACTTTTACGAATTTTTTAGGTTAAGTTTGCTATTAAAAATTAGTAGAAATAAAATGCTATCTTCCTTAGATCGCCTTTTTTTACGTGAAAATATTTTATTGTGGTAAAACTGCTAGCAAAATTATTATTGGGTTTTCGTAGATTGATTGGACTATAATCTAATTCTAGATCTCGTAATACATAGTTGATAGTTGTACCATATCTCAAGTCAGTATCATAAACTGTTCGAGAAAAAATGTGTGCAGAAAAAAGTTACCGACAGACAGAATTTTTGTTTGCTTAAATTTAAAATCTCGACGTCCCATGACATTCTAAACCAATTTTTTTTAAAAATTGAACTTTTTTTACGATTACTATACATCCAGTCCACTTCGTGGATGTGGGAGTAATTACCTTTAGTTTGTCTTTGTTTTGTTTATATACAAGGGATGTAGTAGAATTTAGGTTAAAGCATATAGTTGCAAGCATGCTTGGTCGAACTGTCTATCGTGTACTGGGTTCGATCCCCAGCTCCTACTCTGGCAAGGTGAGCCTATGGACTTAAGCGGTGTCTACTGTCTATGTGGTGTGTTTTATGTTGTTCTTAACTAAAAATATTTTACATTTCAGCTGTATGCAGTCAACGTTGCCTAAACGGTGGTAAATGCAGAAGTCCCGAAAAATGTTCCTGCCGCAACGGCTATACAGGACCGAGCTGTGAGAGAGACTTGGATGAATGTGCAACGAACGCCCATAGGTGTACAAATGCTTCAGTATGTGTAAATAGGCAGGGCTGGTATTTCTGCGAATGTAAACCTGGATATAGGAATCCTTATCCAGACAATAACTTAGGAATTATATGTTTAGGTGAGTACATCTTATAAATTTGCGGGTCTTGCAGTAAATGGTGTTTTACCAGCACAATGCACAATTTTTATGTTGTATAGGTATTCTGAATATCACAATCACCAAATTATAAAAAATTTAGTAACATAAATTGTCGATAACTTTTCAATTACCACTTTATATCGCTTAAAGAGCTTAAACAGTGTATAGAAGACATGTAACATTGCTCCTATATAACTTCCTTATTAATCCTTATATCCTTTAGACTTCTTGCTTGCTCTTTCTTTCTTTAAGTGTTGATGTTATTATTATTATATCCTCTTTTCGCGCTATGGAGGCTTTTATTATGCATATGAAATGCAGGGTGTAATCAGTTTCATGTCATTAAAAAAAACTGGTGATGGGGAGCGACTAGACAAACAAAAAAACTTTATGACTTTTCCCTCTAAGGGCACTTTGAAAAACACTGATCTAGCTTAACGTATTTAATATTATGGTAGACAACTATTGAGAACCACTGCTTTTCTTGGTCGATGGACTTGTACTTCCCAACTATACAACTTTTAAATTGTCATAAAAAGTGCTGGCCAGCACACGCGGTGTCAAAGGATCATCGACCATCTTTGATGTACCGCCTCAACTGAACTGAGGCTAGTATAAAGAGGTAAATAATTCGTTCTCTCTTCGTGCACAATTTCAAGCAAATAATGGTCATAGAGGTTTAAACAGAGCGATCGACTACTTTCGTTTGAGATAAGCGCATCATATCTGATTAATTATATTCGTATATGGATATCAAACAGGCTTTGTAATGACTTATACTGGTAGCAACACTTTAGACCGAATTTTTAAATTGACAATAGAAATACTATACATCAAGTAATAATAATGTGATTCAGCCAAACTTACCTTAGTTCGAAAGTTAATAATAAACGTGATATAGAGTATAGTTCTCTACATATATTTAATTAGGGCACATAACAAACCTCAAAGCCTTGCCGCTTACGAATAGATGGGAGAGTGGGGCATGCTGTATATTCGCAGAAAATGGTAAATCAATATATAATGTATTACTTAGAACAACATTGTTCTCATGTAAAATATGTTCTGGTAATAATTTATCACTGTACCAAATAACTATTTATTTACCAAAGACAATACTTCTTTTCTACTGTTATTGTGCATAAAAATTATGAGTGCGGCTCTGTGGGACAACCCTAATCCTAATGGGATATGACTTACGGTTGGTTTTTATGGTTTTTTTATGTGCCCTGAATATATGTAGCAAGCTATATCAAAATTAATTTAATTTTTTTTAACCTCTAAAAGATATTAAATATTTTAATAAGATTTAGTGAGCGGGTGTTTTTGAGGCGAGTAATTCATCGATCAAGTGAGAAAAATGGTTCATTGGGAGGTGTTGTCATGCTGTGTTTACTTCCGGAGGTGCTGCCTTCTGCAAAGTCATCGCTTTCTTTCTGCCAAGCAATATATTGCAAACAATTATAATTTATTAAGCAATGATTGTATAATAAATATGTTTCTGTATGTTTCAGATATTAATGAATGTGACAGTGACCTCCACACCTGCCACCCCTCCGCTCAATGTATAAATACTGATGGGGGGTTTAAGTGTGAATGCCCCCCAAATAGGCCAAATTGCAAGTTAAGCTGCATGTTCGAAGAAAATGAAATACCACTTGGAGCGTCGACGTCGCCCAAGAAAGAACCATGTGAAGTTTGCACTTGCGATCGGGGAGTGATGAAATGTGAAAAACCAAGGTAAATATATTGCCTACGCTCCTTTAAATGCAACATAACCTTCTTATTTTCATTTCAGAGCATTATTTTAGCTGGCCTCCGTTTGTTGTATGGCACGTCTGACGGCATCGTGTCTTTTGCCGCAGTTGTCTGTCGAGGGTACAGCTTCATCAAAGTTTTTTTTCCATTAGCTTCTTGACGGTGTCAGATTAAAGTGTTGGGGAGCTCTCTTTTCAACTTTTCCATCTGGTATTCCTTGAGTTATCAACCGTTCTCTGTCTGGTTGATGTGGTCATAAAGAGAGACACACTGAATATTACGATGTTATAATCATTATTGACTGTTTATCATGTGATCCTTATTTCATGAATGTGTTCCCACAGGGTTTTTTCCGGAAACTTCCTGTTGCTGGGTCTTTTATGACTTCTTGTTTGATAATTTAGATAGTATCTGTGGAATTGTCTGTGTTAATTCTTTAGTAAAGAAAAACATTTGGTGGATTGGGCAAGGAACTTCTTGTGTGTCAATATTTAGTGATGGCTCTGATGAGTGCTGATATTTCTGCGACATAGATGTTCTTTATTGCTGGTTTTCTGGAATTTAGGTAGAGAGGATGGCTGTAGTCTAGCACTGGTCTGGGTATCGATTTATAGATATGAGCTGCTGTCTGCTGTCTTCTTGTTAATTCCCTTATTTTTATAGGCCATGCAGCGAAAGAGATACACCTCTTTTTTATGGATTTGGTGTGGTGGTTGAAGTTTAACTTTTGATCTAAGCTTATGCCCAGATATTTCATTGTTGTTTGAGATGTTAGATTGTGATGGTTAACAGTAAGTGTTGGCGAATTGTTGTTCGGTGCATATTGGGATTTTATTGAGTTGAAAGGCAGATTAAAGCATTATTTACAAGTAATTATTATTACCATATAAGTGGGTTTTTAGAAATGCAAACAAAAATTGGTTCTTAACTTATTTGGTAATTTGTATTATTTCAATATTTTAACCTATTATCTGAGATGACAATTTTTAAGCAATTGAATAGAGGTGCCTGCGTGTGTGGCGTGTGTTTGAGTGTGTTCAAATAAGAATTCGTGTATCTTTATGTATACTGTTTTCTTGCTTTGTTTATATAGAACAATAACGTGCCATATGTACAATTTTTGTACCTTACGAGAGTTGGCAAATATTAGTATTCTACTTCAGATGGTGTAATGCTAGTTGTAATGTATTACTGTTTTCAAGGTGCAACTGCAGCCTTCCTGGCAGCGACCAGAACCCATGCTGCCCTCAGTGCAACAAGAGGCACGACTGTCGACACCAAGAACTTCCCAACGTCATCCTGAAGCACGGAGAGCAGTGGTCATATCAGTGCGAGACGTGCGAATGCCTGAACGGAACAGTTGACTGCTGGCAGATGGAGTGCCCACCTCTGCTGTGTGATAATCCTATCATCAACCCGGATGACTGCTGTCCGCATTGTGAGGATCCTTGTTCCATGGGTAACACCTCAGCTCTGGGCACGCCATGCACATTCGCAGGGATGATGTACAAGTCCGGGTCCCAGTTTATCGACCCCAATGATCCCTGTACGGCTTGTAACTGTAAGGTTGGTGGATTTTTAACAAAATTGACATAGTTTTGTGTTAACCTAACTGAGTGGTCTCTGTTTGTCTTGTACTAATCAACAAGAAGGTACAGTGAAAAAATTGCTTGGTTGCATTAGATGCAGGATATAGTGCCTTTATGTTGCCCCATTATCATTCATGACATCTATAGTTATCATTCATCCGTTGATTACATTTCGTTTAAACAAGGCCTTTTGAGAAAGTGATGGAATATGACATAAGATGTGGGTACGAATGTAAACTTTTTTGCTTCGCATATTTCTTTTTAATTTTATCATTTTATCGTGAAACATGCAAAGATATGTACAAATAGGCACCTATTTTCAGCTGATTGAGGTGTACCAGATCACTCACTGATTGAAACAGGCTCCAAAGTAAATAAGTATTAAGTCCCAAAGCAGCACGCTGATATCTGTTGTTTATATAGCTTTTATATTATGTATAATATCGATGCATTTCATTTTATTTGAAAGTAATAAAAGTCATAATCAATTTTTCTCCTTGTACTGAAACAAAATGTGCCAATATTTTGTAAATATGTGCACAAATGAATTGGGTTGGCAGCCGATTTTGTAAATTTGCTTTTTCAAATTTCAATCGCATTCTCTTTCAGCTCTTTTGTAGCCATGCCTTAAAATAGGGTTGCGGTCTCGTGCTGCAGGAAAAGCCTAACCTGAACTTACGATTTTACAGTTATTTCATCTAAGCTGAAAATGTTTGATATATCTTCGAATTTTATTATAAATAGTCTAGATCTAAAATAGTAGAACAATATATCACTTAGAAAGCTTTAGCAGACTTTGAAAAACTTCCCTTCTTTTGGCAGGTCCAAACAACAAGTTTTATATATCTTTTAAACAGTTGATACATTATTTTTTGTATTTATATAATTGAAATTTAACAAAAAGCGTATATATCATCATAATAATAATAATAGATCAAAATTTTATTGTCAATTAATAATACAGTCCTTGACCATCCCATCTTTTGGTTTGGAATATTTAGGGTTAAGTGGTAGAACATAGGATCATGTCCTGAACTTCGCCCTTATAAATAAATTGTAAATTTTATGTAATTATGTTACAAAATAAAGTCCATTTATTATTATTATTATTATTATTATTTATTCTAACCATGAATCTTAGACATTTATTTTACTTATTTGTAGTGATTTAACCAATAACTTCTATTCATTTTTATTGTATTTACCATTCTTTCAGATGTATTATCTCTTGAAACCTTGGATGTGCTCGTTTCTTACTTTTTTATTTTCATTATTCTTATTGATGGATCTAGTTAAATAAATTATAAAAAGCGTTTTCTATAATCTATGAAATATTTTATATTTATTTGCAACTCATAGAAAAAGTTATGATCATGTATAAACCATTTATGTGTTTAAAGATATATGAAAACTTCACCTTTGACGAAATAACATAAAAATCAGGCTTTTTGGTGTGCTTTCGGGTGTCACCATTTCTGTTCACTCCAAACCCTGCAAATTATACGAAACACTCGAGTGTGTTGCGATTTATCATAAAAAGATTGGACAATATGACATGATGCTATAGATTATTTACAACTTTTTACACAATATGCAAAATCTATCGTCAAAGTGAAATCAGGTACACTTCGATCTTGAGCACAATAGGTGTAAAGAACAGCATATTTTTTTAAACATAATAATATAAGTAGAGGAGCTACTACAAATTTTCCGTTTAGAACTGTTATGATAAAATAAAAGTACTTATTGAGTAGTAGTTTTAGTCATCTGCCTACAATGCCGACCAGGGACCCAATTCTCGAGTTCACACGGAATGAAGCCGTATGCTGAAAGACGATAATTTCGCACACGAAATTGGTTTTTGAATTCTCCAGTGGTCGTGTACAGATATTTTTGACAGACTTTACATGGTTAATTTAGGATGTTATAATAGTAGACGGAAACAACAAGTCGTGTGCGGGATTGCATCATGTTTACTATTTAGAGGTTAGGTGTCAGTATTTTATTTATATGGAATTGGACAAACATATTATTTTACAAGTCATAAACAATTGGGAAGAAATGAAGAATGCGGGTGTAGGTTTTCGACGAGAGCACAACTGCAGACTCTATATGATTCATTTACTATCCCAGATAACGTTTATAAGACTGGCATTCAGCTTTTGCCCCCCTCTCACATTTTTTAATAAAATTCTTAGTTAGTTTTTCACGAGTCATGATTGCATTTGCATGAAAATTATTTATTAAATATGAGCACTGGGCCGAAGACAAATGACCTCCTCCAGTGGACTCTTCTTCTTCAACATCCTTGGTGACCTTTTTCTTTTCCACTGAAATGTAATGACTATTTTCTTATGTGGTGTACTTTAAACAAAAATAAACCTATATAACCAGGCGCGGATCCAGCATTTTGTTGAGAGGGGGGCAACAATTATTTAATGGGTAAAAATAAAATGAATGCATTAAAATAAATTTATTTTTATATCAGGTTTTCTTATCTAAACTTTGCTAAACTCCGCCCCTAACCTGAATCCGCGCCTGTATATAACAGTAGACTTTAACCCCAATGAACAAGCATAGACTCTTCGAATTACTACACGGTTTGAATTGTACTTTCGATGGAACATCGAGTATAGACTTTTATGGATTTATATACTTCACATGCGGATTGAAACACACGGATCCCGCCAAAGCACGGTTTATTTCGTGTGAACTCGAGAATTGGGTCCTCGGTTAGAAAAGTGATTTGTTTTGTTTACAGATTACACAGATTTAGTAAATACTACCAAGAAATCAATGTTTTTATTCCCTACATCGGTTAGGGAAATATGTGATACCTATAGTGAGAAAATTTAAACCTAAAACTTCTAGTGGGTTTGATGATATCTTACCTAATTTGTTAAAGAAATGCATAACTGCTATAGCTGCACCACTTGAAAATATTTTCAGTGCATCATTTAGTGAAGGCATATTTCCGGAAGCCCAGAATCTAGAATAAGACTATCGTCCTGTGAGTTTGCTATCTGTTTTTTCTAAAATTTTAGAAACACTAATGTAAAACAGATTATATAACTTTTAAATAATGTAGTACTAAAGTACTAACTTTTTCTATGATTTTCAACACGGATTCGTAAAAGATAAATCGACAACAACTCTTTTAATTTTGTCAGAGTAATATTCAATGCCTTAGATGATCAAAAGATTGCCTGCTAGCCATTTCTGGACTTGTCCAAGCCATTTGATATATAATCATTTGCTTTATAAACTGGAGTTCGAGGAACCAGTCTTCAGTGGCTCGGCTCGTATTTAAATAGAAGGCAGAAAACATCAACACCCATTACTAAGGCCAAGCATTAATCTGATATTTTAAATATTAATTATGGAGTTCCCCAGAGAAGTGTTCTAGGATCACTCCTTTTTGTAATTTTTATAAATGATCTTATCAACAGTCTCATAATGTAAAAAAATTGGTTTTATATCAATGTACTTGTATTAAATGAAGCTAAATCATGCTGTGTGATATTTCAAATGGATCTTTCATTATTAAAAGTACCAGAGTTGCTAAAT
The DNA here is from genome assembly GCA_963583905.1 of Stenurella melanura. Taxonomy (NCBI): domain Eukaryota; kingdom Metazoa; phylum Arthropoda; class Insecta; order Coleoptera; family Cerambycidae; genus Stenurella; species Stenurella melanura. Next base: position 6,651,458 of record OY757314.1, on the reverse strand, counting down.
GATAAGGTGCCAATTTCAAACATAAATTCCCCTAAATTGTTAGATATAAATTTAGACAGCAATGTTAAATGGTTTTTTTCATATTGATGAGATCATGAAAAAACTTAACAAAACATGCTTCACACTCAGAGTTCTATTACGTTTATTTGACACGCAACTGTTAAAGCGGTGTACTATGCAACTTTTATTCCATCGCTCAGTATGCTATTGAGGTATCGAGTGGTTCTTAGGACTTCCGCAAAGCATTTAAAACTCAAAAAAAAGGAAGGACAGTTAGAATAATGTACAAATTGAAATTTTATGAATCGTGCCGAGGACACTTTAGGGAAAATAAAATACTCACAATACCAGGACTATATGTCTACTCCTGCTTACTATATTTAAAAAACCATCAGGCTGATTTCAAAACATTAAACCTAAATTATATCTATGATACTCAGCACAAAAGCAATTATGGACCATTCTATTCTGTAATAAAATTATTTAATAATGCACTATCTGATTTTTTCAAAAACAAAATTCTTCTAAAGGATTTCAGAGGACAAGTTTTCCAATATATCTGATTAGAACTGAATTAAATGTTACATTGCAAACCTTAGCGACTGCTGATAGTTGTAAGCCAAAAAATGGATTGAAAAATTACATACTGAGTCCTAAGAGCTCATTTTCAACGAAAAACTCTAGACCATAACAGCTCTAAATGGAAAGTAACTGCTCTTAAAATGTATTTCTACGCTTTTCTTAATTTCTTTTTTTTTATGTTTTAGTCATATACCGTAGCTGCGCTAAGGCAGCTACTGGAACGGTTACTTAGTTACGAGTGTAATTTTTATTTTATTCATGTATGCTTAACTATATTTGCACTCATTCATTATAAATCCTCTGATGAATAAATACTTTGAAACTCTGTGCTTTTCCAACACAGACTTCCATTTATTTGCAATTTTTAATGTGTTGCATATCATAAAACGAATAACTCCATAATCATCTTTGTACTAGTTTGATTTATAAACTGGTCTTCGATTTCTCTTCTACATTGAAAATATCGAATGCTTGACGTTTCTCTACTATCTTGTCGTGATCTTCTTCTGAAGTGAAGTGAATTCTGGTGGTCTGAACTCCTCTATTTATAATAATAATAATCTTCATGAGGCATAGTTTACAGTACAGGACACACTTTTTCAGACATTTTATTAATTTTGTCAATCATTCCACGGCCTAGAAAATAAGCTTCCGTTTGCAAAAGTACTTAGGGTATAACTGACGCCTCGTATGAAAAATGTTGAAATTAGTTCCAAATTCTTGTATTCAAGGCCTAAAAGATTGTACAAAAGACCTCTATTTATTCAAAATAACGTATGAAGGTTCCCAATGAACGGTGGTTCAGAAGAATGCCACGATAAGACAATAGAAATGGCAAGCATTCAGAAAGATCAACGCGGAAGAGAAACCGGACACCAGTCGATGAATGCTCTCATCAGCCCCGCGAAGGACCAAAACATCTGTACCATACTTACCCTTCCATCATCTCATATTTCCAAACAAGGCCCTGTTTCTTAGAAAAGCATGGCTAGCCGACCTGCATAGTGCTAAGGCTGGCTTCTAATAAGCTAGGCGATACTAACAATTAACACTCGATTCCCTTGCAGGTGCCGTACTGCGCAGAACTGGTGAGCAATGTCGCGTGTTGTGTGCATCGGTAATCACTCTCTCACACTCCTAACTACACTCAAACTATAATGCGGGCCGGCGTTATCTCGGCACTGCCAATGTATTCGGATGTGACTTGCCGTGACATATGAAGTGGTCAGGCTGGTTTAACGTGAATGCAAATTTTTTTGGGGTATAGAGTAATGCCAACTTAACAGACGTGTTCAGGGGGTAATTCTTTGATAGAATAGGAAATTACGACTCAATGTTGATTGAGACAAAAGAGAGAAAATTGTAAAGTAATTAAAACAATAATTTTTGTTTAACTTGTAAGCAAGTAAAAAATGGGACAGTGAATGTACCTTAAATTGTTGCTGTCTGTATATATTTTTCAACAAAATGTGTGAACATGGAGGCCAAACCGAGAACAAAACACTCGGCACTTTGACTGGCATACACCACTTCAACTTTTTGTATCAATTATTAAGGAAACAAATATCTCCTAAATGTGTCTTTCCAACGACATTAAACGATTTTTAGTTTAAAATATAATTTTTATCTGTGCACATAATATGAGGCACTATAATTTAAGAAATTAGAACTCCGATTCTGATTTTTACGTCGTAACTACCTCGGAACAGGGGTATGCTTAAAACGTATTATATAATCGAATTGGCCTGCCGTCGATCTGATGTTTTCTGTTATATTCGCAAATAAAATGTTAGTAGTATTGTTCCATAGACTTTTATGTCATTGTAGTTAGCACACTTTGTTAAAAAACATTTAGTCACAACACGGTCAAAAGTAGAGACCAATTCTTTATCCTGTTGTTGAGTTTAAGCGAATTAAAAGAAATAATACTTGCTTTAATTAATTTACCAAGTTTTCAATTTCTTGCCTATATCTTCTGCCTCAATCAACCAAAATAGCCGTAACTTTCGATTCTATTGAGGGACGATCCCCTCAACGTTTTTGTTAAGGTTACCCTACTACATACGTCCAAAAAATCGTTCACCTTCAATAAACGTCGTACAACCGTCCGACCACTCCACTAATAGAAAATACATTGCATGGCGTCCCCTGTCACTCTCTCACTATTATACTTTATGCTCCTCGTAGAGAGACCCTTGCTAGTCCAGTCACATTTGAATGCAGTGACTTTGCAGATTTGTGCTCGGTCCACACTATATACACACCTCTAGTAGTGCCTGTTTTGCCTGTTCAGTAGTTTTACAGATTTTTACAATAAACACGTCTTTGTTATTGAACTAATAGAAGTTCTCCATCACTATACATTTGTGAAATCTCAAACCGAGAAGTTGTTTTGTTGTGTGCCGCAGTGGTTATTGTAGTGGTTCACTTGATATCTAACCGATTCTCCAAAGTAAAACAAAATAAAAAGTAAAATCTGCAAAAAATAAAAAAGATATCTAGGAGAATATTTGGGACGCTCTGTATATCAAGCAGACCCCAACTCCTTTGACCTAGGAGACATCAATATATGGACCATCTGAAAAGGATTAATAAACCAATAAATAGAATTTATCTTTTCGTCCGTGTTGGCAATTTCCCACTGTGTTCGGTAGGATTCCTACACTACTTGCGCTCGTTGCTTCACGCTTCTTAGAAACCAGCCCATTACCCTTCACTGAAAAGATAACTTTATGGTGCACAGCTTATATTGAAGATGTTTGTGTCCCTTTGTCAAGTTGTTTATATACCCTTTCAAGTGATGCCACAATATAGAATTGTCCATGCTTTAATTCAACACAATTTGGCACGATTTCTCATAGTTTTAACCGAGTTTATTCGAGATTTCGTAGGAGCTATACAGGCGTGCCTGTCTCCTGCATGCCACACCATCCGAAACCGAACTCCTCTAAATATATTAACTAAAAATAATATTGATTTGTACATAAATTAATACTACAAGATTGCCGATGAGAATCTGTAACTAAAAGTGGTTGAATAAGCATTGGACGTCCCATGGCAATAGCCATGTTAATACAGCCATACCCCGTGCTCATTACAAAGAGCTTTCTTCATGTGGCTCACTGCTCCCCCACCCCCAGACTTAGTCGCCTTGCATATTCTTAACTATGACTACCACACCAAGAACCATTGAGGCGTTAGAAGAAACATTTAGTGACACATAATTTTTTTTTGAAAACATGAAAGTTATAATCTGTGATGAAGAACTTCTCGTAACTTTCCTGTCTAATATTTTTTGAGAATTACCGAGCACTCTATAGATGTGTACTGCAACATTACTGCATGCCTTTTTTTCTTAGGTAGTATTCCAATTGGCCTAATTTTTTCAAATCAGTACGAGTAAGTTGGTGTTTGGATGAATGGCGAATGTGGCATGTCGTTAGTTTGACAAAACCGTTGTGTTTGAATCTCTACGCACCTGATAACGTAAAGTACTGCCATGTGCTTCACAGGTTTCAGGATAGTTGTTTTGTTTATTACAGTGATTAATTTTTTTTTTTCATTCCTACAAGCATGAGGACAATATGACATAAAGCCGAAAATACATGAAGGATTGTGGCTTTATGTACAGTTATTTGCTCAGATCAACGTGCACATTTTATTTGAACATGAAGCATGAAATTGAAATTTAGATAATGCATTGACATACAGGGTGCTCTATGAATAAGTGCCTTACTTCGAGAAGGTGATAGAACACAAGAAATAAGTAAAATTTTGTTTGTAAACATTGAGTCATAAGCTCTCTCTTATGACTCAACCCCTTAAAAGGGCTAAGTGAAACATAGTTGTTTGCTAATAGTTGAAACGTTTGAAGTGGTCTAATAACGTTACATATTTTTGCATATTTTTTTATTTTTTTTTTGTTTTTCTAGACATTTGAAATAGCACAGTGTAACCTTATTAAAAATTCCATGAAAAAGGTCTCCTGCTGCATAAAATGCATGAACCACATATTCATACGTGTAATAACAATAACAGGTACATCTTTGGCAATTCACTTATTAAAGTATTATTTAAAAAAATAAATACTTTGCGTTAGGATTTTTATAGGTATCAAATATAAACCAAAAAACATATTCAGCGTTGTTCCTAGACGTTTAATTTAAAGGAATTTGTTTGCCCACAGATGTACATTATGCCTGTTAAAAATTTCACAACTTGTAAAACAGATTTTAACTATCATGTTTTTTAAAAAATGTTCAATTTTTATATTTTGCCAATATTGAATCATCATAATACCTCATACAATTTATTTTGTTTCTTAAATCATCTGCAAATGATACGAATGTAATAATCGTTTTTTTAAAACCCAATCCACAGTATTTTGAGATACATTTAAGACTGTGTGTACTAATACCGGAAAGTTCCTCAACGATATGTGAAATATTCTGTTTTGTTGAATTTCTACTGCACTCACCCAATATTAAGAAAATGTGCATAATCATTTAATAAATATTGCATTTTAACAATATTTCGCTTAATATACTTGTGTCTTACTCGCTGTCAAACCAGATGGTGAAACGCGAACAGGACGAAATCCAATACAAAGAGTTCATGGAAAAAAGCGAGGCTGTATGCCTAACAGACAGCCACGACAGATGGCGTGAGGCTGTCAGACGTACCATACAGCAAAGAGAGGCCAACTTAATTGCTTGTGAATCATGAAATGTCTGTCCAGACGTTAATAATAAGAAGATAAAGATTCCCTTCTTGAGGCTACAGCTCCCTTAAGAATCAGTTTAGGGTAAATGTTTATATACAAAATTCGATGTTTTGTGTTCTGTCGCCCTCTCGAACTAAAACTGGGACATTCTGTATATCACTCCCTCTCCACCTATAACAGAGTGAGGGTACATTATTGTTAATATTTTTGTTATGTAATGAGATATATAATTACTCAGCAAGACAAGTGTCATTATCAGGAGATACAGCTTTTGTGGAAAATCAGAGTTAGATTTTTGTTTTGCTTTCAATTTCAACACAGATTTATGCCTAAAAAGATTTCTTATTAGTTCTTATGTTACATGTAAAGCAATCTTTGTCCAAAGTTGCCCAGAGTTGTATCTCTTGTAATAAGTGAGACTTTAATCGTTATCCTCACTTTATGGACAACCCAAATAAACAAACATTAAATTGATTAAAACAGTAGCGTACCCAGACCATAACACTTTGGAGCTATAGAAGTTGTTCAATTGTTTCTGTGGTGCTAGAAGTAAGGTAAGAGACGATCTTATATTTTATCTTATTAGATCCCGATTTATTCTACGTAAAACTGAAAGCGGAAAGTTGGCAATTGGCAATCTGTTGACATTAACAGACACATTTTCATTAACTTTATTTTATAGGGTATCTCAATTATGCACAACCAAATTGCAACGATATATTGTAAACATTGACATTCGTTTTAAAATCTTACACCTTCGTATCCTTTGTATGCTTAATCAAAAACCTTAGTAATATTAGTGTAATGAATGAATGAACACCATCTGTCATTTTAAACATTTACTCACACTAGTAATATCCATAGATAGAAATAAATATAACAATTGAAAACCACAGAGCATCGCTCTGTCTGTTGGCTAGCAGTGGACTGTCTTTTACAGCGACAGCCATCTACAACTAGCAGGGTTGCCACATAAGGCAACAAATCACAGTATCTAAATAAAAATGTATACAAATGTAATAAAATTAAATCTTGTGCTGTTCAAATATTTTGCTCTCAAATTGCAATAAAACATAGTTTCAGGGCTCGGAATATATTTAAATGAAAAAAAAGTAACAAAAGTAACCCAAAAACCAAAAAAAGTAACCAAAAAGTAACTCATAGATTTTATTTAGGAAAATATTTCATTTTCAGTTTTAAAAATATAAAATAAAAATTGACTCTATTTTCGGCACAACATAAAAACATTTGCCTAAACATTTAAACAACATACTTGACTTATTGTCTTATCTTTAACATAGAGTAGTTTTCTCTTCTTTTCAATCTTTGAATTTACATCCTCTACTTCTTTAATATGTCTTGCTCTTTCTGTCTTTCTTTTTGAGCTGACTCTAACAATGATTGTGCGACAGCTATATCTTCAAAAATTTTCTTTTCAATTGTCTTAGTTAGTCTTTGGTTTCCTTCAGAAAACAGTTTCTCGATAATTTTCCTATGTGAAGTTATCTCATCTCGTTTTTCTTTATATTTCTTCTCTAGAACTGCAATATTTTATTGTTCACTTTGAAACGCTCCCTCCTTTGCATCAAATAAAAACCCAATGGTAAAACACGAATTTGCAGAAAAAAACACAAGATACCATGTTTATACACCAAAGCATTTCTGCTTTGAGAGTACTCTCTTTAAACGACCCTTAATTAAAGCCAACTGAACTAGTACCTGCAGATTCATTGGCATTTTTAGTATTTGTTAATTTTAACTGGTTCTTATTTAGTTTGAATTAGCAGTTATGTATGTGTTTTTTACATGAAAAATGTTGTTCCAAACTATGCCATCCTTTTGTTATCTGTATAATTTTATTACAAACAATGCAAAATAAACTACGTCATTTTCAATTTTTTGTGCCCAGGTACACACTCTGTGTCCATTACAATTAGTCTTAGTCAGCCATTCGTCTTTGACAGATACTTTCCCCATAAGACTGCAATAAATAAATGGAAATAATGAAAACAAATACAAAAAACTTTCAAATTTGTTACAAAATACCTGAAGAATATTTGTCCGTAATTTCAAATAAATCAGTGGCCAAAAACAAGAATCTCGGAGATGACAGAACCACACTTTATGCTGTGACAGAACTTCATAATTCACAGTTGAGACAAGTTCACCACACACTTCACGTTCCATAATAATTATTACATGAAATCAACTAAAACTGGAAACATGAAACTACTACTAAGCCAGCGTTATTATTCATCATACCCTAACATCCAACCAGAAGTGAACTTGCTCAAAACAGCTCACAGAAAACGAATCAAAAACTAGGATACGACGACTTGCGACTGTGTTTCAGTTCTACGTTTGCTTCTTGCGTTTGCTCCTTTACATAAATGTCAAAAGGTCATTTAGCGAGAACGCCCGAGAGATAAGTCCTGCAGCATTGCCAAGTAAGGAAAATATTTGATAATCTAGTGAAAAAAGTAACTCTAGTAACCAAATACGTAAAAAAGTAACCTTTAGTAACTTTTACCAAAAAAAGTAACTATTTACTAAAAAGTAACTCTGTTCCGAGCCCTGTAGTTTATTATATAAAACATGGCTGTTTACACGCTTCCGGCTATCACCTAGATTGATGGATTAGGTCTAATTTTACTAGGAAGTATTTACACATTTAGATGCATAGACATTTTTATTTGATATTTCAGGAAATTATATATTATAAAAACAGATTTCATAATACAATGTTTTTTCTACGATTAAAAAAACCAAATAGGTAAAAATTGTTCATAAAAAGATATTTAAATATAATAAAAACTTACATCTCCATTCGTATCACGAAAACTTATGGAACAAACTTTTTTATATACTGACAAGAATAGTAATTTGGTCCTGCATATTGGAAACACCCTGTAGATATTTTGGTATGATGAATCCTAAACGTTTATTTACTATCGACATTATTGATCCAGAACTGTAATCAAAGCAATTATCCTGAACACAGTATCTTACTTTATTCACACAGGTCTACTGTGTACGTTTAGACAAGCACAATTTCACATTTTTTTTTCAAAATTAGCACCAAAACAAGCAAGTTTCCCACAATTTGCATCAGCAAACTGCGGCAACTTGTGACCGAGTTATATTAAAAAAACCTAATTTGAAAATTGCAGCATAAATTAGAGTTTTTTTAATGCAACTCCCCGACACAGATATAATATGATATGGCGTGTTGTTTTTTAGGACGGAATGCTTTGCTGTAGCTATAGCAATTACCATTGCGGTGACGATGCAGGCCCAGTTGGATTCGATGGAGTGGTGGCCGCAACCACAAGTGCAGACGGACATTCTAGCAGTGCCGGCAGTAGTGCAGAAGGGACCCTGGACGTTACTAAACAATATAATAGTGCTCTTCGAATGGCTAATAATAGTGCTGGGCTCATCTATGTCAGTGACTCGACTAGGGGCAACAAGACTGAAGGAGCCCCGGCAAGGGGCCCACCCGGGGGCTGATGCCCCCCTTATTAGGACCGGTCTTACATTCCTTGACACTTGCGAGCCATTTGTGCAATAGCCTTGTGTGTTCTTTGGCTTGCATCATCTCAAGTGTCTTCCTAGTTGCGTAGCAGGGACTCATATCCCCCCATTGGCTTCGACAGCTTACATTTGTTATAATGTTATACTCAAATTACTCTTAAGAGTAAACATTATGGGCTACTACAATGTCTCGTTTTATACTTAAATATTTATGGAGTATACATGGTGTTAGAAAAATAAGACCTCTCAGACAACGTAATGATTTCCGTTTAAGTAACGCGGGTCTTTGTAGGTCGAAATTTTTTTAGCATGATGTGTAAGTTTTGTGATTTTATACAAGGTATATGATTATATTAATAATTGTTACTACTGGGGTAATTGAAGATTTCTATTGGGAACCGAAATATATCTACAAACCAAAAACTTGCTGAATAGATGTACAGATATTAGCGCTTTTTTACATAGTTTCTGTGTCCCGCATAATTACATTTGATAACACTGAAGTTACTGGAATTATCGGGTAAAGTATTTTTTCTAATAGTCACTGAGAGTTCTAAGAATATAAAATACAACTTTTTTGACGCATAACGGAACTCTTCGTAACTGTGTATAGGTGGTGACTGAGAGTTGACAGGTAAAAGTTGGGCGGGATTTTGGTCTTTCTTTCTACATTCGAATATACAACAATAAGCACTTTGGGAGCATGATCGAAAGTAATTAACCACAACACCACTCCACTTTAAGCATTTAAAGACATATACAATGTATAGAAATTCTAGACTTCAATAAGGCTGGCTCTGCCGACACTGATGTGGATGACTGATTCAGTCTATAATGTTTCGACTTTATTACTGTTTTCTGGCAGACAATCGTGTCCAGTCGATTAACTTTAGTATAAGAGCTGACGACCAAAATGAGTGTTCCTGAGAACTGTGGCTGAGAGTCTGATGATATGTTACCATATGAATGACATTAAGGATGGCGCAGGGCTGCCAGCATAATCTTGCCGGGTTAAGAAATTATGTCAGACCGTGCACAAGCAAAGAAATGAATGACGGGAAAATCAGAGCCGAGGATGAAACTCGCATTGTAGTTTACCATAATGTCATTGGTCTTACTGAGTAGGTCTGCTAGACCTGTACTTCTGCGTTTCCAAGATAGACATCCGTAGAGATGCAAGATATGAGGAAAGAATATCGATAAATACTAAAATTTCAGTTTGCCTGTCTCTGTTATATCAGCCAGTACATTGCTGCGTTTAGCAGCAGCAGTACACCTGACTCTGAATTAAAGTATGTACTGCATATACAGATTCGGAAAGTGATGGTTTTGGTATTGCACTAAAACGTAAAGAAAGACGGAAACAAATTCAAATGCCGCAGACAGAGCTGCCCACGCATATGTGGTGGGGAAAGCAGGTGATTGTTATATTATAAACAAGAATTCTCCTAGTTGGTTCGCTCTTGCTTGCTTCTATTGCCATACCTAAACGAACATTTTCCGAATCTATATTTACATGCAGAATGGCTCCGATAGGTGAATTCGAAAAGCTCTCCTTAATAAAAATCCAATATTACTCATTTTGAGTTTTCACTTTTGATTTTAATTATTGAAGGCAAAGGAAAATGAGATCGTGGTTACTCCTGCCCCATGTGCACATCTCTGACCTCGTGTACTTACATCAGTTGACATAGAAGTTCTTTTTTAAATTCCTTACATATCTGCATGGCATTCAAAGCAAATTAAATTTTTAGAAAGAGTTATAGTTGCCTTTTATCGACACATATAGCTTCTAGTTCTTGTTATGTTGTTAAAACATTATAAATATTGGTTGTTAGCTTTTTGTAATGTAATTTTTTTCCCCTTCGATAGTAAGAAAAAACGAACCTGAAAACTGAGGAATATATAAATAACTAGTAATATTACATTATTATAAAGGAGAGTTTTTGAATACTATTGGGACCTATGACAGGCATATATACAAGCAAATGGTCTTATTAAGAATTTATACCTTTATTGTGAACTGCCTTACCTGCTAATCAAAGCAACATAGAACTGGTAAAGCGTTATTTCTAATGACTGAGGCAAACAAAACGAAATATTTTAGTGTTTATAACAATTTTCTTTAATGTTTTGTATCCTCATGGGCATCTGCCTTTGAAACACAGCAGTATAGAGCTGATATACCTATTCAGTCATTGCATCATGGTAAACTGTGACTCGAGTTTCAGCCTCGACTTTTTAGCTTCTTTCTCTTTCAAGTGCATTCAGGAACACACATTTTTCATCTTAACTCTCCTTTTATTTCGATCGCCCCCTGTATAAAATCTACCTGTGTATATATGTCATACAAACAGATTAAAGTAATATATCTAGCAAGTATATTTAAGTAACTATTCAGTTGCATATCCGATACCGGAACTGCAACATAGGTTAAAGCAGATTCAAAACTATATAATATGCTTTTAGACCTAATCTCCTCAGTCCGGCCAGCTCTCTGTTGCCGCCTTACAGTAGCGTCATAGTGATTTTAGTGGTAAATGTGTTTTATATTGCCTATCATACAACTCAATGTTGATAGACTGTCTCTTCCTTCTGAAACTTTTTTATTAGCAAAGATGTTTAAATAGAGTTTTTACTGATTCATAGAGATTTCGTAAACCCCACCTCGGCAGAAATTTTTCACATTTACAATATAGGATTAACGTACAACTAGGTATTTGACCGAGCTATGAACCAGTCGAAATAGATTTTAATAAACCTTATTGATAAAAAAGGCGATGTAATCAATACGAAGGTAAGAATATCATAATAAAAATATAGACAATAATAATGGATATGTGTAGGTATTTATTATAGAAATACAATATATAGGTTAAACAGAGTGGTTACACATATTGTTATTGCTGAATTTTAAGAATTTTTGAAATTGCAGTTTGTTGCCTCATATAACTGTTTAAATTTATACAGACAAATACTCAAATAGATACAGAAAATACATCCACATGCTTATAAAGCAAAGAATGTGATATTCCAACATTAACAACACATTCTGCCATAGGCCACAAATATAATTACAGCTTTGAATAGTGAATTTTTACAGATATGTGTGGCAAAACATTCCATTCTTGTACTTATATGAAAGCTAATAACGCTACTATTATATCAAATAATTATATTATAAGACGGGGTGTAGCACACATAATCTCATTCGATTTCTTAAATGCAGTTTGAACTAATACAAGCGAGAGAGGACACGATAACATTACACGGTGCCGACAGATAGCAAAAAAATTTCAAGTAAAATGTTACGGTGTTCACAAAACCATCTGCCCAAATGTTGTGACTATGAGGAAGAACAGATCACCGTTATTTTGAACCGACCCAGGTAGAAATTAACTTCCGGCCGCCATTTAAAATGTTCCATCTATACTCTTGCCCGCCATTTTGGAGCCCAGTATGATTTGGGCTCCAAGATGGCGTTGAAGCAGATATTTTTTTAATTAATTACTGCATTCAATCCTTTTTATTTAAAGTCGAAATGTAAACTTTTCAGAACCTTCGGAATATCATATTGTGTCATTTCAATTTTCAATTATTATAAAACGCTTTTTGACATATTTCTTTGTGGTCTTAATGACCGTCTGTTATTTCCTGGTAATTGGCTTTCATTACAAAAAGTTCTAACTTTTACCAGAGTTGTGTTAGATCGGCATTTAAGAAATCGAATAGCCTGATTGTGACTTGGATACTCCCCAAACAGAACCTTTTAAAATATATTTACTATGTAAATTTCAAAAGCGCTGATAATAATTGACATTTTTTATAAATTTTAAAGTACTATCATGAACTACGAATTTTAAAAGATAAACAATAATATATAGTTAAAAAAAGAGTAAAATGTTTATTGGTATCATTTTAGTAGTCCATAGTGGTAATTACAAATTCATATAAAAAATTAATCTCGCCACAGATTTAAATGAGGAAAAAGCAAAAGAAGCACCTTTTTGTTGTTTAGCAGACCTATATTTTTGTATTTATTTAATATGTAACTTTATATGTGTAGCGAAGTGGTACGATTAATTTGATCTATGAATCTACCATAGTATAGTATATGTTTCTGTTTTGGGACATTATATTAAAAAATCTAGTCAAATGATATGGAGCTTGTTAAATCTAATGCAAGCTTTAAACATTAAAAAGTGTTTTAATGCTTAACACAATTTTTTTTGTTATTTCTTTACTAATTGCGTCTGCGTGTCAATTGGTGGCTCAAAAAAAACTGAATCAGGCACCTTTTTTGATAAATAGGATTCTATGTACTTATATTGTGCTCAATGTAATGTCTTACAATATCTCAAGTAATATTTTCATGTAAGACGATTGTGACTGATGACCAAACTTAGAGAAACAGGACTGAAATTGATGTACTGAAAGTATGGATTTGTATTTGCTAAGATATTTCGGCAGTCAAATGTTCTGTTGAATATGCATTTTGTAGAAAAAAATAAGAACTAATTATAAAACAAAAATAACAACGGAAACTGCTTGTGTATGTCGGTAAATGACAAAAGTATAATGCCTCCTCGTGACGTGTTTGTCAATTTTGCACTTCTACTAACTAGAATATTACATTCTGCCAACATTCTAAACTGTAAACGTCTGTGAATGTTATTTAATTTTACGATTAAATTAAATCCCAACAGGCTTATTATTTGAACAGGTGAACGCTTTAAAAGAAGTCCATACTATGGAAAATATGTAACTAAACATAATCGAATTAATTTTAAAAAATCGACAGATTCTTCCATGAGTTACATAAAAAAAAGTTCAAGCAAGGATGGTATATGTGTATGAATTATTACAGTAGCATCAAATGGGGCATATTGTTATTTTGCTTAAGTGCATAACTAAGTACTTATACCCTGTATACTATCATTAAAATTACTTTTGCTTAATATTCTTGCATACACTATGTATAAGATTGTTACTTTTTTAAATAATACGAAAGTTCAAAAAGGTTTTGTAAAATCAGAAAACGGTTCCAAAAGAATTGAAAATCATGCTAGCAACTTACCAATTTTTCTTGAGTCTCCTTTTTCCAGTCTGGTTAGATGAATTTGTGGTTCGGCTGGATTTAACAAGGTACTCATCTCTCCAATTATATAAATAACAAGAAAAATTCACTAACAAACTTTTCCACAAACAGCTAAATCCAGCGCGCAATAACTACCAACTTAAGGGCTGGAAAAATACTAGATACGGTGGTACCAATATACCAATATCACTAATTCCAACAAGAAATCCCCAAATTCAAATAAATGTCAAACATTTGAATTATCGGATGTTCAATTAACAAATTTTATTTGAATCAAAATACATTACGTTATTTAGTAGCTAAGGATATTTAAAAAATGATATGGTGTACTACTGGTTGCAATGTGATAAGTTTGTTTTGTAAATGTTTATTAACCTCACTTCACTGGCTGTCTTTAGGTGAGTGATTTAGATTTGTTCGAAAAAAAGAGGTTTTCTCAAGCATAGACAATAATAGACCAAGTACTGCTAAGTCTACTATGTGTTCATTTCTGAACAGTGCTGGAAAAAATGTTCAAAAAAAATTTTGTATGGTGATTTTCATATTCTCCTCGGAAAATACATGGAAACAATAAAATGGTATGATATTTACATGTTATTGTTATTAGGAATAAAATTTTTTGAGCATCGTATAATGACTGAATTGGATATTATTACCTTCTATCCACTTTACGATGCATACAGTTTTTGGTAGATCAAATGTAGACATTTTGTTGAAAGGATGTTTCTTTAGCACAGTCGTCAGGGGTTTTAAGGCTTCACTAAATGTTATATTGCTGAAATTTTCAGGATAAGTATTTTCTTTGGTGTAGAATATGATAAAAAAAAGTTTACAGCTGTAAGGTGCCGGCGACTCGTAAATAAATTGAAAATGTTGGCCGAAATTCGGTTTTTGGCCAATAACTCGAAAAATGAACAGCTGTAAACTTTTTTCCATCGTATTCTACACCAACAAAAATACTAATTCTTAATATTCAGCCATATTAACATTTAGTGACCGGTTTTTATCAATTTCTGTCTCCGACAACTGGGCTACTTTGTCTTTTTTTCTAAACGGCTTATTTATTTTAACGTCCTGGCGAAGTTTAGCTAATGCTATTCCACCACTTAACCAGGATGGCGAAATGAGATACGGTCACCCACCTAAGTAACGGACTCTCCCGGAGTTGCTTAACTTCGCCGATTGGGTTCTCGCCACAGAAACCGGCACCGTACCTCGCCTCACTTTGTGATATTAAAATACGAATGCAAGCCAAAAAAGAGAATCTGAATTGTGAAAAACATTCTACTGTATCTACAATATTTATCAATTTTTTTTATAAAGAGGGAAGTTGTTTTATGATACAATTTTGTTTGCATAAACCTTGTAGTATAGGCCAATTAGCCATTCAGGGTAGGTAACAAAAAGTAATAAAAGGATCATCTCCGGAAATTAAGTAGGTAATAACCTGAAAAATGAGATAATGCATTCTTTGCACTTCCAAGTTCCGGGAAAATTCAAAAAAATGTGGAAAAACTCTTTAATCTTCGGTTTTTTTGCTCTAGCGGCCAAAGTAATGAAAATAGAGAAAAAAGTTTTTAACAAAAGTTGTAGCTCGTCTCTCCACAAAAGGAATTTACAATTTTTTGTCTTACCTAAGCCATTTAGAAGATACATCGAGTTTTCCACTTACAGTTTTGAGCCACTTCGAAATGTGCGAAAAATGAGAATTCTCCAGGAGTTCCGTACGACCACAATCATCGATTGATAATTTTTGCTATTCAGAGCCTCTAAAAAAATGAAAATAACATAAAATGTAGAGAAAACTCTCAGCTTTAATGTGGTACTAACCACAAAATTCATAAAACATTTTATCATAGAGAAAAAGTGTTAGAAGATGGCTTGGTAAATTTTGTACAGTTGATCCACAGATTGATTCATATCTTTGCCGGGAGTCGTTAGAATGATAATTCATTTTGCTAATATATTCTTATATAATGAATTAACATTTTATTGCAATTACTTTTGTTTGAAAAATATGCCTTGCGATCAAAGTAGAGGGCATATCTCTCATCGATCAGTCACCTCCAAATTTTGGAGTTCAATTCGCTATATCTTAATTAATAATAATAGCACAGTCTTAATTTTTGGATCATAAGTACAATAAAACATATTCTTTCAAATGACTTTAGAGTTTTTTTAATGCATGCAGTACTTTTTGAATTTGTCTACATTATTCATACACGTTCTGCAAATGCACAATTATACAGTAAATCATATATAACTTATTTGTATCTTAACATCATTCAACGAGATTTTCACGAAATATAGATTAGAGTGCGTGGAATCGAATCCATGTAGTGAAAAAGCACCTAATATTGTTACGGGAGAAATAGGGAAGACGCATAAAACTCAAAGATATGAATAAATCAACTGTATAAAGTTTATTAAGCCAACTTCTAACACTTTTTTCTCTATGATAAATTGTTTTATGAATTTTGTGATTAGTTTCACATTAAAGAGACTTTTCTCTACATTTTATGACATTTTAATTTTTTTAGCAGCGCTGAATAGTAAGAATTATTGATCGATGTGCCCGGTCGTACGAAACTCCTGGAGAATTCTCATTTTCCATGCATTTCGGAGCGGCTCAAAACTATAAGTGGAAAACTGGATTTATCTCCTAAACGGCTTAAGTAAGACAAAAATTTGTGACGACCTTTTGTAGAGAAAGAGACGAGCTACAACTTTTGTTCCAAACTTTTTTCTGTATTTTCACTATTTTGGCCGCTAGAGCAAAAAACCGAGGATCAAAAAGATTTTCAAAATTTTTTTGAATTTTCCCGAACTTGGAGTGCAAAGACTGCATCATTTTATTTTCCAGGTTACCTATTACCTACTTAAATCCCAGAGATGATCCTTCTATTAATTTTTGCAAGGTTTTTACAAAATTTTGCCTTCATTTCCTGTACTACTGGCTGAGTTTTCAATGTTGCTCATTTGCATTCTTTTGTAATTGGTAAAAAAAAACTCACGATCAAGAATAGTACCAATAGTAAAACACTCTACAATCGACGTATCTCGCCAACAATGTTATCATCAGGAGATTATTGAAACTTATTTATTGA
Organism: Stenurella melanura; assembly: GCA_963583905.1. NCBI lineage: Eukaryota > Metazoa > Arthropoda > Insecta > Coleoptera > Cerambycidae > Stenurella > Stenurella melanura. Next base: position 6,634,414 of record OY757314.1, on the reverse strand, counting down.
TGAAACACGAGCATAATATTCAATGTTTTACTGTTAGTGGAAAGTATTTCATTGTCATCTCCATGAATAAAAATCAAAGGTTTCTGTGCCATAACGAGATAACACATTTCAAATTAAAAGCATTTAAATAAATTCTCCTGCCACTTGAATTAGTAAAAAAATAACAAGAGAAATCAAAAAGTAAACATCTAAAATTAGTAATGGAAGCATATCTAGTTATACTTAAAAATTATTGCAATATTAAAATTGTGATATTGTTAAAATAAGACTAATAATTAACATAATTTTTCCATTAAATGTAATGTTAGTTCCTTGCGACTTGTACGCAGTGTAGAACTCCAAATTGGAGTTAACACTTTGAGCAAATATTAAATGTGCAGGGCAAGTCCGAACGGCATAACGTAACTCCATAAATTTAAGTTCTAGAAGTAACGAAAAGCTCAGGCCTGCGGAAATCCTTAGAATGCTGCATATAAGTAGTTTGTGAAAGTACGAAATCATCTTGCAACAATGACAACAACAATTAGGTTAGTTCTTATATTGGGTCTGGTCCTCGTCCCACAGTAACAACAGTAGCTTCTGTACAACCTTGTTGACAACATTGCAACTACAGTTACTTCTACAAAACAATTAGTAATATTCAGAAACACTTTATTACTATTTGGTACTTTAAAATGAACAGATGTCGAATTTTCCGGGAAGTTTCAGGACTATTACTGCTTCGGTCCTACCGCTGAGGTTTTTTTGTGGGAATCTTGAATCATCGGTTTTATGTACACACTTATTAGGTGTTAATATAAATAGATTCTGAAATTCTGACCTATATTGCACATGTACATAAGTGTATAAGTGAATAGGATTTCCCTATGCGTCTGGTTGGCTTCCCCATATTGTAGTGATGGGAAAATTTCCACTTTATGAAAATTCCCGGAAAGTTTCCGACGAAAATTTCGGAAAATTTACGAAACTTTCCATTTTTGTTAAAATTATTATTTTTTTGAATTTGTCATATCGAGAGCTTTTTAAAAACACCAAACACGTGCACTTTTTCTAGAAAGACAAGGAAAATATCCAAAAAAATGTAAAATATTAAAATCTTTGTGTGATTGTTAATATTGAATACACACTGCGAGGCATAAGGCACTTAATTTAATATAAGTTTATAAATATATGGTTTTAACTATTAAAATCAAAGATCCAGTAAGTTGAAATTTTCTAACAATCATTAATAGGTGCCTACCTTGAACATTTTAAAATTTTTTGATTTAAAAAAATTTACAACTTTTTTATTTATTTATCGATTTTGCTCAAAAATAGGGTTCTTCCTCTAGCCAACACTAACTTACTGTCTAAATTTCAATGCAATCGAACTTTTCGTTCTTAAGTGATCGCGTTTATAAGAAACGTGACGGACGGACGGACATTTTGAAAGTCGTTCAGAATTCGATCACCAATACCGTGATATGAATTTTTTTTCTCTACAAGCAATATTACTGGTTTTAGAAATGTGCCGATTGAATGCAATATACTCTTCGTTTTGTATTTGCGAAGAGTATAATAATAATATGTCAAATGTTTGGTAAACCGCCATTAATGTCAATTATTGGCGGGAAATTAAAAAATGTTCGTAAATTTCAGGGGAATGTTTCCGGAAACTTTCCGGGAAACATTGGTTAGGAAACTTTCCGAAACCTTATTTATTTCTTCCCGGAATGTTTCCAAAATCGGAAAGTTACCGTAAATGGAAAGTTTCCCCTGCCCATCACTACCATATTGTATATATTTTGAAATAACCGCATCGTGATTTTAAAAATGAAGGGCTGCCAAAGGAAATTTTGATTCCTCGACTTTATGTATACACTTTATACTTCTTATTTTACTAGTTATTGGTTCAGTCTATTGACTTCTTGGCTTTAGAACCATTAAACAAATAAAAAAGTATTGAAAATTCTGTCTAACCTAGGCATTATATAATGATATATATTAAAATTTCTAATAGATAATTAAATCAGATAAATTCATTGGACTCTGTGATGATTTAATAAAATAAGCAAATTTTGATTAATTTTATTAGGTATTAATAAAATTTATTAAAGCCCCTGAAATGACCATGGAAAATCCAACCTCTGATAATCACTCTCTTGGTTGTATAGAAGCACATAAGTATTTGTAAGATTTATTTTCACTTATGGTTGCCATATTTTCAATCCCTTGAGTGGATATTGCGTATTGATATACAGGGTGTTCCTTAATGACGTGTATTTCAGGGTCATTTTATGAAGAAAAGTTCATATGAACACATGTTCTCAACAACTTCAATTTTTTGCTAATATCTCAAAAAGTATGATATGTGTTAATAAGATATAAAACTACATATTTGAGTTAGAAAAGTTATTTTATAGCTCCGTCATCATTATCAGTGTTAATTATAATTAGTTTCAATTTGAATTAAATTGTTTTAATCAAGAACTGTGGCGTCTGACGAGAAAAACGCAAGAGACTGTTTTCATGATGTCAGTGGCATACCACATTCTTAGTAAAAGATATCAGAGGACGCCAATGGTGGGGTGATAAAATATGTGATTTTATATCCTATTAAGGTAGTTATACCGTAATTCACGTTATTCAAGAAAGTCACGTAACTTGCTGCAAATTTAAATCACATATCAATAAACATTCTGGTAAAATATGAACTCCATTTACCGTTCCATTTCCGAGATTGCATGGACACCATGCGAAATAAATTCATGACACTATTTTCTCTCTTACGATTGATTCTTAAAAATGCGGCAAATTTAAATTAATTTATGACGAAGCACGTGTATTAATATCGAGATGATTCACCGTAAAATAACGTAACGGCAGCTACCCGAAAGTTATTGAAATTATTGAATGAAGGACATGAGTAGTAGATGTGGCAACGTCGCACTATTTCTAATACTTTACGCGGATATTTGAAAATACTTTGCGTTTATTTTAAATGCAGTAACATAGAAGAATGTAGAAGATTGTCAAATTTTCATTCCGATTTTATTTATTGAATGTATCATAATATATTTTTCCATTAATTTATTAAAAGAGGTAAAAATATATTGACATTAGTGACGAGTCGATCAGCTGGCGTCAGAACTATATGCCCAAATCTTTCCCTACTATCTCTCTTTCTCTGTCTCGCGCATCTCAAGTTTATCGATTCGCTAACAGATGTCGCACCTCTCACGATATAACCACCTTAACACATACCAAAATTGAAAATAATATCTATACTACCTAGGTATTAAAAATGATTTTTAAAAAAATTCGACACCCCGTAACAATGAATGTAAGCCGTTGCGGACATATATTCATATGAACTTTTCTTCATAAAATGACCCAAGGAATCACGCCCTGAAATATCGTCACTAAAGGAACACCCTGTATATACTTAAAACTCCTAAGAGAACTGTTTAAAAACAGGTTTAAAGTTTAATATGCTCAACAGATAATACATATTTTTTAAATGTATATATGCATATAAATATTTGAATTAAAAAGTAGTTTTTTACGAAGAATTGAAAAAAATAACAAATATGTTCTTGAATTCAAAATGAAGAGTACTTTCGTAATATACAACAAAAAGTATTCTAAAAACTAAAACCCGACTACAAAATTATTTATGTATTATATCAATGCAATCCTCTGATCGAGACCATTACTTTGATACCCATCTCGATATGGTTTAGAATCAATTATTATATCATCCGAGATAATATGGCGGCCAGTGGGTGCCATATTGTATTTTTTATAGCCTGTGTCACTCTTGACATTGAGACAAATCCAACGACACCTCGTTTATAAAAATAGGTCTAGTTTCATCTCTATTATGAAATATATGTACCCTCCCACATAAATATATAGACTACCAAGATCATAACCCTTTCTTTTTGGCTTTACCATAAGCATTTTTTCGTTTCCTATATTATTACAGCTACCCATTGCACATAGGAAATGAAAATGTTCCTCATGCACTCCATTCTGTAATCGTTTCTAACTACCTTAGGTCAAGGTCGTCCGTTGAAAGTCAGTAAGTGGTATCCGAGGGTAAGGAACATTTGCGCCGTTTTTGCAATTGAAAATAAAATGCAAAAATGCAAATTGCAATTGCAAATATTCCTTGCCCTTCTCGGATACCACTTACTGACTTTCAACAGACGACCTTGATATAGGTAGCTAGAAATGGTTAGAGAACGGAGTGCACGAGGTAGCTTTTCATTTCCTATGTGAGTAGTATGGCAATGGGTAGTTGCAACAATATAAGAAACTGAAAAATGCTTACCGAGGTCAGATAAAAATAGGATAGTGCTTTTGGGTATACACGGTGTCCCCAATTGCATGCGCCAAACTTCGCTAAGTAATACAACTTTTCAAAAAGTTCCTATAAACATGGGTCGGGTGTTCAAGTAATTCTCCTGAAAATGTTTTTTATGAATATTTTCGAAACGTCTAAACCTAAACAAATGATAATTTACACAGGAATTTAACTTTTTATGCTTTTTAAGAAAAAATGACAACTATGTACGAAAATCATTCAGGAGCGGGTGAAACTGGGTGGGCCTAGGTATAATTTAGTCCCAACTTTATTGTGTGACACTTTTTAATTAATTTATGAGCAGAACTTAAAAATTTGAAGTTTTCTACACAAAAATAGTCTTGTGTTTTTTCTCTAAAATTATCAGTTTTTGAGTAAATATTATCTGAACTCTATTCGGGAATAGTTTTTTATGAATAATTTTAGCAGAACAGAAAAAACGATGACAGTAACACAAAATTTGATTACATTATTTTTTATTAGACAACAATGAATTAGATCTAAAGTAAGGTAAGTTACAAATTACAAGAGTTGTTCAAAGTGCATTCCGCCAGCTTCAACACATTTCTGACATCTGCGTCATACAGAGTGTGTAGCTAAGAGGAATATCCTCGAGATATTGAAAAAAATGGTTATTTAAAAAATCATTAAATAATGGTCCATTTAAACGGGGAGGAAGGATGTGGGGCCCACAAAAAGTCCCGTTTATAACACCACACCATACATTAATGCAAAACTCCTGTTGAAATGCCCTAGGGCGAATTATATGAGGATTCTATGAGCCCAGATTCTTAAATTATTAAAATTAACCAATCCATTATTGTTAAAGGTAGCTTCTTCAGTCCAAATAATTTTATTTCCGAAATCGGGATCTTGTTCCATGGCATTTATAAACCAATTACAAAAATTGATATACCTTTCGGGATCACCTGGTTGAAGGCTTTGGACGGGCTGCATTCGAAAAGCTTTTCTGTGGTGTTTTTTCAGAATCCGAAAGACTTTGTTTTTGAAAACATGCACAGCTTGCGCACGCAGCTGTTGGACCGCTCTTCTGATACTTAATTTATTATTATTGTTAAATTTGGACAAAATTACGTTTTTAAATCGCCCATTTCGCTGTTCTTTATTTCTTGCATCTCTTTTAAGTACATTTCCATATTTTAGGTGGGTTCGAATAAAAACATCTTTAGATGGTTTCCTTCTATTAGGAAATCCTCTGCAATATTCGCGTTTCCATTACAATGTCCATAAATAAAATGAATATCCGCGTACTCCACATTACTAAACATGACCATTTTTTACTTTTCAATAGAACACTTTTTCCAAAAGGAAATAATAAAACTACAGAACAATGAACTACAGAAAATCAAAAAACAACAATGTAATTATTGTCATTCTGGCATTGCATGCTACTTAAATTATTTTTCATTTGTTCCAAACATTACAATCACGGCACACTCCTGCGTATCAGGAATGCTGGTAACAATGGTTGCTAATTAATAAAGTTCAGATAAGATTTACTCAAAAACTGATAATTTTAGAGAAAAAACACAAGAGACTTTTTTTGTGTAGAAAACTTTAAATTTTTAAGTTCTGCTCAGTAGATAAGCTATGGGGATTCTGCGCCAAAATCCCATGTTATTTCTTATGGAGGTTCATTCTGCTCATTCTGACCAATTTTCTCCCCACCACTTTTTAGACTCCGCCTTCGGGGAAGGTCCTACTGATCGAGGAGATATATATGTACAGGTCTGAACAGCTTTTAAAACAGGTCTGTATACAGACCCTGTTTTAAAAGCTGTACAAACTCTGTTTTAAAGCATACAGATCCTGTTTAAAATCGTACAGACCTGTTTTAAAAGCTGATCAGACCTGTACATATATATCTCCTCGATCAGTAGGACCTTCCCCGAAGGCGGAGCCTAAAAAGTGGTGGGGAGAAAATTGGTCAAAAATGAGCAGAATGAACCTCCATAAGAAATAACATGGGATTTTGGCGCAGAATCCCCATAGCTTATCTACTCTGTTCATAAATTAATTTAAAAGTGTCACACAATAAAGTTGGGGCTTAATTATACCTAGTCCCCCCCAGTTTCACCCGCTCCTGAATGATTTTCATACATAGTTGTCATTTTTTCTTAAAAAGCACAAAAAGGTAAATTTCTGTGTAATATATCATTTGTTTATCTTTAGACGTTTCGAAAATATTCATAACAAAACATTTTCTTTTTTTCTTATTATAAAAATTTCTATTACTTAGTGAAGTTTGGCCTATGCAATTCGGGACACCCTGTATAATTTAAATCTCTGTTGGATCCCTTTTAACATAACATCCTGCTCAAATCTTTCAACTACAGAAGATATAGCTTGTAACAAACCTGGACACTCGGAGTATATATATTTCTTTCCACCACTCATGGAACATTTGGGAGTTGCTCTTGCGGGTTCTGGCTTGCCCTGTAGAAACCAAGTACTTAGCACAAAATAAAAATAAACGATATTATAAGGTAACTTGACACCATCAGATCTTAACAGTAATCTAATAGCTGAACAACGAATTATCGTTCGACCCCTCCCCCCCCCCTCTCCCGTATTTTATTTGTAATATTCGTTAGATAGATAAACTTGTAAATTTGTTTAATATATTAATTTATTGCTCATTGTATGCGCAGTACCTATTTTATCATATTTTTTTTACCAAAGAGGTCACTGTTGTAAATATGAATATGATCGCTGAAAAAGTAAACTGTTAGAAAAAATATAGTAAAAATGGAGCTAACTAAAAGTTTTTCAAATAGAGCACATACTATTGTCACACATCAGTATTTTTATTTGTCATTGAAACCCACAGGCACGAATTTGAGCCACGCGTCCAGTTGAAAAACATTTTTAAGTGAACAAGTTGCGAAGAGTTTCCACCGAAGCAGTTTCTGTGGACACTCTTCTTTCTGTGGATTACGAATATGTTTTCACTTTTTAGTGTTTTTCACGTAAGGAACTTGGTCTGGTTTTGAGGAAAATTTGTGTCATTACTGAAAAAAATGTGCATATTTGTTGGCTTTGTCAATTACACTATACATTCTCGCAACATTTTATTTTGTTTATTATTTGAAATTTATTCATAAGAATCATTATTTATGTACATTTTGAGATTTATATTTATTTACAAATATTTTATTATTGTACAAATATCGCCATAATCTTCTGTTGTAAAAAATGTGTGCCAATCATTATTAAAATACATAATAAATCATTATTCCTAGTTTTCTTTTACTCCCTCTATAGGCTATTCATCGGATTATAAATAGTAACCAAATTCAAAAATATGATTCACAATATTTATTCATTCTCAGAGAAGCGAACGAACTTTTCACAATCAAAAGATTCGCAGATGTATACTTAGGCTGGATACAATACAATACAATACCACAATAGTACTAGAGGCTTTGTAAATCATTCACATTCAGGGAAAATTATCATTTCTCATTTAACCTTGTTGGCACCGACATTGTTAAAATCCTAAATCTAAAACAGAAGCCTCGTCTGACTGGCTCCGACGGAATCTCAGGCAAAATGTTGCAGCTGTCTCTTGAGTGAGTTAGAGATCCATTAAATCATATTATTAACTATTACTTTGAAACTGGTAGTGTTCCAGAGCAATGGAAAATAAGCCTTGTGAAACTAATATCTAAACGTAGAAATCCTCAAAGGCTGTCTGCTACCTGTTTCCCTAAAAATTGCAGAAGGCACCCTTCATTCTCAATTAACTAACTATCTAACTAACAATGATATCATCCCCGACACACAGTCAGGCTTTAGAAAGGCAGACTTCAATGGCCTTATGCTCGGTAATAGACGACGTTCTCTCGCTTCTGACCAATCTATAGTTACATGTTTAACGCTCCTATACATATCAAAAGCCTATGACAGTATAGTCTCACAATGCTTATTAGCAAAACTTCAACACTATGGTGTAACTGGAGTCGTGTTAGAATTAGTTACAGGGCCGCTCTGAATATGTCTGTAGAAAATCGTATAACAAAAGTAATACCTCTGAAGAAAGAGTAATAAGATCGGGTGTACCTCAGGGTTTTATTCGGGGTCTTGTAGTTTTTATCACTTTCATTGTGGGTTTACAGTTTATCACAAATTTCTGTCAAATTCTCGCGTATGCTGATGATATTCAGTTATACCTTCATTTTAACCCAAAAGACGCTCATGAAGCAGCCAGAAAGCTTAATAACGATCTTTGCCTAATTAACAACAGGACTAGACAATACTCATACGGGCTTATAGTATACGGGCCATGTCTTAGTCAAGAAGATTAACATCGTCTTCAAAAAGTGCAAAATCATATTGTTAGATTCCATAACTGATGTCCCAAGATTTCAACATATAACTCCCATTTTAAAAGATTTACAAATACTGAAATTTGAGGATCGCCATTTACTTCACATAATCACGTAGTCATATTTGTTAACAATATTATATTTTATAAATCTCCTAAATACCCATTTGCTAAAATAGAAAGAAGAAGTGATGCTCATGAAAGAGAATTGAGACAAACTGACATTTCTTGGCATTTGCATTTCACAAATAATTTACTTTTCTGGCTTTTTACTGCTATAATAACCTACCAGTTCAACGTCGCAGTATTAATCCCGCTAAATTGAAATCCATTCTGAAGTCGCTACTCCTAAATGAGGAAGTTTCGTTCCTAAATCATCGATTGTTTTAATAATTACAGGCCCGCTACGTGTGGTGCGCTCCATTTCAATCTTATTTCATGTACGTTTTGTAATAATTTAATCATATTCATTTTGTCCTATTTTGTTTTGGGGTCAGGTTTAATATCATTGTATCTGTATTTAATCCTTTGGTGCAAATGTACTTGATATTTTGGACAATAAACTATAATAATAATAATAGTAATAATAACAATAATAATAATAATAATGCAGACATCGGCAAATTTAAAGAAACAGAGATATATCGGTATTTTTTCTATATCATTTTTTTTCTCTTAACAAATTCGAAGGTATACACATAATCATAAATTTCTTACTCCAATATATCACTCAATGTCGACGTGTAAATATCCATTAATTATTCCATTACATTTGAAAAACGTATTAGAGCGAAAATTCTCTACATTAATATGTCGTTGTGTTTTCGTTAGTAATTGTTTAAATTTGTTTTTATTTATACTATCGTCATCTTGATTATGAAAGTTTATAGTGGATGATTTAGCAGCAAATGATATCGCTAAGGCTGCTGCAATGATAAAAAATAGTCGATCGTACAGGGATGTTGCCGATAAAGAATGTCTCAATTATGATAAGGGGTGGCATATGTTTAGGGGAACGCACAGAAGAAAATTTCCTGTTAATTTAAGACTTTTCTATTGATTAAACTTTTAAGTTGATAATTTTTAGAGCACATTGCAAATGGCTTCATTTAAATCCGTGAAGCTCAAAGTATTCCCTTAATAATAACACATCTTTTCCGTCTAAATGAATTGGACTAAAGAAATGTTACAAATTAAAATCAAGTAGAAGTATCAGATGCGAAGAGCGCTAGGCAATCAATATTACGCTTCTGTGAAATATTGGTTGCCTTTTTTCTCTATTAAAAATGTGAAAACTAGTGACTTCTGGATACACTCCGAAAATGTTGAACTATTAGTACCAAAACATTATACTTATTTATGTTTCTTATACTCTTCGCTGATCTATCGAATTTTTATTTATTTGTTGCACATTCTACAGAATACCCCTCGAAGTTTTTTTTATAAATAACGTTACTGTTAGACATTTTTAATTTGGTTTTTGTTCAGTTACAAAACAACATAAAATTTGTTTTTATTTTAATAATTAAGTAACAACTTTTTTTATTTAAAGGTCAATAGGGACATTACACAACACTGACGAACGTTTTAAAAGTTGTTCAGAATTCGCTCGCTAACCTGCCCCCTTCAACAGATGGTTTGTCGTAAATGATATCGAAACTTAATATTTTATTCTAAATATACAGGCCTTTATTCAGTTTTGATGTATACTCATTACTTGCCGCTTTGTATTACAAGTTGATCATAATTCACAGAAACAGGAGATCTAGCAAAGGATATAGCAAATTGCAACTTCTTAGGTTATGTTCCACGGTTTGAACTTGTTTATAAACACAAACCACAAACACAAAAGCCACAGAGGTGCAAAAGCACTACAAACGATTGGTTTAAAGTACCTACTTACCAATGTAGATAATCTGATTTTAAAATAAGAGGTCCACAGTTTCTTTCAAATTTAATTCATTTTTGGTACCTAGATGGAAATCATTACTTAAATGTTTTAATTTTTATTCTTAGTCTTGAGCTATATACCTAATATAATTATTCGTCTTAATTTTTAGAACTACGAATAGAATAATTAAAGTAGTAGGTCTTGGATCGGCATTTGTTTTCTTCAGCTTGGTTGTGTATGCCTTTCGACGCGATGTTCGTTTCTCGTGTGTTGTTAATTTTAAATCGCTATAAATATATACGCATATACCTATTAATATTTAATAATTACGTGCAGTGTTGTAGCTGACCCATGTATGATGTATTTGGTAGGTAAGTGTGGAAAATACCTACATTTTAAAATGAACATCGCAACGATTGCACTCGTGAATTTCAAAAGTAGGTTCCTGTTTAGTCTAAATTTAGAGTTCGATTAGAAACTCTTTACTTTTTTTGTGAAATCTACTCTTATGGTATTTTACAATTCATCTCTTTTAATCACTATACCTATATACTTTTATACATAATTAATACCGATATGAGTTATTCTAGATAGCTATGATAAACTTCCAGTATAATAAATTTGTACCTGTTTAATTTGTAAAATGAAATCATTAGGAATTACTTATAGGTTGTTAACCACCCTAGGGGAACTATTTTATGCCACTTTGCTTGAAATGGAATGTAGTAGGTATTTCCGCAAATATAGGTACGAAAGATACTGTAACACCATACTGATGAGCTACCGTCATCCCCATCCTGTTTGTAGGATATGATTTTAATTACCTATTGAACTAAAAATTGTTTCTTTTGAAGGTTGCATGCATATCAAACAAATTTTTTTGTGAAAGGCCAACATGGCATAGAGATGATAGCATGAAAAGCAAGTAGGTATAGGCAGCACGTTGCTACCCCCGGGCCCCGATTTTCTCTCAACGGCCCTGAATTTCTATCTACTAAGTGGAGTAAAAAAGGGACATTGATTTGCATAGTTTTGTAACAGCAAAATCATGATTTCGTATCTTCTGGGGTATCACCAGGAGTATATATCTGAGTTTTGGACTTCCAAAGCCTGTTGCGTTATTTATAAACAATTTAGATTTTTGAACAGTGTTTTTTAGGTAAAAAGGTGAATATCTCCGGTTCTAGAGTTCCGATGGTAACAAACAAAAAAGCGATATATTCGTAAAAAAAATTACAACAAATCTGCGTTAGCTTTTACAAAATTGAATAAACTGGCTAAAAAGAGTCCTGTTTTTTCATTTTAACGCCCATAGTGACCTTAAGTGTTCTAATCGGCTTCTAACTTTCAGAAAATATACCTTTTATTGAAAACAAAACACCCAAACACCCAAATTTTTTTTGGTCGTTTTGGCCACTTTTTTGCCATTTATTTATAAACCAAATAACAAATGGATTTATTCGACTATCTCAGATAGACGAAAATTAACTTTTTTTATTAAATTAAAGTTGCCTGACTTCAAAAAAAAAAAGAAAAAAATTAATGTCATCGGAAAACTGACATCGAGATCTACATTTTGAAAAAAAAAAGATCCATTTTGGGCTTAATGACATAAAATGGCGGGCAATTCAAATTTTAGTTAAGAAATAAATTCATTTGTGTCCACAGGATTCAATCAATACTTGTGCACCAAAATTTCAGGGTGTTCTGTTTTCAACAAAAGGTATGTTTTCTGAAAGCTTGAAGCCGATCGGAATTCTTAACGTCCCGGGGCGTTCAAATGAAAAAAAAAACGCTTTTAGCCAGTTTATTCAATTTTGTATGTTATATATGGACTCAAATGACCCAAAACGCAGATTAGTTGAAATTTTAATTACGAAGATTTTGCTTTTTTGTTTGTCCCGTTCGGACCTCTAGAACCGGACATGTTCACCTTTTTACCTAAAAAAAAACACTTAAAAAAACTAAGTTGTTTATAAAAATAAACACAATAGGCTTTGGAAGTCCAAAACTCAGATATATATATATACTCCTGCCCAACTAATAAAGTTACTCTATAAATTTAAAATAATACTACAATTTTATTTTATTACTGTTACATTACTGCTCTGCACAGGCTATTTTGTTTTATTAAAACCGCCAAATTGATTATTTAGTCTTCGCAACTAAATCATCAAATAAATAAATGAATGTTCTTAAAGTTGAATAATAAAACATTTTGTAGAATTTGTTTTTCGCTGTTTTATAAACGCCTATACAGCAATTATTATAGGATGCTTTAGCTCACGGAGCAAAATTGATTTATACCAGATTTATAGTAACGACCCCCGGCACTTCTTGGGCAATTTGCAAACATCTATAAAACCATTCTTTAAGAGTTTAGCTAAGCATTAATAAAACAATTTTATTAGGATTCTTATTAACACAATATTATTTCTGAGAGCATATTGTATTCGGCCGTAGCTGCTAAACAATTGTCATATAAATGAAGCACACATTGCTCTCATAAAACACTTATAAAATTGTTAAGAAGCTAAAAATTATCCTTAAAGGCTATAATATGTTCTGTTCGATTTTTATAAAACATGGGTAGTTGTTTATGCTCCATATTGTTTTCTCATTGACAGTGGTCTATTACAGAATTCTGTCATCTTGGGGCGTTCGCCATGTTGGATTTAGGATGACGTCATATAATTTATCGTATTCTACACGTGTGCAAAATTTTAAAGCTGTAGCTCAATTAGAACTAGTCGAAATTTTGATTGCAAGATTTGTTTACATTGTTACAAGTGAAGGTAAATAAACGCTTTTAAAATATTTGAAAGTATACAGAAAAACACTAATTAATTACAATTTGTATGTTATTTATTTCATACTGAGACCGTTGTTTTCTGGTGGGAAATCCTTAATTGTAGTTGATTAAAAGGCAATAGTGGGCAAAATTATTCGGAACAAAATATTAATGGAAATTCCCTTTTACAATATGCTTCTGTCTAATTACAAAAAAATTGATATACAACAATTCCTCGGAAAATATATTTGTTCTATAATTGTTTTCATAGTTATAAATATGATTTATAAGATGGAAACCATAATGTTATTATTGTTGTGTTTTCCACCCTTTAGGAAACACCCCGTATAAATCCGTGGGTTCTAAATAATTTTAACAGAGGGTAAACCACTAACACTTTGCTTAATAAATTACTTATTACACAAACTAACTTTTACAATGTTTATATTTACACTTCGAATTTATAACCTCACTTTCGCTATTAGTTTCCCTTTTATCGAACTTCCTCTCCTGCGCCGGTAATCGCGTCTTATGTACTCTGAAATTGCCTCTAGATCCATCCAGAACACAATCAAGAATCTTCTCACACCACACACTAGAAAACTCTATCTCTTTCTACAAGTTTCAAGTCACTCACTATTAGGCATAGGCGCATCAGTCTCCAGTTTCAAGGGGGTGTAATACATAACACTACCCCCTCCTTAAGCCTGATCCTCCCGATCAGGCAATTTAGAATCATCGATGTATTTCGCCAGTCTGTCCAAATGCACGATCTTCATCTTGAACGAGACGACATCATTAATTCTGGTAATAACAGTGTACGGTCCATCCCAAGGTGATTTAGGTGACTTTCCTTTCCTTCGCTGTGGGTTGTACAGCCAAACCAGCTCTCCCACCTTGATGAACCCTTTTAGACTACTCTTCCGGTCATATCGAGCCTTCATTCGGTCACTGGCTGGTGATGGCGCCGCTATATCGTTAGCCAACCTCTTGAAAGGAGCTCCGGCGCTGAACTGCTTCTTTTCACTCTTACTTCCAGTCTGTGGTCCCTTACTGGTCCCTTTCAGTGAGTCCCACTGCGCCCATAGTGCTTTCAGTCTCACATCCTTCCATTCTCGACGAGTTCCCCTTTTTTTGGCTCTCACTGTAGTCCCAATTTCCTCATCGTTCAGTTGCTCTTGTCTAAGCGCTTCATCTGTCCTGCCATCCGGCACCTCCACCTTGACAGTGTTGACTGCTCCCGTGACCTGCAGTTTCTCCTGGTAGTAGTACTTGCAATATTCCTTGTATGCCCTTCCGGATAAAATGTCAGCATCTTTTTGGGGTTTCAATTTATCGTCATATACTTGTAGTGGTGGTCTTCTCGTAATGCTCCGAAGCTGGGAAATCTCTCCTTTTACTTCTTCTTCGAACTTGTTTACTTTTTCCTCGACCTTATCCGTTTTTCCTTCAACCATTATTTCCCCCTCGACCTTGTCCATTTTTACTTCGATCTTATTTTTGAGTTCTTCAGTGGATGAAGTAAAGGCATTCTTCTGTGTCTCGATAACTTGCCTTAGTTCGTCTCTTTCTCCTTGTTGTTTTTTGTCCAAGTCTTGCACGATTTTCCTCAATTCTTCCTGACGTCTTTGTTCTTGGTCCTCAAGAATTTTTCATAATTCTTCTTGACGTTTTTGTTCTTGTTCTTCTTTTTCCTGTTGGCGTCTTTGTTCTTTTTCTTGAAAAATTTAATTACTATCACTATAATGTCATAATAAAATGTTCCAAAAAAATCACTTAACACTATTTTTCTGTTCGAAAATATTACCTCGAACAATGTCCAGTAAATTAGTACTTCCTGTGTTAGCACTAACTCCGAGAATACTGTCCCAGTCTTCTCAACACTTCCGAAAAATTATCTTGTTAAAATTCCGCGTCTGACACCGGTTGTTATGTGTTTTCCATCCTTTAGGAAACACCCTGTATAAATCCGTGGGTTCTAAATAATTTTAACAAGGGGTAAACCACTAACACTTTATTTAATAATTTACTGATTACACAAACTAACTTTTACAATGTTTATATTTACACTTCGAATTTATAACCTCACTTTCGCTATTAATTTCCTTTTTATAGAACTTCCTCTCCTGCGCCGGTAATCGCGCCTTATATACTCTGAAATTGCCTCTAGATCCATCCAGAACACAATCAAGAATCTCCTCACATCACACTCTAGAAAACTCTATCTCTTTCTACAAGTTTCCAGTCATTCACTATTAGAAGTGGGCGTATCAGTCTCCAGTTTCAAGGGGGTTTAATACATAACATTATTTATATTCAATCTATTTGTATAGTGGCAATTTTGGACTTTAAAATAAAAACAGTTCAATAATAAAAATTATTACGATATAACCATTTTAGCAACAATCTATTATTATGAAATATATTATCTGCAAAACACAATTGGTGCGATACCACAAAAAGATCTAATACAAAAAAATTATTTTCACCTTATATTTTTAATTTTGATAATTATTCGATATTTTTAGAACGCACAGAAATTTCATTGTATATATATACCACATATTTCACAGAAAAATTTACTTCGCAGCCGAAAATCGCTTTGCTGTTGGCAAAACGAAGTTAACATTTATCTTATCATTTATCTCATTTTCACTGAACATGTCAGTTACGCCGCGCCGCCATGTTACAGAATCTATATACCTTTGTAAAAGTTTAAAACTATTTTGAGAATTATTATTATTGTCTGTAAAAACACTTAAATAATAAATGACTTGTTGTTGCTGTACATAACGAAAAAGTATCAGTGGAAATAATAACACAATGCTTATAAAAATGCTTTGTCGTATCTCTAATAATTTTATAATTATCATCTATTATTTGTTAAAATCCTATGTAAACGTTTATACAATTATTTTATCTGTGAGAGCTATTATAAACTAAATTATAGAATTACACATTATTTTATATACTGTGCCCATTTTGCGTCTATAAGCGTTGTAGAGGTGTTTTAAAATCTCATGAGCTGTGACCTTCATATGCGCACAGACATAATCCCTCCTGTCGACTCAATTACACTTCTTAAAATTATTATATTTATTGTTTACAATTTATCCCAAGCTCTTGTTTATGTATACAACAATTCAGCCGCCAGTGCCTTCAAAAAAATACTTATAATGCAGAATGAACTTTGGCTTTTGCGCATTTCGCGACTCATAAGATTCCGAAACACCTCTATAAACGTTTTAAAAATGTTTATATCAACAATCTTGTTTTATAAAAAATGTTCTGTAAACATTCTTTCAGCTTCTACAAAACATCAAATTACTAGTTGAGTGGTGATACCCCAGATGGTATGAAATCATAATTGTGCTGTTACAAAACTATGCATATCTCATCGTTTTCCGCATAATAATATTACATAACAGATTCTGGAACAATAATTGATTCGTGAAAGAAATATGGTCACAAATAGACCTTTAATATAACGGTTTTATAAAATGATGAGAATCAATTATAAAATATTTCTAATATCAATTTATAACAGTGTTAAAAATGCTGCTGAACGTTACCAATAAGCCATTATCAAATGATGTAGAACGTTTAAATTATAAAATAAATTTGCTGGTTAGGACACCACACTTTAATAAAACGAACATTGTTTTTATTAGCTTTTTATTATTAACATTATTTAGATTAAAAGATTACAACTAGACAAAAATATCTTAAATCAGCATAAACATAAACAAATGAATATTAGGTATACGGGCGAAGCGCGAAGCTATATATAACATAATATTATATAAGTCGATAGACCATCAAAATGGCCGATGTAGATATATACAAAAAAATTCTCAGGTTTTCCTGGTCGTTCGAGGAAGTCTTGTCAATATTCAATTAACGGAACTGACTATTGGTCGAAATACCTGGGCCTCGATCGGAAAATAACCTTTTTTTTTCATTTTTGTGCTTTCGATTTTTATATAAATGACGTGTGCGCGATTTAGGTACTAGGAATAATAATCAATTCAGTTACATCACTGGCAGTCCGGAACCAGCCGAGTCTTGTTTTGTTCCCTCTCTACTCTTCTCCTCTCTAATCTCACAAAATGGAATAAAAAAGTCTGTCGTTCAAAAAATAGTTTCCAAAAATATGCGCCTTTAAGCATAAGTACATCATTAAAATATTCGCAAAGTTTAAGCCGTATATCGATATTTTATTTATACAGTCTTAACCAATCTATTCCAAAAACAGAAATCTTATTATTTGGAATGTTTTTCTCGATGTACGTAGATGAGGAAAATACTCGTTGGCCGAAAAAATATATCCAAAACTGGGGTGTATATAAAAAAGTCCTAACGCGTTTCCCATGTAAAATACTATACTGCAAAGAAGACGGTCCCAAACCATAAGATTTCTGAGTTAACATAATGTATACGTTATCTGTAATTCGTCACACGTTAGTTTACAAGAATTAACAATTTTTAAGTATTCCATGTGTTTATTCAAGGAACTACAGAATATTCTGCATGTGTATTATTGATTAAGAAAGTGTCTATATTTGTTGTTCTAGGCCATAGTAAGGGTACCAGCACCCATACCAAATCCAACACCCTTGGGGCCAAAGTTCCTCCCGTAGCATCCTGCAAAGAAAAAATATGATCAGTTCAAAAAAAATTGCTTAATTTGCGTTTAAAATGCAGGTTAAATCGCAATTTTCAAATCGTCATGGCTTAGAAAATGCCGATTTTCATGAAAAATTGTATACGTACTATCTCTTTTCTTTCAATTTAATTTTCTTTAATTTAGTTATTTCTATATTTTCTTTTACCACTTCATTGATTACCCTATACAGGGTGTTCCATGGGGAAATGGACATGCTTTAATGGCAGATAGAGGATATCAAAAGCAATCATAATCACCATAGAAAAAGCTAGTTGGGCCTCGTTGCTGAAATGCTATATTTTTGCTACAACTTATTTTGGTTGTTATTTTCTAAAGGAATGGAATAATAATGTCATATTTGGCATATATAATACACTAGTGATCTTGAATAAGTACTTGTATCACAGACAAGAGAAATCCAGGTCCGGACTCGAAAAAAAGTTCAAAAATTACATAAAAAACTGAACAAAACGGCTTCATTAATATTTTTGCCACACTTTTGGCGCATTCGTAATAAATTTCAATACATAATGCAATATGAGACTTTAGAAAATATCGATGAATGATACGCGCAAAAAATGCTTCACTGTTAAATTAGGCATTTATTTATTTATTTATTTAACAATACACTGCCCAACAGAGCATTCCAATTACAGGGCAGAAGATGATAAGTACATACAGATATATTAAAAAATATTAAAAGAATATAAACAGAAATGTGGTAACGTGTTTTAATTTATATAGTTAATCCCTTTTTCTCAGGCTACATTGCAGTGGAATATATGAAACAGATCTTGAAGACTATTATAGTTCTCACACATTTTGTACAATGGCGAAAATTCCTGTACGTTAGTTCTGGGGGTCAGCAGATAGAATAAAGAGTTTTGTCTGGAACCTGGTCTAGATGTTCGAAAATTTAGTAAACTTAAGATAGCACTATAATCTGTTATATTATGTATTACTTTAAAAAGAAAAATTTGTTGTGAAATAAAAAAAACATTTACAGGGTATTGAGAGAACATTTTTTTTGAGTCCGGATCTGAATTTTTGTGTGTGTGATGCAAGTACTTATTTAGAATTACTAGTTAGTCTATTACATATGCCAAATATGAACTTATTCCATTCCTTTATAAAGTCAAAAAAAAAAAAATTGGCAAAAATACATAAAACACCCTATATTTCAGCAACGAGCCCAACTAGCTTTTTCAGTGGATGATTTGATTACCCTCGGTGTCCTCTTTTTGCCATTAAAGCATGTCCGCTTCCTCGTGGAACACCCTGTACATTAAAGCAGCTGCTGAAACAAAAACGATCGCAAAGCAGTAGTTAGCCTTACCTCTGCAGTAGATTTCTCCGTTGGGACCGTCGTTGAGAGTGGTCGAATCCAGAGAGCGGTTGCAGTCGTTACAACTGAAACACCTCTTATGCCAGATGCCATTTTTGCTAATCATTTGTTCAGCAGCAAAAACGGCGTAACCACAACGACGGCAGCCGAGTCCAGGACCGGCCTTGGAACCGCTGTTGGGCCTTGAGTCGGAGACGGCTGGGGCGTAACCTCCGTCGACGCAAACAAGGGTGGGAGCGTGACCGAAACCGAATCCCTTGGGGCCGAAGAGTTTTCCATAGCAAGCGCGGCAATGGACTTCTCTGTCTGGGCCGTCGCAGGCGAGGGTAGAGTCGAGAGGACGATGACATTCGGCACAGTTGAAGCATTTCTTGTGCCACATCTGGAACATCAAAAGGCACAGTGAAATTTTGTATTAGGGAACGTCCAAAATATTATCAATGCAATTATTTTAATTCACTATATTGTTAGAAACAGTATAAATTTATTTGTTTTAAAATCCTATTTCCTTGGAGAAAGTCTGCCATCTTGAAAAATGGAGACCAAAAATCAGATTTTCTCTTCAAATATCTCATGAAAGATCATTCGTATCTAATAATGTTCCAAGTTAAAAACTATTGCTTCAAATAATATTTGAAAGAAATTGTATTACTAATCATTGTCGAATACCAACCCGTTAGTAATAATCGAGAGTTGAAAATAATAATAAAAATAGCCAGTAGGCTAAACTTGGCCCTGTTAATTGTATGTTTATACAAGACTTTATTATATTCGAAGAGTATATCTCATTTGATCGAGACATTTCTAAAACTGGTAATATTGCTCGTAGAGAAAAAAATTCATATCATTGTGTTAATGATCAAATTCTGAACAACTTTCAAAATGTCCGTCCGTCTGTCTGTTCGTCATGTTTCTTGTAAGCATGATAACTTAAGAACGAAAAATCCAATTGTATTGAAATCTGGACGGTAAATCAGTCTTGTGTACAGGAAGAACCCTATTAGTACAGACAATGAAGGCAAAATGTTGTAAAAATCTCGCAAAAATTAATAAAAGCATCGTCTCTGGGATTTAAGTAGTTAATAACCTGTAAAATGGAGTGATGCATTCTTTGCACTTCCAAGTTCCGGGAAAATTTTAAAAAATTTGGAAAAGATTTTTGATTTTCGGTTTTTTTGCTCTAACGGCTAAAATAATGAAAATGCAGAAAAAAGTTTTCAACAAAATTTGTCTCTTTCTCTACAAAATAGTCTTTACCAATTTTTGCCTTACTTAAGCCGTTTACTAGATAAATCCAGTTTTCCACTTATAGTTTTGAGCCGCTCCGAAATGCGATCGATATCGATAATTATTACTATTCAGAGCCGCTAAAAGAAATGAAAGCAACACAAAATGTAGAGAAAAGTCTCAGTTTTAATGTGGAACTAATCACAAAATTCATACAAATTTTTATCATAGAGAAAAAAGTGTTAGAAGATGGCTTAGTAAACTTTATACAGTTGATTTATTCACATCTTTGATTTTTATGCATCCTGCCTATTTCTCCGGTAACAATGGGTGCTTTTTCACTGCGTGGATTCGATTCCACGCACTTTAATCTATATTTCGTGAAAATTTCATTGAAGAATGTTAAGAAACAAATAAGTTGTATATGTTTTACTGTATAATTGTGCATTTTCTGAACGTGCATGAATAATGTAAACAAATTAAAAAAGTACTGCGCACATTTAAAAAACTCTAAAGTCGTTCGAAAGAATATATCTTATTGTACTTATAATCCAAAAATTAAGACTGTGCTATTATTATTACTTAAGATATAGCGAATTGAACTCCAAAATTTGGAGGTGATTGATCGATGAAAAATATACCCTCTACTTTGATCGCAAGGCAGATTTTTTCCAACAAAAGTAATTGCAATAAAATGATAATTGGATTAATATATCATTATATAAGAATATATGAGCAAAATGAATTGTCATTCGAACGACTCCCGGCAGAGATATGAATAAATCTGTGGATCAACTGTACAAAGTTCACTAAGCCATCTTCTGACACTTTCTCTCCTTGATAAAATTTTGTATGAATTTTGTGATTAGTTCGATATTAAAGCTGAGACTTTTCTCTACATTTCATGTTATTTTCATTTTTTTTAGGGTCTCTGAATAGTAAGAATTATCAATCGATGAGCCCGGTCGTACGAAACTCCTGGAGAATTCTCATTTCCCGCGCATTTCGAAGCGGCTTAAAACTAAAAGTGGAAAACTCGATTTATCTTCTAAACGGCTTATGTAAGATAAAAATTTGTAAAGTCGTTTTTTGTAGAGAAAAAGACGAGCTACAACTTTTGTTGGGAACTTCTTTCACTATTTTCATTATTCTGGCCGCTAGAGCAAAAAAACGAAAATCAAAAAGTTTTTCCAAATGTTTTTGAATTTTCCCGGAACTTGGAAGTGCAAAGAATGCATCATCTCATTCTCCAGGTTATTACCTACTTAAATCTCAGAGATGATCCTTTTATTAATTTTTGTTACCCTAAATTGTTAATTTGCCTGTACTATATTGCTTTTTAACAAAATCGATAAGTAAATAAAGAAGTTATTAATTACTTGAACTGAAAAAAATTAACACACATGACGAACCTACTTCAGATACTATCTTGGAAGTGATATCCTGTAACTACAATGAGAACTGTATAAAAGTGAGGTGTTCATGCAGTTCTATACATCACTTTAACACTTTGTGACAAGTAAGGAGTAAATTAGTCTTTGTAACTTCATCAATGACTGTGCCAAGTTTGAAATTGTTTCTCTTTAATACTGACGCGACGTATCACTCTACTAGGAAGTAGTTCTTGATTGTGAATGCAGGTTGGTAAGAAATTTCCTTTCAAATAATTTTATATACAAGGAATAATTTTTATTTAAAACATTGACGGGCTCTCATCAAAGAATTAGGCGATGAACTTTTTGAACAAGAAATTACACTTTTTCCAACATTACATTGCAATAATTTTTTTGTCAGATCGCATATTTCTTCTACTATTATTGACGGAGTCAAACAGGAACATAAATACTTTTATTTCCCGTCGACGTCGTTTTTAACATATTAATTATCTTCATATAATTACTTACAGTTCCTTTAGCCAGTTGCTGTTCGGCCGCAAAGACCATTCCTCCACATCTTGGGCAACCTTGTCCAGGAGGGGCCTTGATCGAGGTCGTGTCGGGGTTGTAGAAAGGACGGGAGGATGAAATTTCGTCTTCACTGAGGAACAAAAATATATCAATAATCACCGTTACAATAAAAATGCCGATCTTCACTTACGTTAAGCCGTCAGTCTGGAGGAATCCAGAACCGCAGGCGAAACCGTAACCGTGAGGGCCCCATTTCTTGCCGTAGCATGTCTTACAGTAGACGTCGGAGTCAGGTCCGTCGCAAGCATTGATGGAGTCCAAAGTTTTAGTGCAGTCTTTACACTTGAAACATTTGCGATGCCATTGACGACCTTTAGCAAGGACCTCTTCTGCGGCGAATACTACCCCACCACAACGAGGGCAGCCTTGACCTGGCTTCGCCTTGATGGTAGCGGTATCGATGACCGTTGTCTTGGGTGCCTGGTCGCTGTTTCGGTAATAATAATGTTATTTTCGAAGACTTCTGCCATTTGGGCGGGTCTAATATCTCCGAATTTTTAATAGTATGGCAATCTATTATATTTGTCATTGTGAATCTATACACGGAGATATTGGCCCGCCGAATAAAGAATGCAATGTAGAAGCATAGCAGCGTTCTAGTCTAGATCTCATGCATATTGGTGTGTTTAAATAGTACAATGAGTGACAGAGGTTGTTCTACGGACATAGATCGTGCAAAACGACAATGTGACGGACAATTTGAAATCATTTAAAGGTACCTCTGCCATTCAAGATCCAAAGCATCGGACATAAGTCCAAGGAAAAGCCCCCCAGCGTGTCCAACTCCACGAGGACCATAGCGTTGAGCATAGCAAGCTATATACACAAAATATTTTAGATTTTCGTACAGCACAAGTTGGAATTGGTGGAAAAATTCTGACGTAATTGGGTGATTAGATCATTCTATTGGTCGAATAAACAATTGGTTTGTTCGCGATTTTTTTAACAGGAGAGGTTATATTTGTCCAGTAAACCGGTGAATGTTTAAACTGTTCATATTCGCATTAATACGGTTCTTTATGTAGCATATACAGATCAGTTCATATATTTCAATACATTTAAAACGCTTTTTTGCTGGTGCAATAACTGGGGTTGTATTCCCTTAATTACGTGCATTAAATTGGACATTACCATTACTATACCACGGACTGTCTCAATTAATTTGCTGACTCCGTCGATGTTATAGAACATTAACAAAATCGAGACGATGCTTTCCCATATTCTTTGTAGGTGGCTGTATCCTTTCCCTGTACATCACACAAGATCTTTCACCATTGAACCTGAATTTTAGATTGAACTCTACGTATCGAGTAATAAAACACGTGATTTCTCAAAACACTTAGACACTATATTTACAGAAATAATGGAAGCAAATAAAACAAGAACGGACAAAATACCGAAGCAAATTTATATAAACTCTAATACTGCGGGTTCGCGACTCAAATATTTATTATTCCCCTGTAGATATTGATTGAAGAGACACTAAACCAGAAGTGCCAGTTTTACCTCCTGGAAATAAGACTTCTTAAAAATGGGTGGTACACCCTGAAACCTCTACCAATTAAAACTTTCCCCGCGTTAAACCGTACTCGAATTTGAAGTTGTTCAACATACCATGGGATTTGCGAAAAATGACTTTATGCGCATCACGTGATGCCTCGATTAACACAGCCCCACAAAAAAAAATGTTCTGACCTAGCAATGAGACGAGTATATCTTTATGTATTTTTGATCGCTGATTCCGATTCCGGGGTCAAAAAAAGTCGTACACCCCCAAAAAAAAATTTTAGAGCCAAAAAACACCTCCTGAATATATGAGATAACGCTCTGAAAATGATCATTATTATGATTATCATTTTAATCAATCGTTTTGTTTAATATTTTCGGGAAAAATTGAATGTATTACGATAAAAATAAAGGTGAATTGCAGTGTTCACCCTATCGGTATGAAACGCACCCCCAATGATGTTATCATTTTAATCAATCGTTTTGTTTAATATTTTCGGGAAAAATTGAATGTATTACAATAAAAATAGAGGTGAATTGCAGCGTTCACCCTATCGGTATGAAACGCACCCCAATAGAGGGTGAGAACCACCCTCATCTGCCATCAAACCAATTGATAACGACAATGACTGAAAAACATCTAAAAATGTTTAAGTTTCGTTAGGTTTGCAATAAACTGAGGTAGAATTCACGTAATACCCCAAAACTATCCCTATAGCGTTATGAAAAACAACCCTTAACTTCAATTACAGAAAAAAGAAAGGAAAAAACAAAATTTTATAACGATTTCATTAAATTGATGTTCTTATTTGCAGAGATCCTTATGGCTAGGATATTAGCAGTCACCAATCTTAACACCATTTGGGTATAAAACGCATCCCTGAAGGGGGTGAGGAGTACTCTTACGTTAGTAGCTTTTAATTCTTCTTTTTTTAATCTTTTTTTTTTATGGTATGGTTCTTTGCAAACCTAACGAAATTGTTATCAAATTTCATGTTTTTTCCTTTCTATTTTCTGTAATTGAAGTTAAGGGTTGTTTTTGTTGTTTTTCACAACGCTATAGGGGTAGTTTTGCAAACCTAACGAAACTTAAATATTTTTAGATGTTTTTCAGTCATTGTCGTTATCAATTGGTTTGATGGCAGATGAGGGTGGTTCTCACCCTCTATGGGGGTGCGTTTCATACCGATACGGTGAACGCTGTAATTTACCTTTATTTTTATCGTAATACATTCAATTTTTCCAGAAAATATTAAACAAAACGATTGATTAAAATGATAACATCATTGGGGGTGCGTTTCATACCGATAGGGTGAACGCTGCAATTCACCTTTATTTTTATCGTAATACATTCAATTTTTCCCGAAAATATTAAACAAAACGATTGATTAAAATGATAATCATAATAATGATCATTTTCAGAGCGTTATCTCATATATTCAGGAGGTGTTTTTTGGCTCTAAAATTTTTTTTTGGGGGTGTACGACTTTTTTTGACCCCGGAATCGGAATCAGCGATCAAAAATACATAAGGATATACTCGTCTCATTGCTAGGTCAAAACATTTTTTTTTGTGGGGCTGTGTAATCCCTAATATTTTATCCTAATTTGCCCTATCTAACATTTATACCAGCATTCAGATGAAAAAACCTCGCTGTCAATTACTTTGCTTTTATACGAGGAAAAACCTACACCTTAGCCCTATCTAGTTTTATTACTAAAATTGTTACATATGCTTTCTGGAATACTTTCTGAAACTTCCTGAAACCTTAGCACGAAAGTCTACCTTGGCGCTATGACGCGACGCGCCTTCGTATTTTATGATATTAACCGGATTGTGAAAGCATTTGTCTGAATATTCTCGGTTCCTAGAAGGACTTGTAGCAAAACAAACGTAAAGTAGTTTAGATAGTTCTTTATTCCTTACATAGGACTTTTTTAAAGTGCCGACCCTCAATAAACTACTCAAGTCAAAAGGACATATTTCCAGAGATCTAACAAAACCGAAGAAAATTAGACAACATAATTTAGTCATCGTCAAAGTGAGGCTCGATGCCTCACTATCCTATTGGAATTTTCTGTTTAACTAATATCATTGTATACGACCGGTGTGTAAAGCAGCATGTTCTAATATAGAATGATCTAACACTCTTGTACGTCCTAGATGGGAGCGCTTTTGGGTTTTAGGTATTTTGCTAAAAAATAACTCTTTACCTGACAGAGAAACAATCACTTTGAAGGGTGCCACCTCCTTGACCGTAACCGTATCCTTTAGGTCCAAATCGCTTTCCGTAACACACTATGACAACACATAATCATTACTCAACACACAATGATTTTACACATAAGGGATATGGAGCCTATTTTCTTTAGCACATACGATAATTAAATTACACTATGAATTTTGAAGAGTTCTAAAGACCATAGCAGGATAAGCTACTAACAAGTGCACCCGCATGTATGGCGTATTTTATACCGGAGATCACTTCTAGAGTTTGATTCCCATGTGACTGTTTAAGGGATTGAATAGCTGTTTTATCTCTAAACTGTCTTATTTTTTTCTCTACTTTTAGTTGATAAATTGGCTTGAAATTTGGTGCACATGTTTTATATTATTCCAGCCTCAATAAAGTTAATCGTAAAGATAACTATCATCTTCGGTACAACCACCATAATCATAACGGAAAATATCAACGTATATTTAATTAGAATACGGTGATGGTGTACCAACACCATATTATCTTAGTTATCCTTACGAGGGTGCGATTTTTTAATGTTTCTGTTGGATTTAAACTAGTCGCAGTTTCGTTTTTTAATAAGTGACTTAATCATATAAAACACGTGTACCCAAACCAGTGGATCAGTTAAAATAGAGAAAGACAGTTTAAGAAAAATAAGTCATTTGAACAGCTCTCACACGAGAACGAAACTTATGGAAGTGATCCTCACTATAAAATACAATATTAGGATCCTCTTCTAGTTCCATAAATGCTGGGGTACTTTTCAGCAGATTATCATGATTATCTATAAGCCTTTAGAATTTTGCTAATCTTTTCTGGTAGTCATATTCACCGATAGTTTTTGTCGAGTGAGTGTAAATCTGGCATTTTGAACAATCAAAATGGTTTAGGGTCGGTTTATCAATGCGAGGATAAAAGCTATCCTGTGGTTAAAGGCTATGCTTATGTCTATGCTTTAACCATTGGATAACTTTAACCTCGTATTGGTCCTTAGTACTTATTTTGAATTTGCCAAGATAGTGACGTCGAATTGTTATCTCTCGCTGGTTTCTTTAAATGTTAAATTACAAACAAGTGCCAGATGAAAAAGAAATCGTCTTGTCTAAGTGTTATTTAACCGATGAAAATAACCTGCGATTTAATTAAACAAAGTCTAGATAGTAATTAATCTTCGTATGGCTCTTTTTCTGAAATAAAATTAAAACACACCTTTGCAATAAATCTCCTTGTCTGGACCTTCGGTGACATTGACTGAATCCAATCCTTTGGTACAGTCACCACATTTGAAGCAAGATTTGTGGAAGGCCTTAAAGAGAAATCAACAAAGTTGTTAACAGGACAGACATGTTACAACACTCTTAAATAACTGTTATTTAGGGTAGACGTCACGAAGTTGCATGTCCAACAAGTACAACATGCCAAAACAAAACTTTAAAAACGAGGTTATGTACCTCTGCAATATACAAATCCATCTGGGCCATCACAGTGTGACGTGGAGTCCAACCATTTTTGGCAATTGTTGCATCGAAAGCATATTTTATGCCAGCCCTAAGGAGGCCAAAATATTAAAAATGTAACCTTCGTTCTTGTTGATAAAAAAATAAAAGGTATTGTTTGCTTATACTCTACCAACAAGCGTACTTCTGTGAAATTCTTTATGGTGCAGGTATGAGCCTGATATCAACCTCTTTATCAAAAAATAGACTATGAACTGATATGGTGATAAACTGTAAATCGTGTTGTAAAACGGAATGGCTTATATGAAAAAAAAAATGCAGTCAAGTGTTGGACTTGAAGACAGTAGCAACATGTTTGTTAAATGCCAATGTAACTGACCACACTTCCAAAACTACTAAGACTCATCGCCAGTGGTGTAGATACACTTTACCACCATATCAATTTGCAGCGAGCGCTCTTTGCATCTACGCATTATAAAATATTTTAGTCAGAAATACCTCGTCTAAATCTGATTATTTGGACAAGAGTATTTGTGAAAATTTCGAAGCTTGGCAGTTCGCCAAGTATTTCAACTGTTTTTTTAGATTCAAGTAAAAAATTTATTTCGAGATTAATCCAAATATACTTTTTTCAACTTACTCTTCCACGGGCAAGCATTTGCTCAGCAGCGTATACAAAGCCACCGCATCTTGGACAGCCTTGACCTTCAGGGGCCTTAGCAATAGCCCTGGGCAAAAGAGGAGCTCTGGTATGTACTACATCGTCCCTACAAACATAAAATATTCGTAATGTACAAGAAACTATAGTACTAATAGTCTAGCGGACAGAGTATTAAAATGTGCAAGAGAATTTTTCCGGAGTAGAATGATATGGGACCTTAGTCTTATTGGAAATATTTGCGACGAAAACTGCTTGTGACGATATTTTGAGAAAACTACATACACTGAAAGAATTCTCGATGCATCGGAGAAAATAAATGATTATATGTATTTACGCCATATTTGTACTAACGTCATAACTATTCCACCACTCAGTCAGAACACATACACATAGACATTAACACAACAACCATTCCGTGTGACATTGCCATCTGCCCCAGCTGAGAGTCGAACTCAGGAGAGATAGCAGTGACTAGACATGTTGTGCTACTCAACAGCAGCCTAGCCCACTGCTACCGTCTCGGTAATACATTAAAAACGCCGTTAAACATCCATACCCTGGCCGGGATTCGAACCTGGAGTCCGTAGTCGCAAACCTGACACGTAAGCAGAAATATGAAAAAGAAGTTAAGTATGTTTCAAGATGGATCCTCACAAAGATTTAGCCCTCTGTGTATTATTATTAATTCTGGAGAAGAAATACTTTTGAAAGATTTAACGTATAAAAGAAATACAGAAATATTAGATTCACACGGTCTTTTGTCAGTACCACAAAAAAATGTCGTCAAGTGCCGTTAGGATACCTTAAAAATATCCCATATCTTTCTACTTCCCATTTTTTTTACCTTAAATAAGTGAAATTGTGAACTCTGTCCGCTTCACTATAAAGCTACAACTAGAATAGCAAATGTGCAAGTTGTTACGAAAATTAAATTAAGCTGAAGATTAAATATGTGAATAAAAAAAGTGTGTAAAATTGCGGTGAAGCTGCTGGCCCGAATACAAAACTAAAATAAAAAAAAGATGAATTAATGAAAGTTGTAACAGGAGAAGGTGGAATTGGTCCCGAGCTCTAAAAGTTACTAGAGAGAACTTGATCTATAAAAAAAATAAGTAAGTAAATTGAGGGAACTCTCCTTATCCCACTACTTAGGTTAGGGGGAGGTTGTTATGAAACGGAGTTACACTGTTAATATGCGGTATAGCGAGTAGCCTAGCCATGCTTTTATTCGAATGGTTCAAATAGTCTCACCGTTTGGGTTTTTGGCGCTGTACATCTTCAAATGGTTTGGAACAACACTAACACGTGGATTTACATTTTTTGATACCATGGACTCAGTATCACCAGTTTAACACTTAGGGGAAATATGGGGGGTTACTGGCAATATTCATAAAACACTTACACAACATTTAGGGAGGTGGAAGGGTTAGTTCAAACAGTACACGTAAACTAAAGTGGCTCAAAAAATCAAACTTAATTTTTTTTGTCTCATCTTCAAGATTTGTTCGAAATTCTATAAAATGGTCTCCAAGTTTCAGCAAAATTCCTTGAAGTTTCACGTTGTATTTATTATTACTATTGTTCAAAATTGTCCACGAACGCGAATTAATAATTACTTCTTGAATTAAAACCTCATAAGACCCTTTTATAGGGCCCCAAAATGACCCGCATAAGTGCAAAAACAGCATCGCTTATTTTTGACATTTATTATTGTTTTCTTGCACTAATTATTATTAATTGCTCACATTCTAGTGTGTAAAATTGTTAAATTGTTCGTGAATTGGATATTATATACTTTCCTTGCACCAGTAAGTCCTCTAAGTTTATTGATACATTTATATTACTCTGATATGGAACTGATTAGCAACTTACAGTGATTTTTGAGTTGATATGCAATTTCATATCAAAATTTGAAAAAAATATGTGTTCACTTTGTGTCTATTCTAAATCATTCACTAAAATTGAATAATGTACATAGGACAGTTTTAAATTTCTGCTAAGTTATATTGGAAAATGTCCTACTTTTAAAAGAAAATTTTGGCCATACCAGTTTTAAATCCATTATATGCCTACTATGTAAATAACATTTTAGATACCGATAAAGGCATTTTTTGTACGAGGAAATGTTTTCATAATTTTTTATTCTAAATTTTTGCAGTTATTCTCCAAATGTGACCTCATTTATTCGGCCATTTATCAATGTATTTAAAACATTTTTGATAAAATAGTTAATTATATAAAACGTAAGCATTTTTATAAAAAAGAATTGGTATATATTAAATATTAATTTAGTTATCAAGCGCAATAGCTAATATTATTGCAAGCTTGCATAACTAAATTAATATTTGATATATACCAATTCTTTTTTATGAAAATGCTTACGTTTTATATAATTAACTATTTTATCAAAATTTTTTTAAATGCATCGGTAAATAACCGAATAAACAAATTTTAGAATAAAAAATTATGAAAAAATTCCCTCGTACAAAAAATGCCGTGCTTTATCGGCATGTAAAATATTATTTACATAGGCCTATTTTTCAACATATAATGGATTTAAAACTGGTATGGTCAAACTTTCCTTAAAAAGTAAGACATTTTTCAATATAACTTAGCAGAACTTCAAAACTGTAATATACATTATTTCAGTAAATGATTTAGAATAGACACATAATGAGCACATAATTTTTTCAATTTTTTCCGCTCCTCCGTTTCCGAGATATTCGCGGTTAAAGTGAGAATCTTATATTAGTGCAATGAATGGATATAATCCACCCCAATTCGCTAACAATGTATCAAACACCTATTAAATAATTCGCTACATGCATCTTATTATTTTACATCTTACACACATCAAATGTTGCTACGACTAAAGGGTGAAGAGTCGATTTTTAAGACCTTCTACAGCAGGAGTGGTATATAGAATCGGATTGTGTCCGTTACAATTTTTTATCAGTATGATATGAAATAGAAAACTGCAAAGTTTCAGACAATTTGACAAAAGAAATGTATGGGGTCCTTTGGAGAGTGAGACAAAAAAGAAAACATGAAATATATGTTTTACAAGCTAAAATTTGAGCCACCCTATTTAATAACATAGAAACGCGATTGAGATGATGCAACCCGAAGACTGAAATAAATGTTTTTTGAATATTGCTTCAGAGAGAAATTCGGCTGGAATTTTTTTCATTGTAATTTATTCATTCAATTATTACAAAATAATCGAATTACCATGTAAAATGAAAATTTATAAATAATAATTCTAATTTGATATTAAAATCTAAAAAATATTACATAATGTAGGTATTAATGTAGTGGGATGGAAATAGGGTTGATTTCACGACACCTCTACTGATGTTGATGTTTTGGGCCGCCATCTCGCTGATTCCTTCTTAGTTGCTAGGAGGTAAAAAGGGAAAATCATGCTCAGGTCTAACAATTTTTGTCGTTACTTTTGGCATCGGCTTTTAAGCAAGCAACACATCTGATTAGCACCAAGCATACCATTTTTATTATTAAAGCTTACAACTCGTTAAATAATGTCTTTGTTTTAATATTTTCCACAATATGGACATCCACAAGGATAAGACAAGTGCACACGTTTGGTAGACATAAAACATTATTTAGTTGAGTTTCAGGTGCGGTCGGTTTACTTAGCTCATATCAATCTTGCTCCGAATGAGTTCATAACATATCAAAAAGCCGCGTAACTTTTGGAAAAGCGATTAGTTGCTACACGCGTTATACTGAATATTTTGGTTTTCAATTTTAAATATAGTTTGACACTAATGTTAACTTTGGTAAACTACATTTTATTTTGAATGGTTTATTAGAATGGTCCTATACCAGAGAGAGAAAATATATGTTTGGTTGTAAGTTTCTGTTTAATATATACAGGGCGATTCCTAACTACCCAGCAATGCTTTAAGGGCTGACAGTAGAATAAAGGGCAGTTTGTTACATAAACCATCAGCGGATGTCTAATGATCATGGTGGTTTTTTACTTAATCGGCTTAAAATATCAAATTTATTGTGAGTGGGCATCGTGGAATTGTCTCCCAGCTTTCAAGGAATTTTCTTGGTGTAGTTTCGCACTTTTACCTTTAAATATTTTAAATAAAAATCCGAAAGGACAATATTTTTGATCCAATAGGTTATTGATATATAATAGAATGATTCCTTCTCCAGTTATTTGTTTTTTATCAGAGATTTTGCACTTATTCGAAATTTCAGTAAAATGATGTCCCAAGATCATGAAGTTTCTCATGTTTTTCTTATGGGAAAAGACACTTTTTCGAAAACTTGTGATAGAATTGGGAAAATATAGTGAAATAAAAATTACACACAGTCTTCTCTCCAGAATTGTCCAGAGAATACGAATTAATAGTTTATCGTTAAATTAATCATCCATAACATCATTTAGTAACAGCTTCCTTGTCAATTTTTATTCAAACGTTGAAAATAATAAAGTAAGAGGTGAAAAGGCAGGACTACCCCAAAAATCCTTTAAAGAGGCATCCACCTACCTAAAAATGGGTTCTTTACACAAAATTCACATATCTTGCATCTTTCGCAAGTATCTTATGCATACTGAAAATACCAGATGCAACTATACTGCTCTTGGAGTCCAAGGGTGGCTAGGATGATAGGTATTTTCAGCATTTGCATTAGGTTCCATTAGCGATTAGTGATAAAATAAAAAAAAATTAAAACTTTTATCAAATTCAATAATACCACTTGGGTTCATTGTAATTGGACCCATGTTCATTGATAAAAAAATTTTAGATTCCCAGCTATCATCTGTTAAATTTTGTCATAAAGCTTGTATGTAGAACACCCTGTATAGTGCTTTTTTTGTTATTGAAACGTGATATTCCTGATAACATGGCGTTGAGTAAACGGTACGGTTACAAGGCCGGCGCAGCGGCCTAGACAGATCTGTCGCTCTCGATACGTTTTTCGTAAGATTGGTCCTATATCACGCGCCCAGTAGTATTTTCAATGCTAGTATTCTTCTTTAAAATTACAATTCGATATTTCAAGCCCTTTAGAAGTGATCGGCAAAAAGTGACTTATCCGGGCCTTTTGAGGGGCTTGAATCACCTTTATTATGCGCTATCAAGCTATGGGCTATATAACAAACTAGACTTTTATTATTATCGACCATTGAAGTAAATTCACTTAATTGCGTATCACCCTGTATATTCCTGGGAAGCGGTGCGACACTGTTCTGATCTGAAATAATTTCTGTGAACGTCAAAATACTTGAGCGTGTCTCGCTCCAATTACATCATTTGGTACTAATTAAAACAGTTTTAATCATCTCCTAATAATGCTAACTGGGTCGACGAAATTCACTAATATTATTATTAGTATTTTGACGTTTGCAAAAACTATTTCCTGTCAATATACGTTACGTAAATACTATAAGACTATCTAAGTAGAACTATAACAATGGTATAATTATTAATTTCTTTAAAGAAATATCGCTTTTTTGCAAAATTGGTACACTTGAAACTATGAAATATAAACGTTTGTACGATTCTGAAACTTGTCAAATTATTTTCCAATTAATACAGGCTATTATATGAATATTCATAATTGTTATCTTTTTATAGTCATGCTTAGAGGATCTTACACTATTTTAGAACACCAAAAAATATGATTGAAAACAACAAAAATGTCTTCAACGGATCTCTGCCAATTTCTCTTGAGCTCGACAAACTTATATGTTGAAAACCAATTCACTTGACTGATCAGTATGTCATGAAGTCGATTGGATACAATCAATGAACAATCTACACAAATATAGTAGTCAAACTGATAACTCGTTGCTATAGAACATAAACAAAATCGTCTATAGGCAAACAACTAAAAAATTAAACAAAACATGTACTGAAAATTTAAGCGAACATTTTCACGTTGGCAGAAAATTGAAAATGTTTCAAATACGAATACTTTAAAATGCTACGTTTGTCTCAACGGGCACGTGAGCAATATTGAATTCGGCTGATATGAGCTAAGATTTTTTGCAAAACGAGGCAATTGAACGCACCGAAGTACATCCAAAAATTGGTATAATAATGCAATCAGAGGTATTAGCTTGCGGTGTAAGGCAAGAACATCAACAAAGAGTGACCAAGTAAAAAGAGATAAGGAAAGCCCTCAATCTGACAGAAGTCGTTAATCTAGTATAAATAGCCTTCTTTTAACCGATACCCATCTTCTTTTAAAATTAAGCATCAACCAACCAAAGTGAAGCATTAACACCAACAATTGTTTGCATTACAATTATGAATAGGTCAGTTGGAAATTTAATGCTTCTCTTTGGTCGAAAGTGTGTGTTGACGTGTGTTCGGAGAGAGAAAGAGAGAGAGAAAAGACTCACCCTTGAAGGTGAGAGCCGGTGTCCATGGAAAGGCATCCAGCACCACCGCCGAATCCATAACCTTTTGGTCCGTATTTGCGGGCGTGGCAGTTTTTGCAGAAAAGTTCAGCTTCGTGTTCAGTTACGTTGGTGGAATCCAACATTTTGTTGCAAAGGCCTGAAAAGATAGCAGTATTTTAAAAATCGTGTTGTACTTGCAAATTACACTGGTCAACAAAATTGCAACTTTCTTTGGCGTTGAAGTATGAAGTTGTTTCTGATAGATTTTTGATGCTCTGATTACGCATCTGGTTTGAAAATTGAAGTTTTTGAGATATTCTAAAGCTGTAAAAAATTAGGTATTTTGCTATTTTTGCTCTCCTGTAAAAGGTCTTACATTTCTTTTTCAGGTAAATGTCACATTAAAGTGCTGTTCTTACCCA
Organism: Stenurella melanura; assembly: GCA_963583905.1. Lineage (NCBI taxonomy): Eukaryota > Metazoa > Arthropoda > Insecta > Coleoptera > Cerambycidae > Stenurella > Stenurella melanura. The sequence continues at coordinate 6,599,158 of OY757314.1, read as the reverse complement.
ATGCATTTCGTACCCGATGCATATTGGATTGTTACCTGTTTCGCTGAGAGAAAATTATATTTTTTTGTTTTGCAATGCGAGAGGGTATACCAACTTGTAGCAAAAATACAAGAACCCATAAATATTTCGAAGAGGGCGAGTTTGATAAAATAAATTAGATAGAGAAATTAGCATTTGGCTGTTTAAGTTTGAGATTTTGATCAAACTTAAGAATCACTAGAAGAGCAACTTCTTTTAGGACCATTGAAGACAAGATCTTGAAATAAGCCAGCAGATAAAGACACAATATGGACAAGATCCAGCCAGTGAAGGCAAGATAATCAAATAACGAGATGAAGGCAAGACCGGTATAAGATCAATGGTTTGCAAAATGGTCGAAAATCATCTAATTTAGTTTTAATAAGTCCACCTGATTTTAAAAGAAAATTTTAAATAATGTTCTTTCTCTAATCTCGAAATGTATGGCATGTTGTACGAGTTACTGACTGAGTCTTTGACTCTCTTTCAAATTCTCTTGAACCAATATTATTTTGTAGCGTACGAATTGTCGATGAACTTTTAGATTGTCTTTTAAATTTTTTTCAATCGGGTTGCTCTGTAATGTGTAAGTTCTAGAAATAATATTAGATTAGTTTTACAGTTTCCAAATGCTTATTAAAATCGTAATGAACAAATTATTATTAAGGCATAATCTTTAAATGAATCTTTTCTTTAAATCCTTCCTCTTCGAGATATTTAGGAGCCCTTGTTGTGTTTTTATATGTACGTGTGTACCCATTCACGTTGAAAAATAGAAAGTCAATTTGCTCTACCTCAGTGAAAAGAAGTCGGCTCATTTTAATACTATATGCGCTGGGTAGGATAAGAACAATACTTTAATGTGACATCCCATCGGATGCTGAAAAAAATTATTGAAATTTAATAGTTCGTCGAATATAGCCAAGTACCAATTTTTCGCATCTTTCTTGAATATCTTAAAAACTTCACGTGATATGATATTCCACTTTAAGCCCAATCTGGTGTCGACCATTTTATTTATCTGGTATCCATTCATCGGCCACATGTTTACGTATCTCCCCCGGTTTTTATGCTCTCAATGTAGAAAATTCACGAAAAATTAATTAAAATATTTTTTTTTCAGAGAATGAGGTTTTCTAAAGTACTTACTGCAGGAGATCTATAGGGACTCTGGATTACGAGGAATTTAAAAAATTGAGGTGAGTGTTTCTTGATTTCTTGCTGTTATTGCATCTTAAGATTTTGATATACTATTTTTGCATTAATGTATTTGTTGATTTCAACACTTTCCCAATATTTACATTCTTAATTGAACAAATTTCGGTAGTCTCAAAAAGTGGAATTTAGTAATGTCGTTTGAACATGTTGAAGTACTATCTTTTCCCTAATTCCAGTAATTTTTGATATCTAGCAATTTGGAAAATTCTCGCCACTACTAGCAAAGTTTGTAATGGCGCACTAAACTTGACAGGATTGAAATTGAATTGGTTTTAATCACTCTGTAGGTTTAATCCATTATAGGAGAATTTCAACTTGGAATCAGTATTGCCAATATTTTCTCATTTCATTACTGTTGCGGAAATTTACAATTATTTTCCAATTTTAGAATTTTGTATATTTGATTGATCAACTTTAGGTAAGAGGTAAAAGAAAATCGATGCTAGATATAATTCTTGGAATAATAGCTGAATATACTTATAGTCAACAGACAACAGCTGCTTGTCTGCGTGGGGGCAGATTACAAAAAATGTTCTGTATGTTTAAGAAACAATGGTAATATTTCAAGTGAATACTGGGATAACCATTAAATGAGACCTGTAGACCTTTAAAAAGTTCGAGGTGTACTCAGGCCTGCAGCCAGGCCTGACACCCTCCTGGAAAAATTTTGTCATCACCGACAAAGGAGAGGAAGTGCTAAGTAGTAGTGCTCCAAACAAAGTCGTCCTTTTAAATTCCATGAGTACCTTTTAATTTTTTTTTCTGGCTTATAGATAGCGTTCTAGATTTTGAACGAGTTTTCGAAACTCTCATTGATGTGTAGAGCAGAATGCTCCAAAATGCATTTATAAAGCGCAATTCTTTTTTCTGAAGATAACATATTTAATTCAATTTATCGAAAGTTTATTGACTGTATTCTACAAATCAACTACTCAAAAATCATCGCGGTAGCCATTTTAAGAGATGGCAGTCATATTTGAAAAGTTTCTCTAGTATGTTTAGAATGGGCCTATGAAAAGTACAAGGATACAACTCTTTATTGGTTTATCACTTTTTAAATTCTTCCTCCATTTGTTTGATCTCTGAAAAGTATTACAAACAAAAGAATTTAAAGTCTATACCCTATCAAAAATTTAAACCCGTGCAAAGCGGCCTGAATTCTCAAACCTAAGACTTAGTTGAATTTTGTTTTAGAGTTGTTTCATTCCCCATTTATTAACAACAATTTTATGCAACTGTGACTGCTCTATCGGTTAATTAATGTTCGAATGAATTCCATTACTGTACTGTTGTGGTATTACTTACCGCATTTGAAGCATGATTTGTGGAATTTGTACCCTCCTGCGACACGTTCCTCAGCAGCGTATACTGATTTGCCGCATTTGGGGCATTTTGGGTTTTCTATTGGCTTGAAAGGCATTTTGATCTAGTTAGTCGATCTGGAAAAAAAAAATAACGTTGTATTGTTCGTACGGACATGTATTGTGTGATATGTGCCGCAAGATGGCGGCACCGCTCGAAGCTCAGACCAATGACACCACAAGGCATCACCTGAGAAACCATGGTTTACTGGAAATATTTTAATATCCAGGTTGTCTTAGCAACTTTAGCAAAACGTTGTAGAAGAAAGTGAACTGTTTGAAATGAATAATAAAATAAAGGAATCATTGGATTGAGATAGGTGTTATCTCTGCAAAAATATATATTTGATAACTTGCTGCAATTAAAGGTTTACTAGTACTTACTGTTTAGATAAATGACTTTGGAAACAAGGAATGTTTTTTACTTTATGGAGACTGAATAAAGTTCTGTTTGATTTTACATAAAAGTTTGCACTAAATTCTTTGTTTTATTTTGAAAGTTTGTTAATGTTTATTAGCTAGGTAAATCAGCTTAAAAACAATAGTATCTTCGGTATGTTAATTTTGATACAAAATGAAATGAGTTATTTAAAGAATACGGAAATAACCGAGAAACAATTACATTATTTACGGAAACGGAAGAGGTAGGTTGTTTGCGAAGAAGTGAATCGTAAAGTCATCCGCGAAAAATCCAAAGAATTCAAATTGTTCCTATGTGTGCTTCTGTACTAGGTCACTTGGCTTTCCGCCAATGTCGTAACACAAACACACCGATAGGATAAAAATAGAAGATGGTTAGTTTCCTATACTTGAGTTGCACTGGCCGCGAGCCAAACTCCGTCTCTAATATCGGTTACCAAATATGGCATCATGCAGGTGTCTGATATGCACAGGGTGTCATGTTTCAACCTTGTTCTCAACAGTAAGCACTAGCAAAAAGGGCAAACACACTATAATAGCAGCGGTCAGCGACAACACTTTCTTCTATGTCAACACTTTCACTTTTAGTAGCCAAAATTAGAAGGAAAAAAACTATCACTTCGCGTACCTTTTCGGAATCGTATGTGGTGGAGAAAAGGCCCTTGGTATCCTCACTACAACACTAGTAATCGAGTGTCTGGCGAGGGATCGGCCGGCTCTTAGTCTATGTAGTAGTTTGCACACGGCCCTAAGAAGTAGAGGGGCCTGGGCCACATCATATACCTCTGAATAACCTTTTGAGAGATGATCTATTTTTGTTGAATGCATAGAAGACTGATGTAGATGTACTTTTTCGTTAAAATCCACACCTTTTTAGAGAAATTTGATATCACCTTACCTGGCCGCAAAATTTTTCTATGTACACGTCAGAAACGTGTCGGTCTTTTAGTATCGTCCTGTTTCGATTATCTATTACTCGTAACATTCTGACGTTTGCATTTTGTAATTATGTTTCCGTCTGTGTTTTGATGAATCAATGGTTATTTTTAGTGGGACATATTTAATTGTAATATCGGACCGGTAAATATATCTTCTTGATATAAATAAACGGCAATACACTTGCATTTGTATAACGGTGGTACATATTTTGCTAATTTGTGCTAAGCTTATTTTTTATAATCTAATGTTTTATTTTTCGAAAAAATTAACGACAGTATTTAAAAGGATTTTCCCCGAAAGCCAGGAAATTATTTAAATATCAAAATATTTAAGTTGGTTTTCGTAGAACTGTAGCAGATATTATGGGGTATATAAAATATATTCAAGGAATTAAATCAGAACAAAGAATTAGTCAATCATTTTACATTGTTTTGGTGTAATTTAGTTTTGTAGGTTAAGGACCATTTCAATTAAAAAAAAAGTCAATATTTTTACAACACATTGGTGATAGATTATTGCTTTTGTAAAAGCCGTTTGTGCAATTAATAGACTTTTTCTGAGCCACTCGATAATCTCAAAAATTAGTAAATAGGTACTGCGATTTTTTAAATTGAAATGTTAATTAAAAAGAAATTTAGGTTTTGTCTTGTTGAATTAAAATTTAAAACTGCAATATGGATAGTTTTTTCTGCTGTTTGCAAAATCCTATAAAGAATATGTCCCATTACACTTATAAGCAAACAGATAATAATTCACTTTTAAAGAGCAGGTTTGGTTTATTTAAATTCTTATTATTTAAAGTTTTGTTTAATCAAAATTCGTCTGTAATGTTCTAACATATTATTTTGTAACTGGCTTTATTATGAAAATATGTTTCTTTAAATATGTCAACATACCTGCACGTAACAAATGTCGATAAATATATCAGTCAGTTGCAGAAATTGTAAACGTACTCAAAATCAATAATCAATAAAAAAAAAAAATTCAAAACATAGTTTGACAATGTTAAATGTTTTTTATATTGTTAATTTAACAAAAAATTAGCATATTTTTTGTAGAAAAGAGGTTAATTGTTTTAGAATGTTTTTCTTATAGAATTTTAGATTTTTCAAATATGAATTAAACTTAGTAATAAATTAGAAAAACTTGTAAAAAAATTTCGAAAGATATGAGGAACTGTAAGATACAAACAAAATATTTCGGTAAATTTCGTTTATTTTCTTAATATTAAACCATTGTTTTACGAAATGCTCAAACATGTATAAATAAACTTTTGAGCTATATGGATCACGCAGACGTTGGCCTTTGATTATTTTTTCGACCATCGTAAAATGTCTGGATTTATTCTACTTGCTACACATTTTTTGCAAAGATTTAATAAAAAGTTGGTAGAAATATTGAACATCCTATAAAAAGTGTAAATATTTTTTAATAAAACTGATTTTTAAAATAAAATAAATATCTGAAACATATGCTTATAATTCTAATATTTCCATTTGTATATTTATCTATAGTTTATTATTATTTATCTATATTTGTAGTATAGTTTCAATTTTTTTCTCTCAGCTGCACGATTATACTTAATATCGATAGTGGTTAAAAATACGTTAGGTTTCGTTTTTTGTCCGTTTTTACATCAACAATCGATCCATATAAGGTAATAGATTTAAATTTTGTTTCACGATTTTTAGTGCATTTTTTAAGGGTAGTTCATTTCTCACAAAATAATGTTTTCAATGCTGGACTTCCAAATAAATCGTCATTTCTTGAAAATGGTGAATACGCTGAACAAAACCTAAATGTCAGAATTTAAAATCATTATATTGAATCCGCCATTTTGAATTTTTAACTTTTGACATCAGATTCGGCTAGTGACCTCGAAAACAAGAAATTACATAAACTACGATCGACTTAGGCGATAAAAAGGCTAAATCCACGATTTCTTCCAAAAACCATGAATTTTCACGAAAATGTTTAAAAATGAATTATTATTTGTTTGCTTATAATTGTATTGAAACATATTATTTATTGGACTTTGCAGACAGCAGAAAAAATAACTATCTATAACTAAAATTTATTTATCTACCTTGCTTAATTAAATGATTTTTTTTAGGACGAGGTAGATAAATAAATCCATTTTAGGCCATTGTTCCCATTTTTAACTGAATTTTCATGATCGTAGGGGGTTATGTAGATACTTGTGTAATCTGCATGGCCGTAGGGGACTGTGTGGATGCTAGTGTTGGAATGAGAATTGTCAAATAAGGAATTAGACAAATTCATTTTAGGATTTTAATTTGCTAGCATAACCAGAATACAGGTTATCGAAAGAATGCAAAGATTTCATTAATCTTTTTACACAAAGTTTTTCTTTTAGTTTTTTCATAAACAATGTTTTTGTTGTTAATTTTTTTAACTTATTCCGCCAAAGTTAAATAAAAAAAAGGTCTTTTCGTAATTTGACGAAAAATAAGAATTTCTTATTCTTGTTAATAAAAAAAGCACGTTTTCCGAAATACAGATTTTCCAAAAAAATGGGAATCAAAACTGTTAAGGAAGAATCTGAAAAGTTTCGGGTAAGTTTATCTTTTTGTACAAACCTTTTTTTCCTCATCGAGCTTTTCATGAAGTGCAAATATGCAAAGTTTCTTCGGAAAAACCTATAAAAATGGGGAAAACTTCGAAGGGGAAAATCATTGATAAAAAACATATTTAAAAATCTGAAAAAGTCAGACAAGCAGAACAAACTTTCCTTAACATTTTAATATTCTTAAACTTTTTTTGAAAATCGAACCCCCATAGCTCGAAAATATGCATTTTCATGAAACATGATAAGAGTATTAAAGTGTTAAAACTTTGCTATCCTTATCTGATATTTCTTCAGATTTATAAAAATGTTTATTATCAATGATTTTCCCTCTCAAAGCTTTTCTATTTTTATACTTAGGTATTTCCGAGGAAACTTTGCAGATATGCATTTCATGGAAAAGTCGATGAGGAAAAAAGGTTTGTATTAAAAAGGTAAATTTACTTGAATTTTTTCAGATTTTGTCTTAACAATTTTGATTTCCCCTCTCCTCTTCTTGGAAAAGTTCAAACATCTATATCTCGAAAATACGCGTTTTCTTTTTTACTTCCCTCGCATACCGAACGGAAGTATTGTATTCGAGAAAAAATCACCCTCCGAGGTTTTTTCAGATTTTGACGTTTCAGATCACGTAGATTACGAAAATATAGGTTTTTCAATTCCATCAGTCTGTCTGTCTGTCTGTCTGTTGGTGCATTAACTAAAAAAACTACTTGACGGAGAGCAGTCAAATTTGGTAGGTAGTTCACGCTACTGTCAGCGAAGAAATGGTTAAACTTTCACTGGAAAATATACAGAGTGGGCCGTCTAAAGGGAATAAATGATGAAAACATTTTTTTTTTGCTCAAAATTTAAAATTTCCACGTTTCATGACGCTCTAAACCTATTTCAGAAAAATTTTTTTCACCAACATTTTTGAAAAATTTAAGTACGATTAAAATAGACGAAAAAACATTTTTTTTGTTCAAATTTAAAATTTCCACGTTTCATGGCATTCTAAACCTATTAAAAAAAAATAAATAAATAAATTTTTTTTACCAACATTCTTGAAACATTTTTTACCACTAAAATAGATGGAATTTTTTTTTCTTTGCTCAAATTTAAAATTTCCACGTTTCATAACATTCTAAACCTATAAAAAAAAAATAATAATAAAATATTTTCACCGTTTTTGAAAAAATTTTATCACTAAAATAAATGGAAAATTTGTTTTCTATGTTCAAATTTAAAATTTCCACGTTTCCATGGCATTCTAAACCTCTTTCAACAAAAACAAATTTAAAAATTTTTGTGAAAAATTGAAAACATTTTTTGAATCTATTTATCACTACTATAGAATAGATGATTGCTCAAATTTAAAATTTCCACGTTTCATGACATTCCAAACTTATTTCGGAAAAAAAATTTTGCAACATTTTTTACCATTTTGGAAAAATATTTTACCACTAGAATAGATGGGAACATTTTTTTTGCTAAAATTTAAAATGTTCACGTTTCATGACACTCTGAACCTATTTCAGAAAAAAAAAAAATGAAAATTCTTTTCACCATCATTTTTGGAAAGTTTTTTACCACTAAAATAGATGGAAAAAATGTTTTTCTTTGCTCAAATTTAATATTTTCGCGTTTCGTGGCATTCTAAACCTATTTCAGAAGAAGAAAAAAAGTACCATTTTACCAACATTTTTGAAAAATTTAAAAAAAAATGAAATTTTTTAACCACCACCATACTTCCACTCCACTAGGTGAATGTGAAATTGAAAATGTGACAGATGGCAATAATAATATTTGGCATATGCCCCTATTATACTTTTATTGAAAAATGTACTGGGTGGTCATCCCAAGAAATAATCCAACCGTGGTGGATATTTGTAAAGGTATTTGCGCAAGCCTTCCATATTTGGCACCTGTAATAGTGTTGAATTTTTGCTGTTGGGTGAGCAGTCTGTATATTTTTTTGACCAAAACTTATCAGGTTTTCTTTGTAATTGTGATAACTATATTCCGATTATTATTGTCAATGTTATTTTCATGATTATTAATGTTTTAGAGTGACCGCCATGTGCAAATAAAGAGGGAAGTTCTGTGTAAATACCTTTACCGATTTTTTAAATTAACAAAATTAAACAGTTATTTTCCATCAAATTACGTAAAAATCTTTTATTTAACTTTTTCCGAACTTTAATAAGTTAACAAATTAATAACAAAAGCATTGTTTATAACAATTGCCGATCAATCCCGTGCAATCAAAAGTTATGGACAATGATATTGACAATAAAAGAAACTCGTTACAAAAGTTTTTGTGGAAATTCCTCTTTTTCCGAAAAAAGCTACACCGACAGTACTAATACACATATGTGCAATTATGGCAATCACTTTGACTCCAATTTAGTATCAGCTAATCTGGAAATACCTATTTATAACTTTTTAATATTTTTATGCAATTCCTACGAAATTAATTTTTTTTTACTTTTTAAGAGTCCGACCTACTATGCACTGGTCGTAGTTTGATGACCGAAATACAATACCACTGAGCAATAATACCAATCGTTTACAAAAAATATATCGTTATTAAGTTTTTTATGTATAACTACTAGTCTTCACCAAATTGAACATATTAAAAAATGTAAAAATATTTTGAAATGTTTTCAACCACCTTCCCTCTTATGTCCAGGAGGTCTATATATTTATGAATAAAGGAGAAGAGATCCTACAGTTTATAGTGGAATTCGAACTACTTACGCACGTATGCTAGTAGTACGATTTTTTTTAAATTTTGCACACTTTGAAATGAAAACATGTTCTCTAGGTCCTTGTCTAAAATATATCTATGAACTCACATCTGCTAATATTTCAATGTTCTTAAAACTACTCAAATACTTAAAAGATAAATGTGTATAAAAATATGTCTTGTCACTCTAAGTTTTGCATATTACGTGTTTTTATTTAATAAATGTTATCATGTGTCTGTCCAAAAATACATTCCAATTTATTAGCAGGAATATAAACACATATTATCCACAAGGTAGAAGAAAAATGTTGGCAGATTTATACTTTGTAACGATTTCAAGAAATAGCGGAATCGCTTTTTTACACATTACTGCATTTTGGAAACTGGTTTACTACCAGTTGCCAAACGCTTTATTTTCACCTTCCATTTTTGAAATTGTTTATGTTGCAGTTGTACATTTTTTGTAAAATTTAATTTTTAGTTAGATATATCAGATACAAAAAAATATTGCTTGCCAATTTTTTATTTTGAAATTTTAATAACATTTCTAATTTATAACTATGACTAACTTCAAAATATCCCAAATTTATTTGTGTTTTAATATAAGTCCGTTGTTATGTTTGTTGATATGATACATTATCAATCTACTTTAAAAAGAGGTTCTAATTCTGTTGTGTGTTTATCCCAAAATTATTTGTTCAATTTGAAATCGGACTTTACCACTGCGACGAGTATAAAAGAGTAACAAAAAGAAGTAAATATACTGAAAGGGTTAAAACCCAACAAATTATCTGCCATTTTTTTTAGAAACAAATGAATTTCATATTCAGGGGAATGTTCTAGATATACAGGGTGTGTCAGAATTGAGTTCCCGGACGAGAACCTGTGTTTCCTGAGTTTATGTTGAGGCCCGTATAACCCAACTTACCTTAGTCCAAATATGCATCCTTTCAGAAGTACAAATCTTAAAGTGAGACAGAATTTCCTTTATATTGAAGATAAAATTTTCAAGCTTTCATGGGACCTGAATCTCTATAGGTACTCTATGTAAGCTTGATAACAACTAAATATCTCTTATTTTTCAAACGCGACAGGTGCACAAACACCCATGACCTACAGAAAAAAAATCGGTAAAGGTGTTTACACAGAACTTCCCTCTTTATTTGTGCATTGCGGTCACTCTAAAAAATTAATAATTACGAAATGACATGAAAATAATAATCGGAATATAGTTGTCACTATTGTTACAAAGAAAACCTGATAAGTTTTGGTCAAAAAAATATAGAGTGCTCATCCAACAGCAAAAGTTCAATACTAAATGACAGGTGCCAAATATGGAAGGCTTGCGCAAATACCTTTACAAATGTCCACCATGACTGAATTATTTCTTGGGATGACCACCCTGTACATTTTTCAATAAAAGTATAATAGGTGCATGTGCCAAATATTATTGCCATCTGTCACATTTTCAATTCCACATTCACGTAGTGGAGTGGAAGTATAGTGGTGGTTAAAAAATTTCATTTTTTTTGACATTTTTCACAAATGTTGGTAGAAAAATTTTCAAAATTTTTTTCTTCTGAGTTAGGTTTAGAATGTCATGAAACGTGGAAATTTTAAATTTGAGCAAAGAAAAAAATTTCTTCCATCTGTTTTAGTAGTAAAAAATTTTTCAAAAATGGTGAAAAAAAATGTTCAAAACATTTTTTTTCTCAAATAGGCTTAGAATGCCATGAAAGCGTGGACATTTTGAATTTGAACAAAGAACATTTTTTTAAATCTATTTTAGTGGTAAAAAAATTTTAAAAAATGGTGAATTTTTTTTTTTTTTTTGGAAATTATGTAGCGTGTCAAGAAACGTGGAAATTTGAAATTGGAGTAAAAAGGAAAGTTCCTTCGATTCTATAGTAGTGGCAAAAAAAGATTACAAATTTTAAAATTACATGTATTTTTTTTAAATAGGTTTAGATCGCCATGAAACCTGAAAATTTTAAATTTGAGCAAAGAAAAAAAATGTTTCCATCTATTTAGGGGTAAAATTTTTTTCAAAAATGTTGGTGAAAAAATTTTTCAAATTTTTTTTTTTCTGAAATACGTTTCGAATGTCACGAAAGGTGAAAATTTTAAATTTGAGCAAACAAATTTTTTTTCCATCTATTCTAGTGGTAAAATTTTGTTCCAAAATGGTAAAAAAATGTTGCAATTTTTTTTTTTCCGAAATAGGTTTGGAATGTCATGAAACGTGGAAATTTTAAATTTGAGCAAAACAATTGTTTTACCTATTCTATTACTTATAGTAGTGATAAATAGATTAAAAATGTTTTCAAAACTTTCTTAAAATTTTTCAAAAACATTTTTAAATATGTTTGAATGGTTTAGAATGCCATGGAAACGTGGAAATTTGAAATATGAACAAAGGAAAAAAATTTCTGTCTATTTTAGTGGTAAAATTTGTTCAAAAATGGTAAAAAAAAATTCTAAAATTTTTTATGTAAATAGGTTTAGAATGCCATGAAACGTGGAAATTTTAAATTTGAACAACGAAAAGAAATGTTTTTCATCGATTTTAGTGGTAGAAAATTTTTCAAAAATGGTGAAAAAAATTTTCAAATTTTATTTTTTTCTGAAATAGGTTTAGCATGTCATGAAACGTGGAAATTTTAAATTTGAGCAACACAATTTTTTTTTCCATTATTTATTCCCTTTAGATGGTCCACCCTGTATATTTTCCAGTGAAGGTTTAACCATTTCTTCGCTGATAGTAGCGCCAACTACCTATTGACTGCTCTCCGTCAAGTAGTTTTTTTAGTTAATGCACCAACAGACAGACAGCAGACAGACAGCAGGCAGACAGCAGACTGACGGAATTGAAAAACCTGTATTTTCGTAATCTACTTCCCTTCGGTGTGCGAGGGAAGTAAAATGATAATTCTTGATTTTTCGTTATTACACAAAATCTTAAAAGTATTAATTTGTGTACTGAAATAGGTGGATGTCATGTGGAGCATTTGTTATCAATGTATTTTTTTAGAATAAATGGCAATTTTCTGTTATTACAACATTTTATTCTAGAATTGTAAAAAAATGATAAATACAAATGGAGGAAAAAACGATAATACCTTGTATTTTGATTAATATTACCAAACATTTTAAAAGTACCTTTTGCAGCTCTTTCAATGCTATGCAAAACATTCAAGTATTCCGTAATTTTACAGGGCGATTAAAAAAATATATCGAGTCAAATAGTAATTAAGACTTATCATGAAAAAAAATTGAGAAACAAAAGATATTTGGTTGTTGTCAAGTTTACATAGAGTACTTATAGAGATATAGCTCCTTCCAAAATTCGAAAATTTTATCTTCAATATAACGGAGATTATTGGAATTTTTTTTTTCTGTCTCACTTTAGGAGGATGTACTTCCTCAGGGATGCATTTTTTGTAAGGTAAGTTGGGTTATACGGGCCCAATATGAACTCAGGAATCTCAGGTTCACGTCCGGGAACTCAATTCTAGGACACCCTGTATATTTGGATGTATCGAAAACATTTTTTTTTAGAAATTAAGAATTTTAAGTTGATAAAAAGTTGTCTCTATGAGCCCACATACACCACACAAAAAATTAGCCCAATTGAAAAAAAAATAGGTCTCCCGCAAGAGGCCTAAAGTTTATAATTTTCTTCAAATATTGATTTTTTTATATATTCTTTTGGATTAAGAATTAAGGGCCTGTCTTAGGGCAGAATACGTATGATGATAATGATGAAGAATAAAATATTTATCGGCCTAAAAAGACTTTGATCGACATTTTAAAAAATATTTTAAATTAGGAAGAACACCTCATCTTCTTTTTAAGTTTAAATAAAATGCGGGAGACCTAAACGTTTTATTAGAGTAATATTTTTTTATAATATTTTCATTTCACACCCTATTGTTAAAATCTTTCAACTTGAAAAATAAAATCACTTAATCCTTTATTCCAAAAAAGAATATGGAAAAATGCAGTTTTTTAAAGAAAGTTATAAACTTTAGGCCTCTTGCGGGAGACCTAATTTTTTTTTAATTGGTCTAAATTTTTTTGTAGTGTATATGGGTTCATAGAGACAACTTTTTGTCAACTTGGAATTTCCAAAAAAAAGTTTTTTTCAATACACCCTACTGTGAAAGTTGGCGGATGGAGAATGTATAAATCCGAAAAGCGTTCAAAATTTGAAGATTATGAAACTTGGTACTTGGGGGTCTTCAAGGCAAGGCCGCCAATCACGAATATGAATTATGGCGAATTGAAGATTACCACAGAAATTGCTATTTACCACCCGAAAAATGCGTTATGAATGTTTAAAAAATTGAGTAATTTGAGTAAAAATAGGCAAATGTCTAAAAATGAGAAACAAAGAATATAAATTCAAGGTTTCAAACCCCTTAAAAATAAGATTATATTCTATTTTTTAGGTATACTTTCTGCCAACCTACATTTGTGTATTTGGAATTACAAACTACCCCGCCGTAGGGGTGGGTGTAGATTTAACTTGCATATATTTCTTTCTAATTATCAAAATTTTATTTTAAAATGTTTTCTTAAAGTATTTATAAATTGTTGCATTTCAGTATAAAGCTTTACCTTATCCTCACTATTTCACTCTATTTTAGGGATGTTTTTGCGTTTTACTAAAAAACTAAATTGTAAATCGGTTTTTGGGCTGCGGATTCGGATTCGGCCTAAAAAAATACAGAAAATCTATGTACTTATGATGTCTCTGGTAGAGAACTTTTTTTTGTGTGTGTGGCTATGTAATTATTAGATTATATGAATTGCTACTAATCTGAAATTTTGCACACGCCTAGATTTTGAAGTCTGAATTAACGAATTTCCCTGACAGATAATAATTAGCCAAATCTTACTAAAATTTATATAAGAACCAATCAATTATATACAAGCAGTTGTTTGCACATTTCAATACTGTCAAGTTCATAGAGCTTTAGACAACTTTACGATGGCAATGGTCTACATTACAATTTGATATTGCAACGGGATTGGCGCCCGAGAGAATCTTGCGATGTTTTTGAACTTTGACTGGACGAGTTCTTGGCACCATTTTTTTAAAATGCCACTCTCAGTCTCATCAATGTACTCTATGGCCTCGGAGAATTTAGGATCTATAGAAAGTTAATTTCTATAATTAGTATTCCTCGTTACGGTTTTGTTCGCTTAAATCGCATGTGAAGAATTCCTTTTCTTTACTTCCTATCGATGTGACGAGCAGATTTTAACTTTCACCTCGCCGAGTCTGTAATAAAAATAATATGATTGAACTGTCTTCAATGAGGGTAACTTAAAATTATGAACAATTTTTACGCATTGCTTTCACATGATTAATTAGACTTTATTATCTATTACTGATGATGAAGTAACTTAAAATTTGCATGTGGTTACATTATTTAGTTATTAATACACTTATTTTAGCATTAGTGGAGTAAAAAAGGACGTTGGTATGCATAGTAGCTGGCATCGAGATCTATATTTAAAAAAAAAATTATCCATTTTGGACCCATTAAGGCATAAAATGGCGGGCAATTCAAATTTTAGGTAGCAAATTCATTTGTGTCAACAGGGTTAAATATCTTTCAACAAAAAGTGTATTTTCTGAAAGTTTGAAGCCGATCGGAGCTTTTAACGCCCCTGGGTGTTAAAGTGAAGAGAGAAAAACGCTTTTTGACCGATTAATTCAATTTTGTATGTTATGTACGTACTCAAATGACCCACAACGTAGATTTGTTGGAATTTTAATTACGATTATTTTGGTTTTTTGTTTGTCCCGATCGGACCTCTAGGACGGGAGAGATATTCACCTTTTTACCTAAAAAACGCTGTTCAAAAACTAGAATGTTTATAGAAAAACGCAATAGGCTTGAAAAAACTCAAATATATAGTGTGAATCTAAAGAAACGCACAAAATTCATATCTTCGGTATGTGTCACTTGTCAAAAAAATCCTCGGACAGGTAGATTTTAGTTTTGACACTATACCAAAATTTATGACGTCATTGGTTTTTGAGTTATGACGTATTCTTTTTTAAATGAGAACAGACATTTTGGTTTACTGTTTTTGGTGTTATGAAAAAAAATTTTTTATTGATTGATACCTTACATAAGTAATTGTTACAAAAAAATCATCTCCATTTCTCAAATTGCGACCCTCCAACCATTTGGCATTGACCAAGACGGGTGTAGACACTTTGCATGCTGTTCTGAATCATCTCATGGGCAATTCGTCTCATCTCCAAGTCAATTCTTCAGTGATATCCAGTCTGTTAAAATACACCCTTGACTTTAAGTAACCCCAAAGAAAAAAGTCTTAGGGCGTTAAATCCGGTGAACGCGGGGGCCACTCAATCGGACCTCGACGACCTATCCACCTCCCAGGAAATGTGTCATCTAAAAACTGACGCACTGCTATCCCAAAATGAGGTGGGGTCCCGTCTTGCTGAAACCAGACGTTTTCATCTTCATTGTTTGGCAACATAACTGTTAAGGCTGGCAGTAGCTCAACTCACAAAAACTGTAAATATAAGATTAAAAAAGAAAAAAAAGGCCCCAATAAACGATCACCAATCATACCTGCCCACACGTTTACTTTGCCTCGTCGCTGTGTATGGGCTTTTTGAGTCCAATGAAGATTTTCGCGTGACCAATACCTACAGTTATGCCGATTTACAGTTCCCTTTAAAGAAAATGCATCTTCATCAGAAAAAACAATGTTCTTTAAAAAATTTGGATTTTCATCGTACAAGGTCATCAACTGTTCACAAAACTGTAAGCGCCGATCTGGATCGTCCTCATTCAATTCGTGGATTAATTGCACTTTGTATGGATGGTATTTTTCTTTTTTCAATAGACGTACAACAGAAGTTTGACTCACGTTATGATTTAAAGCCATCTGCCTTGTCGAAAGTTGGTGGTTTTCCTCACTTTCTAGAAGAATATTTCATTTGGTTTCGTTGCTTATGCCAGGGCGACCAGATCGAGGGAGGTCAGCTACACTGCCAGATTCATCATATTTAGCCACCAATCTACTTACAGTGGATCTAGAAATTTGCTTTTCGGAATACTTGGCACTGAAAACATCACATGCTTCCTGATGAGTTCACAGCCTATCACTATATCCAACCATCATCAAGCGTTATACGCGTTCTCTTTCACTTAAACGTGGCATTGCATTCACTACTTTTACACTGTCTCAAAAGTGTCACAAAATTGTGCCAGGAATAAAAAAGTTATCGATACTTTACACAAAGAGGCCTGTATCTCTCTGTTGTTAAGGTGATTGTTTTTTTATTATTTTGTTTTGAAAAATGACATACCAAATATTGTCTGTAATTGTTTATTTGTGGCATATTCAGATTTTCTTACTTTTTATTGGGTATTTTGCCACTGAAAAATATTTAAAAATTTTAATGAAAAAACCTCTGCGCCAAACGGATCAGACAGAGGTTGGTTCTTGAGTACTTGACTGTTTCAGAAAGTCTCACACCTAAAAATATATAGACTAGAACAATGTTATGAACTAAAAACTCAAAATCAAAGCTATGGGTCGTTAACGTTTCGGAAGAGAATCTACTTCCGTTCTCAAAACTTTTTTGGCCGTCAACCATGACAGTTCTTTGTTTATGTATTTCCATAGTCACGTGAGACATTAAATTATATTTATCTTATTTTTACTTACTTCGTCTCTAAGGATGGGCAACCAACTAGTACAAAAATCTATTGAATAATTAGAAACGCATCTATCCTCGTTTAATAAAATAATCGCGGATTCTTTAAGTTTTCTTTTTGTTCCATTGCTCTCTTTTTCCAAAAATAATATAATAATAATAGAATTAAATGGGATTCGGCGAAGATTTTGGAAAAAGAGAGCAACGGAACTAAAAGATAACTTAAAGAATCCGCGATTATTTTATTAAACGAGGATAGATGCGTTTCTAATTATTCAATAGATTTTTGTACTAGTTGGTTGCCCATCCTTAGAGACGAAGTAAGTAAAAATAAGATAAATATAATTTAATGTCTCACGTGACTATGGAAATACATAAACAAAGAACTGTCATGGTTGACGGCCAAAAAAGTTTTGAGAACGGAAGTAGATTCTCTTCCGAAACGTTAACGACCCATAGCTTTGATTTTGAGTTTTTAGTTCATAACATTGTTCTAGTCTATATATTTTTAGGTGTGAGACTTTTTGAAACAGTCAAGTACTCAAGAACCAACCTCTGTCTGATCCGTTTGGCGCAGAGGTTTTTTCATTAAAATTTTTAAATATTTTTCAGTGGCAAAATACCCAATAAAAAGTAAGAAAATGACATACCAAAGATATGAATTTTGTGCGTTTCTTTGGGTTCACACTGTATACTCCTGGTGATACCCTCGAAGGTAAGAAATCCTAATTTTGCTGTTACAAAACTATGCTTATCTCATCGTTTTTTTGGTCTTTTTTCCTGCGCTATATCAATAATAGGTAATAATGTCAAATTATCCAGATGATGGTTACACTGCATAAAGTTTTTCACAGTATTCAGTGACCTATTTTTGAAAACCGTTCTTTTAAAATTTTTTCAAATTTCTCAATGGGTAAAAGTTTAGCAAAAGTTTCAACAAAATCGACTTTTTTGAAGTTGAATAATAAAAGATAGTAATTATTTGCATTATCATCCATAGTCCTTACTTTCTAAAATAAATAAAAGATTTTTCTACTAAATATTTATAATCTGCTACTTCGAAAGTCCCCAGA
This sequence comes from Stenurella melanura, assembly GCA_963583905.1. Classification (NCBI taxonomy): domain Eukaryota; kingdom Metazoa; phylum Arthropoda; class Insecta; order Coleoptera; family Cerambycidae; genus Stenurella; species Stenurella melanura. The sequence goes on along the minus strand of OY757314.1, from coordinate 6,581,100 downwards.
CGAATTAGACCATAATTTACGAAACTTATCTGTCATATCGACGCCGCCATTTTAAATTGTTAAATTTCGACCAAATATTTGTAATCTACAACCACGGCAACCCTCAGATACTTGTTAATTTTCAGTCGCAGCAGATGATAAATGATAAATCTCATCCGCCATATTGACGCCACCATTTTGAAGTTCCGAATTTCAACCGCATATTTATATTCTGCCACCTCAAAAATCCACGAATACCAATTCTTCGTAGAATCGGATATAAAATGACAATAAACTGTCTGCCATCTTAGAAATGCTATCTTGGATTTGTCTGTTAAAAATATGAAATTTTTTGTCATGTAGGCCATATGTACATGCAAATTTCAAGTCAATACGACATCTGAAAATGAGTTGCAATTTTTTGCTTCCCTCGCATACCGAAGGGAAGTATTGTATTCGAGAAAAAATCACCCTCCGAGATTTTTTCGGATTCTGACGTTTCAGATCACGGAGATTACGAAAATATAGGTTTTTTAATTCCGTCAGTCTGTCTGTCTGTCTGTCGGTCTGTCTGTCTGTCTGTCTGTCTGTATGTCTGTCTGTCTGTCTGTCTGTGTGTTGGTGCATTTACTAAAAAACGGAGACGGAGAGCAGTCAAATTTGGTAGGTAGTTGACGCGATTGTCAGCGCAGAAATGGTAGAAATTTCACTGGAAAATATACAGGGTGGACCGCCTAAACGGAATAAATAGTGAAAAAAATTTTTTTTCGCTCAAATTTAAAATTTCCACGTTTCATGACGCGCTAATCCTATTTCGGGAAAAAAATGTTTTGAAAATTTCTTTCAACATTTTTGAAAAAATTTTTACCACTAAAAAAATTTTTTTTCTTTGTTCAAATTTAAAATTTCCACGTTTCATGGCATTCTAAACCTATTTAAAAGAAACAAATGTTTGAAAAATTTTTTACCAACATTTTTGAAAAAAATTTTACGACTAAAATAGATGGAATTTTTACTTCCCTCGCATACCGAAGGGAAGTATTGTATTCGAGAAAAAATCACCCTCCGAAATTTTTTCGGATTCTGTCGTTTCAGAACACGTAGATTTCGAAAATATAGATTTTTCAATTCCGTCAGTCTGTCTGTCTGTCTGTCTGTCTGTTGGTGCATTAACTAAAAAACTACTTGACGGAGAGCAGTCAAATTTGGTAGGTAGTTAACCCCACTGTCAGCGAAGAAATGGTAGAATTTTCACTGAAAAATATACAGGGTGGACCGTCTAAACAAAATAAATAGTGAAAAAAATTAATTTTTGCTCAAATTTAAAATTTTCACGTTTCATGACGCGCTAAACCTATTTCAGAAAAAAAATTTTTACTTACCACTAAAATATATGAAGAAAATTTTTTTCTTTCTTCAAATTTAAAATTTTCACGTTTCATGGCATTCTAAACGTATTTCAAAAAAAAATTTTTTGAAAAATTGAAAAATAGGTGGAAATTTTTTTTTTGTTCAAATTTAAAATTTCCACTTTTCCATGGTATTAAAACAAATTTAGAAATTTTTCTGAAAATTTTTCTTGAAAAAATGTATGTATTCATCACTAAGTACTTACTATGGAATTAAAATTTCCTCGCTTTATGACATTCCAAACCTATTTCGGAAGAAAAAAAAATTGTAAAATTTTTTTACCACTTTGGAAGAAACCTAACCTACCACTAGAATAGGTGGAAAATTTTGTTTTGCTCAAATATAAAATATACACGTTTCATGACATTCTAAACCCATTTCAGAAGAAAAAATTTTGAAAATTTTTTAACCAACATTTTGGAAAAATTTCAAAAAAAAAGATATATTTTTTCTTTGTTCAAGTTTAAAATTTCAACGTTTCCATAGCATTCTAAACCTATTCAAACGAATTTTTAAAAAATTGAAAAAATCTATTTCACTACTTACTATAGAATAGATGAAAAATTTGTTTTTGCTGAAATTTAAAATGTTCACGTTTCATGACATTATAAACCTATTTCAGAAAAAGAAAATTGAAATTTTTTTTCACACATTTTTGAAAAATTTTTTACCACTAAAACAGATGGAAATTTTTTTTCTTTCCTCAAATTTCAAATTTCCATGTTTCATGACATTCTGAACCTATTGCAGAAGAAAACAGACTGAAAATGTTTAACAAACAGTTTTGAAAAATTTAAAATAAAAATGAAATTTTTAACCACCACTATACTTCCACTTCACTGCGTGAATGTGGAACTGAAAATGTGTCTAATGGCAATAATATTTGACATATGCTATTATACTTTTATTGGAAATATACAGGGTGGTCATCCCAAGAAATAATTCATGGTAGACCTGTTATTTAGTATTGAACTTTTGCAGTTGGATGAGCACTATTTTTTTGACCAAAAGTTATCAGGATTTCTTTGTAATAATTGCAATAACTATATTTCGATTATTATTCTCAATGTCATTTCGTATTTAATAATTTATAGAGTCACCGCCATGCACAAATAACGAGGGAAGTTCTGTGTAAATACCTTTACCCATTTTTTTATATACAAAGTTAGAGGTGCAGCTAATATAAGCGTGTTAAAAATGGCGGAGGATCCGGTGATAATAAATTCTGTTAAAATTTAAAATTTGATTACTTGTTCTCGCCTACTCCTCTACTTTGCGGTTTTAATTACAGATCTTTTTATTTTTCCTAGCTTATAATAACGCTCAACTTGTTGAAAACCGCATTCAAATTGAGTTTAGGGGCTATGAGGACAAAGACAGTGAATTTCTGCAGCATATAGACCTGATATCCAGAAGCCTTATTTTGTAAGAAATAAATAATTTTGTTGTTTTAATGTTAATATTAATAGAAACCCTTAATCAGTGAAATATTTGCTTTCGTTTATTATTATTTTTTTAAATATGCAATCCGTCAACAGTAACATATACTGTAATTAATTCAGTAATATTATGGTCCAAATTGCGATATATCCGACAAAATTCATAAAGTTTTGAAAATTGGTGGAAATAATCAGGACAGCATATGTAATAATAAACCGAAAAGTTCCCACCCCTAAATTGTGTGCTTCATCCCCTACGACATAGTATTCACCCCAATTTTCGCTTTTTTAAAATTATCCATGAAATGGTGTATTTTACGACAAAAATACCTATGCACAAAAGTGTTCTACAGGAAATTTTCTACAAAAAAGGTTTTTAGACCATTTCTCCTCAAACGAATTGGTAAATCAGGGCCGTAATTAGCGCAAGTCATATAATTCGTTATCTATTTACCATCACTGAAATGTTCGGTGTTACTATGCAGCAGAAGTTCCTAAGTAATTTGCTTAACAAAGAACGTTTAATTACAGAGCTAGTGAAAAGGTTTAGAACTGAAGGTATAGATGTGTTCGTTGCTGTGGATGACGCTGATTTATTAATAATACAAACTGTTATGGAAAAATGTAAGAATTGCGATACAGCTGTTGTCGTAGGGCAAGATATTGACCTGCTAGTCCTTCTTATTGCACTTTCTCCCTCTGACAAAGACATTAAATTTTTAAAAGAAAAACAGGGTAATACCTGTAAAAGGATTTACAGTTCTCAAGATTTACAATCTGCAACTTTCTTAAAAAATTGCACTTCCGCCATTTTATTTGTACATGCCATCAGCGGTTGTGACACAACCTCGGCGTTTTTTTCCAAAGGGAAAGTGAATGCAATCAATGTATGTAATAAAAGAAGTGATTTACAACATATTGTACAAACTTTCAACAATGAGGAAGCTACTCATGAAGAAATTGGAAACATGGGAGAGCGATTTATTTTAGCTTTATACAACTGTACCTCGGCAGAAAAAAGTCTAGATGAATACAGATTTATGTCTTTTAACAGACTAGTTGGTAAAGCCAGCAACACTGTTATGTTGTCAAAACTTCCACCAACTTCTGCTGCCGCTCGGCAACACTGTTATCGAGTTTTTCACCAAATTCAAACATGGAAAAACATGACGCTCAAAGCTACCGATTGGGGGTGGAAAAAAGTTGGCGGTATATTAATCCCAATAATGACCATAAAAGAACCAGCTCCCGAATCTGTTTTAACGCTTATTTCATGTTCATGTAAATTAAGGTGCGAATACAGGTGTAGTTGCAGAAGAGCAGGCTTGCGTTGCTCTACAATGTGTTATCATTGCCATGGACAATCATGCTTGAATGTTGAATCTGTGGAAGACGACCAAGATTTATAATGGGCTTGTTCCATGATATTCTTTTTATATGATTTTTATACTTTTTCATATAGTACTCGATATTCTCATTATACACTTAAAATTTCGTATTATTAACTTCTTCGGTTCTCGAGATATAAGGAGTTGAATTTAGTAATAGTTGCAAAAACCGAGCGCTCATTTGTGACGTCACTATACGCAAGTGACGTAAGAAAATGGCTTTCTGGGACCTTTCAAATTTAACCTGAAAAGTCGAAAAACATGGAATTTTTAAACGCTGGTAACTAAATAAATACGTCGAGTGGAAGTTCGTTCTATGTGTCTACGGAAAGGAGAAGGTCGGCGATGAATTATAATCGTAAAGTGCAGGGTCGAAATCGAAAATTCGTTCTGGCAGGAGCGAGAGAAAATTGTAATTTTTTGACATTTCACCAAATTGTACTCCCCTACTGTCAAGTAGTAAGCAAAACAAACAATACTTCGAAAACACTTATAATTATAACCAATAAGGAGCATCAAGTCTATTGAGATCGCCAAGTATATGCGTATAGTGACGTAGCGCCTGGCCACGCCCCATTTTTGCGAGATGGAAATTTATAATAGTTTTTAAGATACTAAACGTGCGAATAAGATTCTGATATTTTGCAGATCCATTAATTTATACTTGCACTTTCGATTTGCGAAATAAAAAAAAAATGCTGAACAAGCCCATTAACATTTGATAATTAGTGGATTAGGCCTACAGGGGATACCACTTTTAAAAAAACGAGCCAAGTACTTTACCTCTAGGGTGGTGTGGAAATAGGTACAACACGGTCTTTTTATAGAGGTGAGGGGGTGGAAGTTGTATATTTATTAAAATTGTAAATAAATTTTAGTGCCTACTGCTATTTTAAGCGTTAAGCGTTAAACTTTATGGTAGATCGTACTGTAGAGAGTGCTAGTCGGAACCAACCCTTATGTTTGCGCCATATTTCCCACGTTATTATTAATTTTGGGAAAAAAGTGGTAAAAACCTTTTTGATAGAAAATTTTCCAAGGAACAATTTTGTATATAGGTATTTTTGTCGAAAATTACACCGTTGCCGAGATAATCTAGAAAAACTCAAAATGGGGGTAGAAAGGACGTCCTGGGGGATGAAGCACACTATTTAGGGATGGGAACTTTTTGGTTTAGTAGTCCTTATGCTATTCCCAACATACCCACCAATTTTCAAATCTTTATGAATTTTGTCGGAATAAAAACGTAATATTCCTGAACTAAATATATTTGGCATTACATGATAGAAAAAATTCTAGTATAAATACTGGTATTACTGGCGAGAAATTTTCGGAATTTTTTTTGGTTGTCATAGAAAAAGTAACATATTAATGCCTCCTATTGGAAGCGAAATAGAGGTTTAAAATTCCCCATCTAATTAATATCTCTTTCAATGGTATTGTCATAACTTTTAAATGTTCTCTAATTCTGCCTTAAAGCTGTCAGTGTTTTTCCATATAGAAAGATTCATGATTAGAAAATCTACTACAATTTAGATCTTTTTCAAGAAAATATTGTCTCTGTGAAGATACTCGAATCTTTTCTAATGGAAATTGGCATATATTTTGGACACAAATTAATCATATACTACACATAAATGGTTATATTTTGTATGGGTTACTTGGCTTTTCTTTCGATTGATCTCATACAAACACAGAACGATGATAGGGAGCTTTATCAGAATTTGTAACACATATCCGAGCTTATATTTTATATATTTTGATAGTTTACTCAACTTTAAGCCTTATGCATATCGTTTTAACATTATTTATTTTGCAATAACATTTGTGCTAATTGTTACATTAACCAATAGTTTGTACAGGAGGGGTGACTTGGAAAAAATTTTAAAAAGTTTTTCGTCAAGTAAAACTAAGGACCACACCAGGAAGCACAAACATGCAACTGAATTAAAAACTCCTTTTTAGGGTTAAAAATATCTGTCTGGAATTTAGAAATCTGAAGAAGATTTGTTTGAATATTTTAAGTGAAAAATTTTTTTTTGCTTAGCTGTTCTTTTGCTTTCACAGGAAATACTCCAGTAAATAAGCCAGAAAAAAGTGCCAATTATTTAAAAGTTGGGAAACAGCTCCGATTTTATAAATTCCTTCTGCGTTGTGTGCCGTGAACCCTCAGGATTATTCATCACCACTAACATCTTTGCGGACGGACAAAATGGGGGAGTTATGGGGGTTATAAGCCCCGAAAATGCCTCGGAAAATAGATTTTTGAAAAAAAGAACTTTAAAAATGAAAATTTCGGCCTGGAAATCTCCACTCAAAGGGTTTTGGAGGTCGCTGGTCACGAATCTGGAATCCATTTTAGGAGGTTTAAAATGGCAAACCGGAAGGCGGGCCATTTTTCGGAAAACATTAGAGTTGATATTTTGGCCTTAAAAGTCTGTACTCGTGGGTTTTCGAGATCGCTGATTACGAATCCGAGGTCTAATTTGGTAAATTCAAAATGGCGGACCGGAAGTAGAGTCAATTTCTCAGGAAAAACTCGTATTTTATTCGTCATTGGGCTGAAAATGAATATTCGAGGGTTTATGAGGTCGTTGGTCACGAATCGGAGATCTAATTTAAGAAATTCAAAATGGCGGACCGGAAGTAGTCAATTTCTCAGGAATAGCTCGTATTTTTTTTCGCTTTTGGGCTGAGAATGAGTACTCGGGGGTTTTGAGGTCGCTGATAACGAATCCATTGTCCAATTAGGAGAAATTCAAAATGGCGGGCCGGAAATAGAGTCAATTTCTCATGAAAAATTTGTATTTTTTTTGGGCTTGGGGGGTTCGGGGTCTCTGATAACGAATCCGATGTCCAATTGTCAAATCAACTAATCATCAAATATCAATAATATATACTTAATACAAGAAAAATGTAATTAAAAAAAAATACCACTACAGTTTTAACGTAATTAAGAAATTGGTATATACACCGCATCGCATTATATGCATTTTATATTTACATAAAAAATTCGCAATCAACGACCTCGATAACCCCGACTACCCATTTTCAGCCCAACTAAGAAGAGAATGCTTAGTTTTCCTAAAAAGATGGCTCCACCTCTGGCCCGCCATTTTGAATTTCCCTAATTGGACATCGGATTCGTTATCAGCCACCACGAGAACCTTACTTTCAGCACAAAAACGAAAGGAATACGAGTTCTTCCTGAGAAATTGACTCTACTTCCGGTCCGCCATTTTGAATTTACTAAATTAGAGCTCGGATTCGTAATCTAAAACCTCCCGAGTACAGATTTTTAAAGCCAAAATATCCATTCTCATTTTTTCTGGAGAATGGTCTGATTTCCAGTCCACCATTTTGAATTTCCCAAATTGGAACTCCCGAGTAGATTTTTAGGACGAAATTTTAATTTTTAAATTTTGTTTTCAAGGCTTAATTTTTTTACAGTCCGAATTTCAGTACAATGAGACTATTCATCTTAAGTTATCGCGACGGACGAACAGACAGACGAACATCTTGAAAGTTGTTCAGAATTCGATCACCGACGCAGTAATATATAATTTTTTTCTCTACGAGCGATATAATCGGTTTTAGAAATGTGCCTATCAAATGCAATATACTCTTCGTTTTGTATTTGCGATGAGTATAATAACTAAACTATATCGACAGAACACAAACATGCAGTTTTATCCTTGTAAACCTATAATAGAATTTAATCTGACTGGTTTTAGGCCGTAAAATATTCTTCGCAAATACTACTCGTGCCTTTAAATTTTAACCATATTTTTTCGGAGCTGTGTTGCCTAAAATAATATATCTCACTAACAGTTTATTGTCAAAAAAATTTCTATCGCTAAATCGCTGGGTCGCTTTATCAATGCGAGGATCACATTATATTATGATTAAAACACATTTTAATAATACAGTTGGGTCACCTTCCCTACTGAGTGTAGTCGACGCGTCGATAGTAGGAGTAGGGGGTTGTGGAAAAAAAATATTGGCAAGTGACCCAACTGTAATTATTAAACTGTGTTTGAGCCACAGGATAACTGTATCCTCCTATTGATTAACCTCCCCAAGTAGCATTTTTAGACACAGTTTAGGAACAAATTTAGTGTAATGGGAAACAGTTTTGTAACTGTTTCGATACTTATGTGAGATACAAGGGTTTACATACATTTCCAACATTTTTTCTGAAATTGTTACCATTTTTCACCTATTACAGATAGCACAACAATATTATGGAACAGTTTAGCAACTGTTACCACCTTTCGATATAATTTTTTTCCGAAACAAGCGTTTCAACACATTTTCGAAACATACTGCAGCATCTGTTACCTCATTTCTAAATTGTAAACTTGTGTCGATACATTATTGAAATGTATGGAACACATTCTTGTCGCCAAATGTTTTCAAACTGTTTCCATTTTTTTCCATGAATATAATGGGAACATATGTCACCACAAAGTAGATTATTAACCGAAACCATGTAAATTTTTTTAATAGTTATTAACCTCACATTTTACTATTATTAAAACCATAGAAAAGTTGAGAAAAATGGGAAAAACCAAACAATTTAAACATTCTTCCAGGTATTACAATCTGTTAAACTATACAAGAATTGTGAAACCATGAGTGACTTTAAAAAAAAGTTGCTGTGGAATGTCAAAAGACAAATAATAAATTAGCAAGTCTTGGGACTGATGCACTTACAACGGGGTCATCAAATGTGGTGAAAGTAGAAGAAATTCCTATTAATATTGAGGAAGGTAAAAAGTTGTATTAAATAGTATTTGGGGTACATAGTGATCAACAACAAAGATAGTTAGAACGTTGTTTAAAACTCCAAACACAACTGTTCAACAAAAACCGCCAGAAATGCCGAAATGCGCGCGCAACATAGCCGGCTGGCGGCCGTTTGTTTACATGCTGCCAACCTTTCCGAAACCAGACCGAAACACAAAAGAAATTGTTTCTGTCAGAAAATGATTGTGTAACATTTCCAAAACAATTTCGAAACAAGTTTCTTTCAGAGGTAAATATGCTACAGGAATCGGAACTGAGTGGATACATTTAGGGAATCAAGTTTCTTTTCATCAAATATGATCTAAGTTTTCGAAACATATGCAGAACTGTTTCTGTAGCCATTTTGGTTGTAAATGTTGATGTTTGCTATTTAGCAGCCATTATGGGCAATGTTAAAAATAACTTGGACAAAGGCTTAATATTGAAGATCACTAATTACGATCATTAGGAAAAAAATACATAATTTGGTATAATCATTATCACCGACATAATCGAAAAAAATATATTTTATAACCTATATATTTTTGTATTTAATACAAAAATATATTCGAAATGTTTGAATTTGTGAGGCCCATTGAAAATATCTAAGTATCTCCGCCGAATAATCGAAAAAATTCTTTCCGCTACGTCCCTTCAGGCCAGACATGGCTTAAAATGATGACAAAGTTTACACATTATATGTAGTACACCAACCATGTTATTTCTATTATCCTATGTGTACCTAAATTGTTTCCATATTGAAAAGTAATAAAAAATACGCACAATATGGAAACATATTCGTATTAGGTGAAAGATAACAAAAATTTCCGAAACTGACTGCACACATTTGTTCCCATTGTAAAAACGTGTGTATGGAAATGAATCAATATAAAACATAATAATGTATCGATACATTTGCGAAACTGTGTATGAATCGGTGAGCTACAAATTTGAAACATGTTTCTCTTTATTTTCGAAACTAGCAAAGAAACGCCTAGTGCCACCACAATAGAAACATGTACTGTATAACCATAAGAAATTATACACGTGTCGGAAATGTATCGGAACATGTTGGAAACAGCTCCTGTTTTAGACAGGGTAACAGACACAATTTGTTAGGAACGTTTGGCAAAATGTTCCTTAAAATGCTACTTGGGTCCCCTTAAACACATAATAAACTGCCAGTTTACTATTTTTGTATTACTAAATGTGTAACCTCTCCCGTAGAAGGTTCTTCCAGAGCCTTTGGGGATCACATTATCTGAGGCGTTATTATTAAAAAAAAAAAAATGAAACCGTTGTTGCTTGGAAATTTAATATTATATAAATTAAGTATTAGATTCACACACAATTTTCAATTTTAACATAGAAACGCGCTGTTAACAAAAATAACATTTGCCATTCGGTTCCCAACAATCAGAAAACCTATTTTAAATGCTTCGTAATCTAACAATTTTTCTGTTATTTTAAGAATCAGTTTGGAGAACGTTTTAACCAATTAGCGAAATGTTTTGGTGGTTTTTACGAATTTATGCCAAATCATGTTCACATTTGCGCAATTTTTTAATTATTAATTATTTTCATAAATACATTCGGTGTGGGGGTTCAAGGGTATAAAGGCGACGTTTCACAATAAATAAATATTCTAGATCTAATTTACGACCGATGCAGATGCTGTACGGATTTAATTGTGCATAAACTAAACTGAGTCTAATTGTAGATTTGTGTGAATGCAAATATGCGATCACGAATATCTAAAAATTCATTACATGTATTTTGTTTCTGAGTTAAAAAAAATGTACATAAGACACAGATAATCATGTTTAAGAGTGAATTATTATATGTGGAAGCTTACCATCTTACCATCTAAGGTAAGACAGTGCTCTGCCGAACGCAGACTAAAGGCAGCCACACTGCAAGTTATACGTTTGATTACAATAATTATAAACAAATAAATAATAATTCACTTTTAAACAAACATAGAGTATATAAGCTCCACTACTAGTTAGGTACATAATAGGTGAAGATCTGTTGTTTCCATCAGTCAATGTCAAATATTTAATGTCCAACTTTAAAAAAACCTCACATTTGTAGAAATTGCCTTGGTCTTTGCATGAAACATCTTATAAGTGGCTTTATGTTTTTCTGTTGAGCTCCAGAATAAGAGCGAAAAACGTTTCAAAGGCTAAGCATTTCCAAGAACCAGAATGATAGATAATGAATGCCTCATGAAATTGTAATCCATTAGAATAAATTTTGTTTTGTTCTTCCTTTCTATTATTGTGGACTGTATTTTGTTATGAAATATGAAATGATGCACTTCACTTTGTAAACAACTAGCAACTTTATTTAATACATACAGTGAGGTTAACACTACATGTGTACATGTAAGAATTGAGTATGTTATTCTTCTGACTTAAAGCTCTAACGCTCTGTTTCTGTTACACCCTTAAGCCACCCGGCTCACGCGTAGTATTATATAAGAATAAGACAGGGTCGCCTCAAGGGTAACATAATTAATACGTGAAACTGAGCAAATTTTTTTTAGGACAAGGTATGTACATAAATTCAGTTTAGGTCTTTGTTCTCATTTTTAACTGAATCTTCATGACCATATCGGGTTATGTAGATACTAATTTACTCTGCATGGCCGTAGGGGACTATATGGAAACTAGTGTTGGAATGAGAATTGTCAAATAAGAAAGACAAATTCATTTTAGGATTTTAATTGTTAGCGTAACCAGAATCCAGGTTATCGAAAGAATGCAAAGACTGAATATTAATATTTTTACAGATAGTTGTTCTTTTTATGGCTATCATAACCGCACATATAATATAGTAATCTACTATTTTTTCAAACCATGATTAGAAACACGCGGAAATCTCCAATTGTTTTTGAAACCATTTACCTATGTGCCTACAAACTGTATTATTTTATTAGTAAACCATGACAATGTGTCAAAGCGTAATTTTGTTATTGATTTGAAACGTCAAAATGTATACGATTTAAACGTCAACGTTATTTACAATAGTTTTACATGTTACTCAAAAAGAGTAATATAATTAAATAAATGGATACTAACAGTGAAAATAAGATTTCTTTGACACCCCCAGAGGCAAGGGAAGCTGCAGGAATCACCTCATTAAACTAGTTTCCCGAAAAATCGAGAGACTTTTATATATGATGGCGTACGAATCTTTCTTAAATAGGAGAAATCAAAATGAATTAAATAAATATTAAATATTTAATAATCGTGGACAAAGTATAGTATTCTACTCTCATATAATATATATTATTCGCTCTGGCGATTTACAATTTAAACTTCACCCCCGTGAATAATAGCCATCATTATATGCTCGATGAATAATGTACTATTATGACATTAGATCACGTACAAAACTCGTCACTATAACTCAAAGAGTTCCTGTGGTATGACATAAAATCACAAAGGTTCACTGATTCACGATTTTCATGTAACATGAATATTCTCAGATTACATATATACATATGAATATTTTCTAAAAGGTGTTGTTTTAAATATACCAATTTAGATGATGTTAACAACACTGTGATAACAAAAGCCAATAGAGATTTTTAATTTTCATTTTGCAGCCAAAATGGTAGCAGCAATTTTCTTTAAAAAATTTGAAAAATGCCCACTGTTTTGCACACAATTTTGTTATTTTTAAAACCGCAGGAATAAAAAAAGTTCAAGAGGAACTTCAAGACCTTCAATTTCTATCATGTCTATTTTTAACTTCAGACTGGTAGTTTTTGAAATATTTGCCGAAATAAAACATTTTATTTTTTATTTTAAAGCGAATATGATAACACTGGATTTTCCAAGTAACGTTTTACTTCACTTTAGACCATAACATGTTCTTTAAAAAATATGTCTTTTTCAATTTTGTCTTCATTTTGAGAATGTGGTGCTTATGTTAGATTAAAATTTTGATAAAATATATCGCAACAGCTTTATTGCATATATTAAAAACGTTAGAGCTCTTTGAAGTTGTCGACAAAGACGAGGGTTTTTAAATTATATTCAAATTAAATTTAGAAAATGAATAATAATATATGTGCCAGAAGATTTTCAGCTTTTCTCTATAGCATAGGTATAAATGTATACGCGTGATTCACTGAGAAAGCACGAGCGTTTCAGATTTAGAAACGTAATATTGCGTAGGTTGCAAAACAACATTGGAGCCGTTCCGAAGCCACCGAAAATCAGTGACTAATTTTCTTTTATATCATTTCTATTATAATAATCATAATTGTATTTTTAATTTGAAAACGTAAAGTGCTGCCAGAAATAATTTAGAATGTAATTAAGAGATCTTTTCAGATATTTTAGCCGTGCGATTATTTGAAACATATGTGATTTTACATCATGGATAATAAATAAGGTATTACAAAATAAATCAAATAAAACAATTGAAACGTGAAAACAATTGAAACACATGAACGATAACGTGTGCTAGTACTGGATTTATTTGTAACAATTCTTCTGCCTTGTTTTAAATTTTATTACTTTTCCCCTGGTTTTCAAACTTAAACAGTGACAAATATTCATAAATATAATATTTTGTTTTTTACCAACCAATCTTAAATACATCTCCTACACCGGTACCACTCACATTCCTCAAATAAAGTGTATAATATTTTTGATAAAATAGAATGTTTTGCGTGTATGATTTGATCAATATTTTGAGTACTCTCAAGACAGTACCATTTTTTCTCTTTCAATATCCTCCAAAATTCAAAATTCTATTTGATATAATACATATCTATAGTTTGATGTTTTAAAATTATCATGTCGTTGAAAAATTTCATATTCTGGTTTAATTGTTACTGTTCTTTTCTTTAAGTAATTTCCGCGAAAGAGCTCCTCTTTACGTGTATACTACAGTCCACTATTAAAAAAAATTAATTAATGAATTTAGTTAATTAATATAACTAATTTAATTATTTTAATTAAATTAATTAGACTGATTTAGTCAGTTTCATTAATTTAACCATTGCAATTATTTTAATTAATCTGATTAATTTAATTAGCTAAATTAATGAAATTAATGAAAAGTTGTGTGGAAATTAAACGCTTTTCTTATAAAGTGAGAAGCCAGTGTTGCATTGTTTAAAAAAATAAAATCTATTATGATTAGACAGTTTTGTAGATATAGCACGAACAGACAGACAGACAGACACCAGACCGATAGATAGACTGATAGACGGACAGAACGATGGAATTGAAAGATAATCATTTTCGTTATCTATACAGTCTCAAAATCTAAAGAAATATCTGATAGTGCTTTTTTTCACAATTGCACTTAAAATTTCATATTATTATCTTTTTCCATTTTCAAGATATAAGGGGTTGAAATTAGTAATAGTTGCAAAAACAGTGCGCCCATTTGTGAACTCACTATACGCAACTTTGAACTCAGAGATCTACCGAGACACTGCAACCACTAACAGTCGTTCAGTAGTAAGTAAATAGGTGTCTATGGAAAAAGGATGATTGGCGTTTTATCGACATTGTAAATTTCACAGTGAAAATCGGAATTTCGGCTGGGCCTGTGCGAACGAAAAATAGCTATTTTCATAAAAATGGAAAACCGTCCGTGCTTTCAAAATTCACAACTAATAAATACTTAGAGTGAGAGGGCTCGTGACATCTTTATGGGAAGAGGAAGATTGGAGCCTTATCCTGATAGCAAGTTGTACGGGCCAAATCGAAAATTCGGCACGACGCGGGCGAAGAAATAGTAAATAGTGGCTTTCTGAGACCTTTCAAATTAAATCTGAAAACTCGAAAAACATGGAATTTTCAGACATTCGTAACTAATTAAATACGTCGAGTGGAAGCTCGTCCTATGTCTCTACGGAAAGGAGAAGGTCGGCGATGAATCGGCATCGTAAATTGCAGGGTCAGAATCGAAAATTTTATCCGGCAGGAGCGAGAGAAACTTAATTTTTGGACATTTCGCCAAATCGTACTCCCCTACAGTCCTTCCAATGCCCGCTCCTAAAAATGAGAAGCGACTTTTGCGCGTTAATTGCGGAAAACCCATTAAAAATGCCTCCTGCGAATTCATCCTTGTACATTCTGGAATTATATAACGCTTAACATTCTTTTTCTTTGAACTTGTATTGAAACAAGCAATACGCAACACAAACAGTACTCCGAAAACACCTATAATGTTAACTAAAAAGCATCGAGTCGACTGAGATCGCAGAGTCTATGCGTATAGTGACGTAGCGCCTGGCCACGCCGCATTTTTCCGAGGTGGAGGTTTGTAATTATTTTTAAGACACTAAACGTGCGAATAAAATTCTGATTTTATTCAGATCCATTATTTTATACTCGCACTTTCGATTTATGAAGTAAAAAAAAAAAAATGCCGAACAAGCCTATTAAAACAATTTCCTTTTGTAAGCGAAGGAAGTAGAGGCCCTACATAAGTTTCGCTTTAAAACTCTAATAAAATATAGTGTATATAAAACCTGATTGTTTACGTGCCTTTGACGATCATCTTGTCTGACATATATGACTCAATTTTAATAGGAAATCTTCCATCATGCTATTTCATGTGTGAGAATTTGGAACAAAATTATCAGTCTAAATAAGGTTATTGTATTTACAAGAAATGCTACCACAAACCCATCCAGACATACAGTCATTTTTTATTTGAGTTCAGTATGCTGTGAAACGAATTTCTGTACAATTTTTTTGCGATTATTAAAAATGTTTGTTTGCTTATAATATACCTGCTAAAATTAAATAGGTTTAATACGGAGTAAACTTTTTTGTTGTAAAATGTTAAACCTCCTTAAAATACTGGCTAAAATATTGTTAAATAAAATTTAACCTGTCGTCCGACTAACTGAATCTTATTACCTTATATCAATATTGAGGTTGATGTTAAAAAGAAGAAATATCACAATCAGATTTATTATTTATTATATTAGTACAGGCAAATTAACAATTTAGGGTAACAAAAATTAATAAAAAGATCATCTCTGGGATTTAAGTAGGTAATAACCTGGAGAATGAGATGATGTGCACTTCCAAGTTCCGGGAAAATTTAAAAAAATTTGGAAAAACTTTTTGCTCTAGCGGCCAAAATAATGAAAATAGAGAAAGAAGTTCCCAACAAAAGTTGTAGCTCGTCTTTTTCTCTACAGAAAAGGTCTTTACAAATGTTTGTCTTACTTAAGCCGTTTAGAAGATAAATCGAGTTTTCCACTTATAGTTTTAAGCCGCTTAGAAATGCGCGAAAAATGAGAATTCTCCAGGAGTTTCGTACAACCGGGCTCATCGATCGATAATTCTTACTATTCAGAGCCCCTAATAAAAAATGAAAATAACACAAAATGTAGTGAAAAGTCTCAGCTTTAATGTGGAACTAATCACAAAATTCATAAAAAATTTTATCAAAGAGAGAAAATGTCAGAAAATGGCTTAGTGAACTTTGTACAGTTGATCCACAGATTTATTTATATCTTTGCCGGGAGTCGTTAGAATGATAATTCATTTTGCTTATATATTCTTATATAATGATATATTAATCCAATTAACATTTTATTGCAATTACTTTTGTTGGAAAAATATTCCTTGCGATCAAAGTAGAGGGTATATTTCTCATCGATCAATTACCTCCAAATTTTGGGGTTCAATCGCTATATCTTAAGTAATAATAATAACACAGTCTTAATTTTTGGATTATAAGTACAATAAAACATATTCTTTCGAATGACTTTGGAGTTTTTTAAATGCGCGCAGTACTTTTTGAATTTGTCTACATTATTCATACACGTTCAGAAAATGCACAATTATACAGTAAAACATATACAACTTATTTGTTTCTTAACATTCTTCAATGAAATTTTCACGAAATATAGATTAAAGTGCATGGAATCGAATCCACGCAGTGAAAAAGCACCCATTGTTATGGGAGAAATAGGCAGGATGCATAAAACTCAAAGATGTGAATAAATCAACTGTATAAAGTTTATTAAGCCATCTTCTAACACTTTTTTCTCTATGATAAAAATTTGTATGAATTTTGTGATTAGTTCCACATTAAAGCTGAGACTCTTCTCTACATTTTACGTTGTTTTAATTTTTTTCGCGGCTCTGAATAATAATAATTATCCGTCGATATGTCTGGTCGCACGAAACTCCCAGAGAATTCTCATTTTCCGCGCATTTCGGAGCGGCTCAAAACTATAAGTGGAAAACTGGATTTATCTCCTAAACGGCTTAAGTAAGACAAAAATTTATAAAGACCTATTTTGTAGAGAAAGAGACAAGCTATAAATTTTGTTGAAAACTTTTTTCTGTATTTTCATTATTTTAGCCGTTAGAGCAATAAAACCGAAAATCAAGTTTTTCCGAACTTTTTTTGAATTTTCCCGGAACTTGGAAGTGCAAAGAATGCATCATTCCATTCTACAGGTTATTAACTACTTAAATTTTTGGGAGGTTTTTACAACATTTTGCCTTCATTGCCTGTACTATATTATTTTTCACAAACGTCCGTATCGATATATTCAGTTAACCAATCTTGTGACACTTTATTACATAATTTTTAACAGAACTGAGCTCAATTTTTATAATTCTATTGTATGATCTTATACTCATCGTGGTATATAGCCGAGAAAGTAGTTATTAGGATAAGTATTTTGGAAAACTAATGGAATAGTTACTAGTTCTATTGTTAAAAAATATATTATAACGTAACGTTTAATATTACTTTTTTCTTTGTCTGTCTCTGTGTTGTAATTTGATGACCTTGAGAATATTTTTACATCAGGTACACAAACTCCGTTGACGTGCACTAGTTGTGGTAGATCCAGTAAATTTTTCATGGATTTGTTCACTGCTTCTAGAGCATGAGTTAGATATATAGACTAGACTTCGTTCAATATTTGCCTTCAAAGATAAAAATGAACAAAAGTTGTCTGGCTTTAAAAATAGCAGACTTTGACGTTGGTTAAAAGACAGCATACAATGAGTAATGCGTTTATTTGAGACAGAAAAGCGTACTTTAGATAGGATCGTTCTTAAGATCGCAAATCATTGGACCTGATTAGTGTTGAATGTATACACACTATGGCAAATATCTAAAACATAAACGTCAGAACAACACCATTAGATTAAATAGGGAAAATTTTTGAATGTTATGGTTCAACTTCATGTTTGTCAGACATTCAGTAGTTTAGTTTAAGTCTTGCAAGTCAATTTTGAACCGCTTTCACTTGATTTATTGCCTTGAAATTTTGCACATTCATGTGTATCGATGACAATATAATTTTTTAGGAAAATATCCATATGGAATAGACCATACAAGTCAAAGGACGAAAAAAAGTTCGTGGTTGTATTATTTCAATTACAGCAGTTTCGCTCCTTCTGTGTTTTAGGCAGCAGGAATTTTTTAACTAAGTTATCTGCTTAGCAGGTCCCATACATACATGGTCAATTGTATTCAAGTCCGGGGAACATCCAGGCGAAATTATTGTCTGATATTCCGGTAGGCTTAAAAAGTCTGTTACACAATGAGTGGTGTGAGGGTGAGCATTGTCTTGAATTGGGAGCAAATTTCCTCCGATATCTGGGCGACAGGTACCACATGATCTTGCAGAACTTCTCTTATGTAACTATCTGCAGTTGAAGCTCCTCTCTAAATCTGCCGGTATGTGTACATACTGTACATGCCAAATATATTGTCCCCTACCAATTTTTTCAGATTTTTTAAATATATCCCTGTACAATTAGTTTATTAAAAGTATATCCAGTTTAGTCCTGCCTAACAAGTATTATTTTTCTTTTTCAAATAATGTTTTTAATATTTCGAGAACAGACCGACAGACAGACAGATTGACGAAATTTGAAACCTTAATTGTCGTAATATAGACGGAAATGGAAGTAAAAAAGCCCATTCTTGAATTTTCATTCGCCAGTAGAACTTAGATTTAGGGGTCAAGCTTTCCAGTAATCACAACATTTTTCTCACTCGGTCTACTTAGCGATGACAGCTACAAATTACAAAAATAAGTTTCAAGGATATCTTTCCGAGCGGTCGATACGTTTTATAAAATATTTCCAATAAGTATAGGTGTGGAATATATATAGCTCATAAAGTATGAATAATAATATATTCTTGGCACAAACATTATTCTATTTGGATCATCTCAACTGTCGACTAAATTGGGTTAAAAATCAAAGTCGACCAACACGAATTTTAAGCGTTAGGAATGAGTCTATGTCTAAAATTGTTGCATTATTCGGGTGCCAATTATTTTGGACTTCTAAACATAGAGTATATGGATAAGACATAAGTATACAGGGTGACAACAAGAATAGCTCAGCTCTTATTTCTCGAATGTATTTATAGTCCCTTCAGATTAGTCAAAAAATCACTGTTTTATGGAAAAATTCCCACGGCTATGTGACCTATAAAAAGTGAAGCATTTGGGTTGTCTAAACATGCTTTTCATCCCCCGCAGTTCTAAAAAAAGGGTGGTTTCTGAAAATTATATACATATACAGGGTGTTTCACTTAAAAGTCCCCAGGCCATTGTCTCTAAAACTGATAAAGATATTTTATTTTTGTAAATGGCAGATGATTGATACCAAAGAAAGGTTTAAATAACGGTGATTAGAATTTTTCCTCAACAGCACACAGAGATGGCGCTGCGATGCAAAACTATTTTTTGATGGCTGGAACCTTGAAACATAAGTCATGTGATTAAACAATAATTTGTGAATAATTTTGATGGTATAGAGAATTTACAAAAAACAAGCCGTTTTGGAGTTACATGAGTTTCTTTCATTAATGCCAGTACACGTGAATTTTGATAAATCCCTATAATTTATTTATTATTTATTATAGAATATTGGTTACCAAACACTTTTTTTCAAGATAAGGAATGTGATATAATACACTATCATAAAATTATGTTTACCACTTCCGGCCAAACCGGAACTAACATGATGAACCAATATCCATATGTTCCTACATATTACATTTTTTTTTCTAATAACGCTTCTAATAAAACGGCTCCCAAAACTTAAAGTAAGTAAAACAACAAAGAAAATACACACTAATTTAGAATGGGCTAAATTTATATTAACAATTCAGAAAAGAACGTAAACAAAAGTTTTATAAACAAACATTTAAAAACTATCGAAATATTATTAAAAATGAAATTAAACTAATTTCTTTCTTATTAGTAGGTACTTATTATATTAAATGTTCAAAATTTCTCCCTTCTTCATGAATACACATATTGTACCGTTTCAGTAACTCTTCATTGCAAACTTTTTGTAACGTATGTCTATTTATAGCAGCAACACTTGCATATATTTTATTATCGGCCATATCCTCAATGGGTTCAATGTACACTACACTTTTTAAATACCCCCAAAGGTAAAAATCTAATGGAGTCAAGTCAGGTGATCGTGCTGGCCATCTGACTACTCCATTAGTACCAATCCATCTCTGAGGGTACATTTCATTAAGACAATCTTTGACTAATACTGAGTTATGGGGTGGTGCACCATCTTGGTGAAACCAAATATTCTCCTGGTTATGAGGGATAGTTTCTAATAATCCTGGCAATACATTTCACAAAAATATCTCATATTTTCTTCCATTTAAAGTCCCATGGAATAGATATGGTCCAATAATATATGAATTTAATATTCCACACCACACGTTAACTCGAAAAGTTACCTGATTTCGGGTCATTCTCATCCATCTAGGATTATTTTGTGACCAGTATCGGCAGTTATGCTTACTCACAACTCCGTTGTTGTGAAAACGGCTTTCATCGCTCCAGAGCACATTTTTTGAAAAATTTGGGCATTCTTCAGAAAGAACTGAAAATTCAGCTAAAAAATCTTCGTTCATAATCACCAGGCCTTAAATGATGGATCAATTTTAATTTGTATGGATGGTATTTATTTGATTTTAATATTCTATGGCACGAAGATATCGACAGATTAGTTTCCGATGCCAATTTCCGGAGAGGACATTGAGGATTGTTGACAACACTATTTAACACCAAGGCTGTATTTTCATCGTTTCTAACTGGCCTATTTCTGTTACGAATAGTTTTCTTAAAACTACCCCAGTTTCTTAAATTTTTAAACAGCATGATAAATGTTTTTTTTATCGGGTGTAGGTCTATTTGGAAATCGTAAACAAAACAATCGTTTTGCTTGTCGGGAATTTCTTTTGCATTCACCGTATATTAAAATCATATTTAACTTATCTTCATTTTTTAAATTTATTTTTTTTTATTGCCTTATTTGGATTAATTTGCTTTGAATTATTTCTAAGTACACTATTTCTGTTTGAAACTATGATTGAAATGCACCAACTACAAACTTTGTTTAATAACTGTCAAACTTAAAATTAAATCAAAGCCTACTAATATCTCTTAAGTAGATTTTTCATTACCATTCTAAATTAGTGTGTATTTTCTTTGTTGTCTTACTTACTTTAAGTTTTGGGAGCCGTTTTATTAGAAGCGTTATTAGAAAAAAAAATGTAATATGTAGGAACATATGGATATTGGTTCATCATGTTAGTTCCGGTTTGGCCGGAAGTGGTAAACATAATTTTATGATAGTGTATTATATCACATTCCTTATCTTGAAAAAAAGTGTTTGGTAACCAATATTCTATAAAAAATAATAAATAAATTATAGGGATTTATCAAAATTCACGTGTACTGGCATTAATGAAAGAAACTCATGTAACTCCAAAACGGCTTGTTTTTTGTAAATTCTCTATACCATCAAAATTATTCACAAATTATTGTTTAATCACATGGCTTATGTTTCAAGGTTCCAGCCATCAAAAAATAGTTTTGCATCGCAGCGCCATTTCTGTGTGCTGTTGAGGAAAAATTCTAATCACCTTTATTTAAACCTTTCTTTGGTATCAATCATCTGCCATTTACAAAAATAAAATATCTTTATTAATTTTAGAGATAATGGCCTTTAGAGATAATGGGGACTTTTAACTGAAACACCCTGTATATGAATTTTAGTGATTTTCGTATTTTCCTCTATTTTGAGGAAAAACTATGCATTTTGGTGAAAAAGTTACGAGAGCAAAGTTATAGAGCAATTTCCTACAAATTTTGTCTTTACGTTTTGTTCGAATTCTGCATAGTTTCGCCGCTAGAGGGCACAAAAGATATATATAAGGTGACTATACAAATGGTGAAAAATATCAGGAGAGCGAAGTTGTAGAGCATTAAATTTCCTACAAATTTTGTGTTTTCGTTTTTTTTTTCGAATTTCGCGTAGTTTCTTCGTTAGCGGGCGCGAAAGTCTATTTATATATATTTCTGTTACGCCCTCTAGCGAAGAAACTATGCAAAATTCGAAAAGAACTTTAAAAAACATAGAGAGAAAATTTGTAGGAAATTTTATGCTCTACCACTCTGCTTTCCTGATATTTTTCACCAAAATGCACAATTTTGACAGAAAGAGAAGCTCAAAACTGTATATATGTATATATCTCTTTCGCGCCCTCTGGCAGCGAAACTATGTAGAATTGGGACAAAAATTTTATGGTGTACAACTTTACTGTCCTGGCATTTTTCTCCAAAATGCATAGTTCTTCCTCAAAATAGAGAAAAAGGCGAAAAAGCACTAAAATTCATATATGTGTATATATTTCTCAAGAACCACCCTTTTTTAGAACTGCGGTGGGTGAAAATCACGTTTAGACATTCCACAAGCCTCAGCTGTGGGAAAATTTCTTTAATTTTTATAATTTGAAGGGGCCATTAGAGAGAAAGCTTTGACATTTTTAAGATAATTTGGGATACAAAAAGTAATATTTTGCACTTTTTGAATGTAAAATGTCACTTGCGATCTAACCACAAATGATATCAACTGTTGAGTTTTAAATAGCACCCTGTACATGTACACATATCTGCATTTCTTTGTTCTTCTTGAAATTATCGTTACAGTTATGCCTTACGCCTTACCCCTTATTTATTTTTTAAATGGCATCCTAACGTCTAGAAAGTTTTAAAAAACCAACTAAAATTGTTCAAAGAATGCATTAAAAAGACGAAAATAATGTTTGTGAATGACTATTAACTAATGAATTCATTATGTACGTATTTCCTCAAGAATAATTTTATCCATTGTTCCCTATAGTCAATAATCATTTCATTATTCGCTAGTGAATAATGAGGACAGACAGTTGTTTATGAGAAATTTTGTTATGACTTTTTACTAAAATTTTAAAATGTCAAAACTGCAGCAACCAAAAGACAAATATTGTCTCTCTGTTTTCTAGGGAGCATAGTTTTCTTCAAATTATCAGCTATTAGCAACAGGCGGCAATCTCTAACGTTGTTTTTGAAATCATTACCTACGCGACTACAAACTTTATTATTTTGTTAGTAAGCCATGACAATGTGTCAAAGCGTAATTCTGTTATTGATTGAAACGTCAAAATTCGTGCGATTTAAACGTCAACGTTGTTTACAATATTTTTATATATTACTCAAGCAGAGTAATTAAATAAGTGAATACTGACAGTGAAAACGAGGTTTAGTTGACACCGCCAGAGGTAAGAGAAGTTGCAGAAATCGTCTCATCAATTGTTTCAATCATAAACTTGTTGCCCGAGAAATCAAGAAAATTGTATATGATGGTGTATGAATCTTTTTTAAATTTGAGAAATAAAAATTAATTAAATAAATATTAAGTATTTAATAGTTTTGGGTAAAGTACTCTACTTGTATATAATAGCTACTTTTACGCTGGTGATTTACGACACTCGCTTGCGACTCCTGTTTTAATCTTTACCCTCATGAATAATAATCATCAATACATGCTCGTTGAAACTCCTATCTCATTTATAACAGTTGTTAGACAGATATGAAGAAATGTAATGGCGCTATTTATATTATTTATATTAACCTCCTGATACTCAACCAGGACACGTACACATAGACATCAACACAACAGCCATTCCCTGCGATATTGCTATCTACCGCCGCTGAGACTTGAACCCAGGAGAGATAATAGCGACTAAACAAGTAGTAGAGCTATGGGATCACGGGCTCATTTGCCTCAGTAGATAGGCAGTGTGGAGACCTCGATGGCATGTGTTCATCCGGAGTGACCGTGGGTGGTTGGGTAAAGGTAGAGAAGTGTCCAGAGGCGGCTGAAGATGTTTTAAAACAGGACTGTAAACAGATCTGTACAATTTTGAACAAGTCTGCAAACAGGTCTTAAATAGCTATAAAATAGGTATACAGGCATGTCATGATGTCCGTTAAGTTAGGTACGATTACCGCGGTCGCAACCTTCCATCCTACCTAACCTAACGGACATCATGACATGGCGGTATACCTATTTTATAGGGATAAGTACATTTATGAGGAATCGCAGTTGAAAATATCACTTTTTTTTCTTTTTAAATTGAATTAAGCAACAACCTTTGAATATTTTGATTCGCAAAAAATAAAGCTTATGTCAAGAATCTCCAACAATATTATTTATTTCGAAAACTGGTAGGTTTTTAGGAGTATATTATGGTACATAAACCGAAGCTAAAATTTTATGAGGAATCTAAATATTTAATAAAATACAGCGTGTTCAATTTAAAACAACAAAGTTAGGTAAACGGAAATAACAGATGCATGAAAATACTTTCTTTAGATCCGCCATATCCAAGAAGTCCCTTATACCAATTTTCAAATTTCTAAACTCGATAGATCCCAAGAAACATCTAATAATACCCGATTTCCGTGAGTAACCCTGTATACTCTGTTTCAATTTAAATAAATCAAAATTTTCGTTCTCATTTTCATGTCAGAAAACAATATCAAAATGAAAAATTGAATAAGACATGTATTTATTATGAAATGAATTTAGAGAAAGATGTTTCTAACGAATTGTCCCGTCAACGACTTCCGGGGATTGTCAATATTCTTAGTGTTTATCCATCGTTGATTTAAACGAACCAATTTTTTATTTTGAAATATTTTTCAACACGCATAACATATGTGTACTTAGCACATGATAATGACTGAAGTGACAAGGCTGTTTTTAACAAATCGTTCTATACGTGTCTTCCGGAAATTTACAAAAAGGTATTAGGTATTTTTAACTTTCGTACTCCTACATGAAATATTGCTTTGAGTAATAATGGTATGGCGGTTAGTCAGTGTTTAGATTTATTATATGTTAGATAGTTTGATATTGATCTAAAATTGACATTTGAACTTGTGAGTTTAAATTAGCGGGTAGATAAGATTTTCACGTTGGCTTTTTTTTTCAGAGTACGCCATCTCTTATCTACGAAGGCGTGGAAAGGACATAGTAAAAATATTTTTATAATTGTCAGTTTAAACTTGCAATTATCTATAATTGCAACTTTAAACTTGCAATTATTCATAATTGCAACTTTAAACTTGCAATTATACCTAATTGCAACTTTAAACTTGCAATTATCCATAATTGCAAGTTTAAACTTGCAATTATCTATAATTGCAACTTTAAACTTGCAATTATACATAATTGCAACTTTAAACTTGCAATTATACCTAATGGAAATGATGTATAATTGCAAGTTTAAAGTTGTAATTATAGATAATTGCAGGTTTAAAGTTGCAATTATAGATAATTGCAAGTTTAAACTGACAATTATAAAAATATTTTTACTATGTCCTTTCCACGCCTTCGTACTTCTCAGCATATAAGTTTTATTGTTTATTTTGGATGTTCAAACAATATACCTATTGACGCTGCTTTCCTTGGTTGTCTGACGGCTCCACTTATGGGGCTGTCGGAAATGAATAATATTTTTACGTACTGTCTCAAACATTAAGAAGTAGTAGTTCATGATCAACTTACTGAATTTATAAACAATTATCTACTTTAGTTCTATGTTTGTTTGGTATATAAATTCACATTTTACATAAACATACCATTAATGTTTTGTGAGTATCTCGAAAATCCCATGCCAAAAATTTTAAATCCTAACTTACAGAATAAGAACATCCATAAAAAGGTCTTAAATAATTTAATTGATGTGTATCAAGAGTATAAGTACTCATAACAAAAATGTGAGTCAGTATTTTTGGCAGTGCTTGGTCTATGCACAGAATGACTCGTGCTAAAAGTTAACATCTTCTCTTAGTAATAAACAGTTTTAACAGCGTGCCAAAAGAAGTTAACTAATTAAAATATATTATCCTTGTATAAATTAAAGACTGTTTATTTGTATGTTTTAATTAGCCATTTCTGTTATAATAAGTTACTATTTATGTGCATTAATCATTTTAGTCTATTATTATTTTAATTGTTTTGTTTACTATGGAGTACGTTACGTCCTAGTGTTTTGGGTAGCTCTGAATTTATTTAAATATTCAACAACCTGGCGAACAATTATTGCATAGTCCACACGCGCTCGGTGTGTACTCTACTATGTAACATCAATTCCTGCCCCTGAGTGGAATAGGAACGATGAAACTACCCGGTTCTCACTTATTTTGTGGAGGCTGGGTCGTGGTTCGAAAATTAATTAAAATTTAGAATTGTTAGGCGCCAATAGCCAATTGCTCGATACCTATGCCTTACTGGTTTTCAAAAATGTAATACTGTGGCTATTCAGTGGCCTTAATGTTTACACAGGTATCATGAGTTTTTAGAGAATTTAATATGAAAAACACAAAGTAAGAAAAATAAGTTGTATATTAAAATTTTAAAGACAAAACTGGAAATGGTAAATATTTGATATAAATTTAGATATTTTATTAACAAAAAATTGAATTTAGAGGGTAGCTACCTTCCTTACATAAATTATATGTAGGAGTAAGAATGTTATAAGGCTGACGGCCGATGATAAGTTAAAGATAAAAATTTACATTTGCTGAAGGCTAAAAATTATACGTTAATTGAAAATTCCACAAGAAGTTGAGCGTGTTGATGTTCAAATGAGAATGACACTCTCACCACAGATCCTGCTCACGAGCTGCCGGAGCGCCTCGTCCCACTCAAATCTCTTCTTCCCCTTCCTCTGTTTGTTACGTTTACTGATAAACGTTGAGACTAGACTGATTAATATGTTGTCGCTATACAAGTTCCATATCCAGTGACATGTGTGGATGTGGGCAAACAATTTCCTCCTGGGCTAAATAAGGTTATCCTCACAGGACCATCACCATCAAGCTGGTCACTTTAATTGACACCTAAGGCTTATCTTTGGCTGGTCATTACCACCTCTTCAAACTGGCACCTAATACTTCATCAGGCTGCTACTTAATACCTCAGGCTGGTACTTACTACCTCACACCTAAAAGAGTCCATCGTGTTACTCTACCTTGCATTTACTTGTTTGAAAAGGCACTCTGGGTGCGTTAATACCCTACGTAATGCTTTAAGACCTTAACGTTTCTTCTAAAAATGCCCTACCAAATTCCAAGATATTTTTATAACCTTACAAAATTTTAAAAAAACCGCGTTCTACTATTGCCCAAACCTATATTTAAATCGCGTTTAAAACTTTAAATTCACAATTAATTCCCCTTAACAATAAGCAACAGAATTAAATGTAATTCCTTATCCAACATAGATTTTAGCTACTGACGCTGTTTTTTATGGCACGCGTGCATCTCTATCCAAGCACTTCAAAAATTAACCTATTAAATATCCCTTAACATCGGGTTGAATGCTGGCAATTTTACAAATTAAATACATATACATTAATCAATAAATGTCAATGATTATAATTTAGTAGATATTGGTTTATTTAATTACCTATCTCCAGGAATTTGAGGCTTTAAATCTGCGGCAAGACAGCACAGACACGTCTTGTTCTTGGCTTCAAGAATCGGAAATGCCTAATTTATTGTCTCCTTTAAAATGCTTTCAATCGTTGCCAACCGCAAAATGATAAAAAGTGTTTACTTAAAATTCTGTTTTTATTATCATATCTACTTAATTATTGCACTATTTTACTTCCCATTAATAATTCATATTTGTTACTAAATTTCTATTGCTTCAAATTAAAAATTAAAGTTTATTGTTTAATTTTTAACAATACTATCTAGATTTCTAACTAGTAAGAGCCGGTGGTTTGCTGGTAGAATAACAGATGGCGCTCGGTGTATATTTTAAAGTTAATTCAAGTCTACTCGTTAAGAATCGGTTGGGTTTGCTTGTAAAGTACAGATGGCGCTCGGTGTATATTTTGAAGATAGATCTTTGAGTGGGGATGAGGACTTGGCAGCTCTAGGATTCTGTGAACAAAAAGTAAATAAATTTAAAGTATCTGCTATTATAGTGGTTTTAAGAACCCCATAATTAAATTATATATATTCTGTAGCGTCCTGGAACTTTAGGACGGTACACTTTCTCTCTCCCTCTACAAAAAATATGTGTACTTCCATACATGTATTTTTTCCTATTAATTGAGACTTCAATTTCTACTTATCCGCTGATGGATATAACTAAAGCTAACTTAAAATAATTGAGATATGGTTACTTAACCATAAATGATTATAAACCGAATTGTGACTAAGCTAAGCTATAAGACAGGTACGGTTCCTAGACCTTAACTTCTTACTAAATAACTAAAAGTAAAAATCTTACATACTAGTGAATGCTGCTATAAGAGAGGATTTAGTACTCAATAGTAGCTTCGCGTACTACACGCCTAATATTTCAGGGACAAAATCAGTAACGACAAATTCAATAAGGACAAAATTGGGAAAGACACAATCGGTAAAGTCAATGTAGTACTAATCCAAGCCATATTAGCATATACACTATACATATTTCACTTACTTCGAGACCGAGAGGCTCCAAAAACATAATCTATTCAATACCACATTCCACCAGATATAAAATATCCCCTGAATACTAATTATTCAGACACAAAATTGGAAGTAGAATTAAATCGATATAAAACTTGTATAGCATTTCACATACAAGAAACCCTTTGAAGAGAGTTCGGAAAGGAAACATAAAATGTTTTAGGAGAGGACCCAAACATCAGTCTCCACAGACACTGTGGTGTAGTGCCTGAGCAGCGTTGTAGCGGCTGCCAGTGCTGAAATTGGAGTAGACATAAGCACATCTAAACCACGATACAGGAACCAAGTTCTCTGCCTATCCTTAACAGTGGGATAAAATATCCAGACTGTTAATAAATCAAACAAATTTATTTTGGATGTAGCTCCAAAGGGCTGAAATTAGACGTACGTATCAACTAAAATACTTTGGATATAGCTCCAAGGGGCTGAACTAGAAATACGTGACGACTAAACAACAAAAAGGACCATTGTTCTGGAAAGCTCTTGCTTCAGGCGCGATGAACAGTGTTTCGATTGAGCGGTTGGCCAAGGGCTGAGGTGAAGCGGGGAGGCTGAGATATGTCTCTCGAAGACCGTCAGACGACCTAGGTCACTCCTGACTGACAAGCTCCCTTACCCATGTTTACGCTCGACCCTCCTTAACCACCTGTCATTCAAGACAGCCCGGCCGAAACTAGTCCATCCCCATCCCGGAACAAGTTCCTTTAATGGCCGTTAAATATCCTACGAACTAGGATAATGATTACTTCTTACCTATAAACATCTAGAAAATATAATACGAAAAGTAACTAAAGTTTAAACAAACAAAACTAGAACGAAGTTAGTCAGAACACTTAACCAAAATTAAGATACTAGAAGATTTCAAGTAGGATGTT
This sequence comes from Stenurella melanura, assembly GCA_963583905.1. Classification (NCBI taxonomy): domain Eukaryota; kingdom Metazoa; phylum Arthropoda; class Insecta; order Coleoptera; family Cerambycidae; genus Stenurella; species Stenurella melanura. Next base: position 6,551,357 of record OY757314.1, on the reverse strand, counting down.
CTCCAGAAACGTCAGAAATACAAAAGGAATATACAAGCAAAGCATAATCTTTTTGAGTCAGGTTTGGTAAAGACATTACTCTGAACTAACGAAAGGAAAACTAACTCACTGTTTATCAAGGGGCCAATTGACTATCCAGGAAAAATATTCCCTCCTAACAAATTTCCCTTGACTTTCAAACCACAACTGAACAATTATATTTATTTACCAGACCACGAGAATGCATTAGCAAGACTGGCAAATAGAATACAATAAATATAATAAAAACTAACAGGTAGAAGGTTTCCCTAACGAAATTCAGTCTGCCCTAACCCTTCCTCAAAAATAAACTTAAGTAGAGTAACACAAAAGAATTATAGAAGTGGAAAAATAGAAAGTATAGATGAAAATAAGGACAACACAAAGAAGAATGACGTTGTTAAGTCATTTATTGATATTTTCCAAGCGCATGAAAATCACCAAAATGTCGTATAATCACAAAAGGCTTAACCGTTACTACATCGGATTCCAAATCCTCGAGACAAATCTTGCTGAGTTTCACTTGCTTGGTTCACATCAACTGCGTGGCGTGCAGACGTTGAAGACGCTACACCCACTAAACGTGGCCCACCCTTCAACCCTTGGATAAAAGATATCCAGCCGGAAAAATATTTCCGAAGTTTACTGACAACAAACTACACTACTAGAAAACTACTATCAACGCAAGACAAAACCTTCCAGGTATCTTAATTAAAATTAGTGCGCCTAATCTAAATTTATGGGTAATTAACTTAATAGAAAATGTATTATAAAAATGTTTACCCGACTGAAACGTCAGAGTTTGATCCATAGTACGTTTTTAAATCAGAAACATGCCAATGACCTGCATCAGATCCGTCTGCATGGTTTAATGCATATACTAATTTAGAAATTTTCTGGCGAACTGTGCAAAGTACAAATTTGGGTGCTAACTTAGCTGAAAAATGTTTGGAAGCATCTGACAAAACCTTATTTTTCTTCCATACCTTATCACCTACTTCATATTTAACTTCACGCCTACGCAAGTTATATGTTTTCTGATTTCTCTGGTAAGCATTATTTAACCGCTTTACTACATCTTTATATGTATCCGAAAGGTTCGACATGTCATCACAATACCTATTCCTATCACCCGGAGCTAGTTGAATGCCTGATGTTGACTCTACTTGCCCGTAAAAGTCTCCTGAAATGGGAACTTTACGGCCGAAATTCAAGAAAGCAGGAGGGAAACCAGTTACTTCGTGAGTAGCCGTTCTGATTGCGTGAGCAACTCTGAAAATTTCTACATCCCAATCCTGATGATTATCTTGGATATAACTGCGTATAGCTGTACCTATCGTAGCGTTCGATCGCTCGACTGGATTTACTTGTGGGTGATACAATGCATTAAACCAAATTTTTTGTACTTTGTACCGATCGGCCAGTTTCTTAAAAACTGATGAAGCAAACTGCTTCCCGTTGTCTACCATTATGAACTGTGGAACACCGTAAATCAAAAATACGTCATTCTCCATAAATTTAGATATAGTCTGAGCTGTGGCATTACGCATGGGATGTACGAGAACATATTTAGTAAACCAATCTAAAACTACTAAAAGATATGAAAAACCCCTTTTACTTCTTGTTACCGGGCCAAAAATATCTACGCTTATGACTTGCCATGGAAATTCTACTTTCTTTTCTTTCCCCATTAAACCGTAACGTGAAAATGACACTTTTTGCGAACCGCAAGTCTTGCATGACTTGACATATCTCAGTATATCCTTACGCATTTTAGGCCAATAGTAGTCTTCACAAATTCTCTTAAGTGTTTTAAAATACCCCAAATGTGCTGCCGTACTTTCATTGTGACATTGTTTTAGAACATTATTCCGTTGTGAAAGTGGTACCAAAAGTTTCCATTCTGTTAAATTAGTTTTCACCGGTAATTTATTAGCAACATGTTTAAAGATTAAATTATTCTCTACCTTAAAAAATGGATACAAATTTGGATTTGCCAAAATTTTTGTACGTAATTTAATATACCAATCATCTAGACTCTCCTGATTAAGTGATAATGAACCTACTGTAAAATTTTGTTCTTCATTATCTGACGGTTCGTCCCGCTGCACCCTAGATAAAGCGTCAGGAACTACATTTAAATTACCTTTACGGTGCACTAAATTAAAGTCATATTGTTGCAACTTAACCATCCAGCGAGCTAATCTGCCGGTAGGTGACTTTAACTTATGCAACCAGCTAACCGCTAAATTATCCGTTATGACTGTAAACTTCTGACCTTCCACGAAGGGCCGAAATCTCTCTAAACTAAATAATAAGGCTAATACTTCTAACTCGTAAATACTGTAGTTTCTTTCTGCCTTATTTAGTGAGCGACTGGCAAAAGCAATTACCTTTTCTTCTCCTCCCTGTACTTGTGTCAAACAACTACCTAATCCTGTACTAGACGCGTCGCACTGTATAACAAAATTATTTGACTTAAAATCAGGACTAGTTAGGATTGGAGTAGAGATAAGCGCTTGCTTAAGTGCCAAGAATGCTTGTTCTGCATTTTCATTCCACTTAATTGGTTGTCTTTTACCACGTTTCCCTTTTAGCAAATCATTTAACGGAGCAACTAAAGTCGAAAAATGAGGTAAAAATCTCCGGTACCACGAACACATGCCTATAAATCGTTTAATCTGAGTTGTATTTGTAGGACGAGGATAACTGATCATCGCTCCTACCTTCTCAGGGTTTGTACGTAATCCACCTTCAGTATCAATTACATAACCTAAATATTTTAGAGATTTTCTAAAAAACTGACATTTTTCATAATTTACTGTTAGGCGAGCATCCTTCAACCTATCAAACACTTCTTTTAAAATTGATACGTGTTCCTCAAAACTAGAAGCGGTGACAATTATATCGTCTAGATAAACAAAAACTTTATTTTCTAATTTTGGTGTTATAACAATGTCCATTAGCCGTTGCATAGCCTGTGCAGCGTTTGCAAGACCAAATGGTAGTACTTTAAAACAAAATAAGCCCCTTCCCGGAACAGCAAATGCGGTTTTGGGTTTGGAAGTTTCAGAAAGTGGAATTTGCCAAAAAGCGCTTTTCAAATCTATGCTACTGATATATTTAGCGTCCCGTAACATACTCAATATACCGTCTACAAAAGGTAAAGGATATGAATCCTTAACAGTTACTGAATTTAAAGATCTACCATCAAAACAAAATCGATAATTCCCATTATCCTTTTTAACTAATAAAACTGGCGACCTCCATTCACTAAAAGTAGGTTCAACTACATCTTGTTCTAACATTTTGTCAAGTTCTTCATTTAAAATATTCATCATATGTGGTGATAAAAGATATTGGCGCTGCCTGATAGGTTCAGCATTTCCAGTGTCTATATGATATACCATCCTATCGGTAAGGCCTAACTTCCCACAACTAAGTCCCTTGAATAACTGCTTGACCTTTTCAACTTGCCGGAGCTGAACTCCAGTTAAGTCAGCCAAACCGCCATCATTGGTCTCAACTGTGTTCACACGACACAGAGCTGAAACTCTTATGCTACCAACTTTATTTACCCAAGTATTTGATTCAAAATCTAAATGAATGCCAAATAACCTACAAAAATCTATACCAAAAATAAAAGAACTAGGCAAAGATGGAACTATATAAACCTTAAGTATTCGAACTATGTTGTTAATCTTGAGCGGTAAGTGAGCTATACCTGTGACAGTTTGAGGAGTACCGTCTGCTGTCGTTACATATCTTAGATCTGACGTTACAAATTTACATTTAAATTGTTCTAAAATTTTCACACCATTGCTTCCAACTACAGAACGATTACAACCAGTATCCACTAAAGCTAAAAATTTCTTATCGTATAAAAAAACTGAAATGTAAGGTCTATCGTCACCATTTTTAGACAACAATAGAGGTGTTACTCGTACTTCATCACTAACTCTACGGTAAGTTTTGTAAAAATTTCTTACTTTACTTAACCAAAAATTCCAATCTGATTTGTTAGTCACAACATTTTTAAACTTACTATAACTACGGGGATTTGGACGTTGACTAACTTTACGTGGCCCCCTTGTTAGTTTTTTGAACATTTTTTACACTCTTTAAATGTGACATTTGACTCACCACATTTAAAGCAAAATTTATTTCTTTTAGCTCTACATTGTTTAAAAACATGATTTTCACCTTTACAATTAAAACAGATTACTGGTGTCTTGGTAGTTTTGATTTCATTAACATTTGATTGCCCAGGTTGACTTCTACGATTAGGTTTAAAATTTGATTTTGGTGGTGATACAGACTTAACAGACTTTTCATGAGATTCCCTAACATTATTCTTATCTAAAGAAGGCAACCCAACATACAAAAGATCCTTTTCCACTAAATTACTTCTCATAGGAGGCGGTATATATTTTTTGGTACTTTCCTCAGCGTATTCTACTTTTTTGCACTTTGAAATTAATTCTGAAATTGTATCTATAGTCAATAATGCTAAAGGAGTAGCAAAATATGGCAATAAATTCTTTCTAATTTGTTTAATGCGTTCTTCTAAACTTGGTTTTGTTTTTAGTCTATTATATAAAGCTTCCATGATTCTAATATAAATATGTACTGGCTCATCCACATGTTGTGTTCTCTTTTCAATGTAATCACTCATACTCTTATCAAAATCCTCATGTAAAAAATCATTTTTCAACTGTTCTACCAAATCTTCCCAAGTTCTAACCTCATTACTACCTCTAACAGATCGATACCACTGTAGAGCTGGTCCCGAAAAAAGATCTAACCCTGACTGGAATAATTCTCTTTTAGTGACGTTTCGAGCTATTGCTAACTCTTCAACTCGTTCAATAAATGAAATTACATTATTAGGCTGGCCATCAAACGTGACACCCCACTTATAGATAGGTACAAACTTAGTACTAGGACTAGTTGCTATATTTACACCAGTGCCTACTTGTAATGCTAAATCATCTACTACTTCTAAATTAAGTTTATCATAAAGATCTGCTTCTAGTAAGTAAATCGTAGCCCTCGACTCATTTTGAAATGTTACCGTCTCCTCAGAATTCTGTTCTGGGATAGGCATTCTATTTATTCGTACCATAATATGTACTAACTGTGACTTAACCTGTTTTACTGGCAAATCATCCTCCGTAGGATTATCTAAATTGTTAATTATATTTCTGATGGAATCTAAAGTATTGTTTACTTGTACTTTCTCTGTATTAAAATTAAATAATGGATCTCTCAGAGATAAATCATTACATGGTTTGGCTATTAGAGCTCGTGTTAAAAGTCTACAGCATGTTTCTGTGTCCCTAACTGTAGTACAACCTCTTACGCGTAACTCATAATCAACCTGATCAGCTTGTAATAACGTAGGTATGAAAATTTCAGACATTTTGTTTACTTTTGACTAACTCGACTATTCAAATTCAACAAACTGCAAGGTATATCAAAATTCAATTCACTGGCTTACTAAGTATTTATAACCCCTGTGCCCCTGTATTATTTTTCTAGACTTTCTCAAAAATACTACGATAACTCGTATTTCACCCTACGATTATCTTATTCCTACAATAAGGACTCAAAAATTTTCTGTAACTGTCTTACCGCAATGTTTAATCTTCTCTAATTTAACCCAAAAGTATACACGACTTTGCAAAACTAATCTAATCAAATCTTGAGGTCTCAACCATAAACAATACACATAATATCAGTAATACACACAAATATATAAACAGTAAGAAAATTCAAAAAATAGGACAAAATTAAAAATGTGACAATTTGTCTCAACAGCTCAAAGTTTTATTTATTTTTTTTTTTTTTTTTTTGATAACACTCAACTTCTATACTCGCAAGCCCCACGTTGTGAATGCGTCACTTTGTAACATCAATTCCTGCCCCTGAGTGGAATAGGAACGATGAAACTACCCGGTTCTCACTTATTTTGTGGAGGCTGGGTCGTGGTTCGAAAATTAATTAAAATTTAGAATTGTTAGGCGCCAATAGCCAATTGCTCGATACCTATGCCTTACTGGTTTTCAAAAATGTAATACTGTGGCTATTCAGTGGCCTTAATGTTTACACAGGTATCATGAGTTTTTAGAGAATTTAATATGAAAAACACAAAGTAAGAAAAATAAGTTGTATATTAAAATTTTAAAGACAAAACTGGAAATGGTAAATATTTGATATAAATTTAGATATTTTATTAACAAAAAATTGAATTTAGAGGGTAGCTACCTTCCTTACATAAATTATATGTAGGAGTAAGAATGTTATAAGGCTGACGGCCGATGATAAGTTAAAGATAAAAATTTACATTTGCTGAAGGCTAAAAATTATACGTTAATTGAAAATTCCACAAGAAGTTGAGCGTGTTGATGTTCAAATGAGAATGACACTCTCACCACAGATCCTGCTCACGAGCTGCCGGAGCGCCTCGTCCCACTCAAATCTCTTCTTCCCCTTCCTCTGTTTGTTACGTTTACTGATAAACGTTGAGACTAGACTGATTAATATGTTGTCGCTATACAAGTTCCATATCCAGTGACATGTGTGGATGTGGGCAAACAATTTCCTCCTGGGCTAAATAAGGTTATCCTCACAGGACCATCACCATCAAGCTGGTCACTTTAATTGACACCTAAGGCTTATCTTTGGCTGGTCATTACCACCTCTTCAAACTGGCACCTAATACTTCATCAGGCTGCTACTTAATACCTCAGGCTGGTACTTACTACCTCACACCTAAAAGAGTCCATCGTGTTACTCTACCTTGCATTTACTTGTTTGAAAAGGCACTCTGGGTGCGTTAATACCCTACGTAATGCTTTAAGACCTTAACGTTTCTTCTAAAAATGCCCTACCAAATTCCAAGATATTTTTATAACCTTACAAAATTTTAAAAAAACCGCGTTCTACTATTGCCCAAACCTATATTTAAATCGCGTTTAAAACTTTAAATTCACAATTAATTCCCCTTAACAATAAGCAACAGAATTAAATGTAATTCCTTATCCAACATAGATTTTAGCTACTGACGCTGTTTTTTATGGCACGCGTGCATCTCTATCCAAGCACTTCAAAAATTAACCTATTAAATATCCCTTAACATCGGGTTGAATGCTGGCAATTTTACAAATTAAATACATATACATTAATCAATAAATGTCAATGATTATAATTTAGTAGATATTGGTTTATTTAATTACCTATCTCCAGGAATTTGAGGCTTTAAATCTGCGGCAAGACAGCACAGACACGTCTTGTTCTTGGCTTCAAGAATCGGAAATGCCTAATTTATTGTCTCCTTTAAAATGCTTTCAATCGTTGCCAACCGCAAAATGATAAAAAGTGTTTACTTAAAATTCTGTTTTTATTATCATATCTACTTAATTATTGCACTATTTTACTTCCCATTAATAATTCATATTTGTTACTAAATTTCTATTGCTTCAAATTAAAAATTAAAGTTTATTGTTTAATTTTTAACAATACTATCTAGATTTCTAACTAGTAAGAGCCGGTGGTTTGCTGGTAGAATAACAGATGGCGCTCGGTGTATATTTTAAAGTTAATTCAAGTCTACTCGTTAAGAATCGGTTGGGTTTGCTTGTAAAGTACAGATGGCGCTCGGTGTATATTTTGAAGATAGATCTTTGAGTGGGGATGAGGACTTGGCAGCTCTAGGATTCTGTGAACAAAAAGTAAATAAATTTAAAGTATCTGCTATTATAGTGGTTTTAAGAACCCCATAATTAAATTATATATATTCTGTAGCGTCCTGGAACTTTAGGACGGTACAACTACTATTCAGTATTCCACGTCAGCGAGCAGTTTCGGTATTAAAAGTCATTTTTAAAAGCTTTTATTTGTATGTTTGGGTCAGATCTTACAATCAAAATTTCGACTAATTCCAATTGAGCTTGAGATTTGAAATTTTGCACACGTATATAACGTCCGATGAAAATGCAATATATTTTAACTAATATTGTTCTGGGATTTGGTATAACATTTTTGCTTAGTTTTGTAGAAATACTTTGTTATAGAAAGCATTTCAAGCCCAAGTTTGTCGAGGACGTCACTGTAACTTAAACTACACAGTAAATTTAAATTATAGGATATCCAAAGTCACATTTTGACTATCACATTTTAATTATTGTAAATATTATTTTACTACTTTATATTAATTAATAGGTCTGATGTATACTATTTATTTATAATACGTTATTTATTTATAATACATTTATTTATAATAAATAATGTTAGTTTATTCAACAACTCCATAAATGAGTCAATAAAAGTAAATTAATATCATTTAACCTACGGCTATGCTACCGGCAATTATATGAATAAGACAAATCAGGTAGCGGGCTTGTAATGGTGAGCCAGGTAAACAATCGACTACTTTCGTTTGAGGTAAGCGCATAACATGTCTGGTGAACTATATTCGTATACGGATATCGTTGGCAATTTTCAAGTACGCGGTCTCGGGTCTTATTCTCATACAAATGGGATTTGTAATAAGTAGTAATGACTTATTCTGATAGCAACGCTTTAGACTGAATTTTCAAATTAATAGAAATACTATACCTGTGTTGGCTGCATTTATTAAGACAAGTTGATAAGTGGCCAAGTGACGAAGTGAGCTTGTGCCTTCATAGCAAAAAGGTTCTCAGTCTTACTACTTTCTTCTGTACTTTTACCATTTTAAACCACATATTTTTTCTAATTTCTTCTTTGAGAAGATAGAGGAATATTTTATTTGGGTTACTAACATTATCATTTGAACAACTTGGCATGAAACACTCCTTAAACATTTTGTTTTAGCTGGCAAACACAATCCTAACCTAACTTTTAGATATCTGATATGAAATGACACCTTACAAATAAAGCAGTAAGAAATTAGTCAGTCAAGACAGCAACTTCGTAAAGATTAAAATAGTTTTAGTAACGTCATCCAAATCGGCGCTAAATTTCACATTCTTAATGTTTTCCTCTGTGAATTAAAGCTGAAATACAATACAAAATAGCGCATTGTTGCAAAATATTTATGTTATTTATTTTATCTTTTATTATTTTTTGAGGTTAGGTACTTATTCAATAGAAGTCTTTAATGAAACATATTCTTTATAGGATTTTATAAACAGCAAAAAAAAATTATTTATGAGAGCTAAGAGAAAAGCTACGTGTCAAATATTAATGAAATCTTTGCATTCTTTCAATAACCTGAATTCTGGTTATGCTAGCAAATTAAAATCCTAAATGAATTTGTCTAATTTGTTATTTGAAAATTCTCATTCTAACACTAGCATCTACACAGTCCCCTACAGTCATGCCAGATTAAACTAGTATCAACAAACCCCCCCCTGTTTTATAGTCAATGTGAAATATAATTAATTATTCATAGAAATTTTCTTGGTTTTGGATGAAACGTCTTTATGAGTGGCTTTATGTCTTTCTGATGAGCTCCAGAATAAGGGCGAAAAACGTTTTAAAGGCTAAGCATTGCTAAGAAACAGAATTATAGATTTCATGAAAATGTATTCCATTTAAATGAAAAATTTTTAAGACAAGGTACATAAATAAATTCATTTTAAGCCTTTGTTCTCACTTTTAACTGAATAATCATGACCGTAGGGGGTTATGTAGATATTAGTTTAATCTGTATGGCCGTAGGGGACTGTGTAGATGCTAGTGTTATAATGAGAATTTTCAAATAAGAAATTTGACAAATTCATTTTAGGATTAGGTTATAGAAAGAATGCAAAAATTTCATTAATATTTTTACACGTAGTTTTTCTTTTACTTCTCATAGATAGTTATTGTTGTTGTTGTTTGCAAAATTCAATAAAAAATATGTTTCAATACAATTATAAGCAAACAAATAATAATTAACTTTTAAAAATAGAAGTCTTATATTATATCTAGATTTATTTACAATATTACTAACACGATAAATAATTCGGATATTTGCAAAAATAACGAACAAACAGTGAACTTTTATAGTTTAATTTTAAATATTAAGTTCAAAACTTACAATCATGCTTCTATATATGTACTTTATGTATTATGTACAGATTACTGCCCAGTAACTTAAAAAATATAAACATTTTATTAACATTTTTAATACAGAGAATAGTACTGCATCGGAATTAAAATGGAACATTGTTCTATTAAAATTAACAAATGAGAACACGATGGTATAGATATGTATATAATTAATCTCTATTTCCTGTTACCAATAACATATTGAAGTAAAACACGCTCACTATTAAATCTTTAAGTTTATTTTTAAATAGGAAACTATTTAGAAACAAAATTAACCCTGAATTTGTAACAAAAATATTTACAACAATATTTAAAAATAAACCCATGCTAAGTGTCTTGATACCGGTATGTAATTGGTTTTACTTATATTTCCTGACAATATTATTCCATGGCTAAATGTTTTTCAAAGCCGGTAATATTTGATCGAAATAATCATCACTTGTTACGGTTAAGCTTATAGTACGGTGGCTACTGTCATGCCGCCGTGGCGGTTTTAATGAAGGACGTATGGCACTAGGCTGAAATACTGAAATTACTTCGTATGCCATAGTTATTAACCCCCCAAGATAGAGTTTCCAATTCCGTTTCATAAGCGCACAATAAGGGGGGGGGGCTCCTTTGGGACCCTGAAAATAAAAAGTTTTCCTGAAAATATCAAACGCGGTCTGCTGACCTGCAGTAGTTCAGTTTTAGGAGAAAAACATCGATAATCAGTTGCTGGGAAGTTACTAGCTGTGCTTAAACGAATAAAAAATTTATTTCTCCTATAACCCTTATTTTTATAGACAAATACTGGAATACAGATTTTCCATTTGGATGAAGTATTCACATATTTATAATAGTCCTAATTTTAATTGATTGTAGTTCAAATAATATGATGATGTTTAGTTTTCTCGATACCTTGTGTCATATAAATCTTGTTTTGCGCTTCCTCTGTAATTCTATATAATAATAAAATATGATAATATGAAATAGTAGGGCATGTAATATTTACGCAAAATAAGTAATATTACTGTTATTAAGCAACATGCTTATATATGCAATGCGGGATTTGATAACCTTGGAAAAAAACCTGTGGCAAGCGTCAGACTAAAAATTGACAACTATATCTTGAAGTACCTAATCTGCTAACCGTTCTTAACAGTTTGAGGTATAGCAGATATATATATAGCAGATACTTCCTTCACGAAAACCGCCACGGCTCCTATTTTAACAAGCCTGAGCCCTATCATGGCAATAATTATATTAATGCTTATCAGTTTTCAAAACATTTTTCAAAGGGAGGAGTCGTGCGTAGCCATGAAAATAAACTGATTTTTAGCCTACGACATGAGGAATATTTAAAAATGATTCTCATTAAATATGTCTATTAATGGTAAATATGTAAATTTTATATACAGTGCTTCTACTAAAAAAAAATAAAAAATATTTAAAATAACAGGAGTTTATTAGAATCCACAGATATTTATTGAGAAGAAGAAGATTGAGAATAATAATTAATAAAAATACAATATATTTAAAATATGTACATTCATGTAAGTGAGTTGTGGACCTCTTCAAGGTAACTGAAAACACATATCTATATTTAATTTATTCGATAGACAAGGAGGTAGGTGGGGGGATTTAAAAATGGGGTACATTCTTGGATAAATCGTATTAGGGATATTTTCTTGAAAAAATACTACCGCTATTATATCAGGCAGTGGCGGCTGGTCAGGGGAGGCAGGGGAGGCTGAGCCTCCCCTTGGAAGAACCACCATATCTTCAAAAGTAATATCTTAAGAAATTTCTATTAGGTATATCTCAATTTTCAATATTTTTTATTGTTTATTGTTCATTAATTAATTTTCAGTTTATATATAACATTTTTGCATTTCCTTTCCACAAACATACCTATAACGTTACAGTCCGGATAGTCTTTGTATGCATATTTCCCGGTCGGCCGGTCTTTTACTGAATGAACACTGCGGTTCGCTGGAGGCTAATACGAAATAGCTTCCAACTTTACCGCATTTACTTATAACATGAATGACCTTGAATTTCTTTGCGCTGTGTAAAATAGCAACACTTGGAATAGCCAAGTATGAGGCTAGCCTCAGAGCTCAGTTATTTATAGCGCATGTGCACAGGTCATTCAAGGGTCAGGTGATTCACAAAGAAAACGAACTGACGTCTGACAGTTGCGTTTAGCCGGTTAAGAACAACTTGACGTATAAATACATAAAACATTTGATAGGCGGGCTAGAAATAAGTGCTCTAGGTGAAAATATTCCTAACATGTCTTGTTGTCCAGACGTGGTGGATTATTTGTTATTAAATGGATTTACTACTCTTATTTATGACGAAAAGGTAAGAATTAAAAGAAATGCCAGGCCTACACCAGCAATGCTTTCGTTAGTTTTTAAAAGTGGTAAACAAAACAGAGGGTTTTGTGATAACAATTATAAAAAAAGTCGAGTGGTTAACGGCATCAAGAGTTAGAAACAAATTATATTGTTGGAGATGTTTATTATTTACTAATGATCAATCCTCAATTTGGGGCAGGGTCGGGTTTAATAATTTGCAAAATTTGTCGCGAGGTTTAGAAAGGCACGAAAAATCCCAGGAGCACATTTCATCTTGCATTAAATTAGAAATGTTTGGTAAACAAAATATTGTAAATTTCTTGGATTCTGCACATAAGAGAGAAATAGAAAATGTTAACGAAAAGGTCCGTGAGAATAGGGAAATATTAAAGCGGTTAATAGATGCCGTTATATAGTTATCTTCACAAGAAAATTTTTTCCGAGGACATGACGAAAAACGAGAATCGTGCAATAAAGGAAATTTCAAAGAGCTGGTAGATTTTTTAAAAACTTATGACCCAAAATTAGAGAACTTTTTGAATAACGCCACTATTTTTTGAGATAATTCCGGTAAGCTTCTGTAGAATGATCATTTTCAGCACTTAAATGCATAAAAACATTTTTACTAGAAACAAAATGAGTCAAGATCGCCTTTCAAATGTATCGCTTATTTCAATAGAAAAACGTTTTTTGTCAGAATTGAGGAAACGCGATTCATTTTATGATGAAATAATCAACCATTTTGCTAGTTCCAAAAATCGCAGGTTACCACTCATTTATAAAAATATTCAGGCTTTAAAGCAGAGATTAATATAGGTTGTTGTTATTTTAGAAAAAATATTTATTTGTGTTTTTTATTTTTTAGGAAATATTTTTTATAATTCTCCATAATATAGAGTTCCGCGGTTATATTTTTTTTATATAACTTCTTTCTCAAAACTATTTTAATTTCTATTAAAACTTATAATTTTACACGCCTGGCAGTGATAATGAATACAATTTTTTGTTTGTAGAAAAACGCTTTAATTTTTTTACCAAAACTATTTTTATTTTTATTAAAAGTTATATAATTTAATTACAAGTGGGATAGTAGGACTCCTTTGGATACCGATACTCGAGTCGTAGGAACGAGAATTTCATGAGAATGATTTTTTCATCTCATCATATTTTCTATTTCCTTTTCATTCTATTCTTTTATTAGTTCTATTCTCTCAAGTCGTGAATCGGTATCCTGGCGAACAACCCACGGCAAAAAAATGTAACGCGCCGTTGTAATACCTCAGGGGTGGTGGGGAAATGTACAAATTGTAGTCATATTGCACATCAGTTGTCTTTCAGAATATCAAGCCTCCTCTGCAGACAATATCACGAGCCGCCACTGGTATCAGGCATCCTTTAAAACCCTTCTGTGTCAATTAAAGAAAATGTTTTAAATTAAAAGAAATTTCATTTTTTTTTAAATAATGACAGAAGTAAACTACAAAGCCTTAAGCTTCCACTACCGTCAAGTTAAGAAATTTGTTTACGGTGTCTAAGATGATTAGTTTTACAAGTAAACTGAGTAAGGCATCTTTGACAAATGCGATGATATTTTTTATTATTACTTCAAATTTGTAGCAAGAAATGTGAAACTGCTTTACTACTCAAGAATTGAAAGAAAATTGGGCTCAAGAGTGTTTAAGGAATACCCTATAAAATGGTGGTAATAATTTTGTGATAAAAAAAATCCCTAATACGATATACCTAAAAATTGACCCCATTTTCGCTCCCTAATCTGTGCTCCTATAGAAAAATTTATGTAGGTATATGCGCTTTTAGTTTTCTAAGTTTAAAATAAATTGATTTAATAATAAGGTGTTACCGTGAAAACTGGGACATACTTTATATTGACTGGAATTTGAAAACTAGATTTAAACGTTATATTTTTTACCGATATTGAGATTTTATATAATTACTTCCACATCTACGTAGTGGATTGGAAGTCATCGATGGAAATCGAAAAAGAAATTTCAATTTTTTTTTCTTTAAATAGGTTTAGAATGTCATGAAACGTCGAGATTTTAAATTTGATCGATAAAAATTTGTATGTCTGTCTGTTTGTAACTTGACTTGAAATTTTGTACACGTATACCGGGTGAGTCACGAATTGCGCTCGCCCCGATATTTCCTAAAATATTTGGAATAGAAAATTGAAATTTGGAGGCCTTATTACACGACTAAAATGCCATCTTTTCAATAAAAAATCAAGTTTGGTGCACATCCGGTTTGACCGGAAATGCCCACAACTTTCGATTTTTAAATAGAACACCCTATATATTTTTACATTTTTGGAATCTAGAGGAAATTTTGAATACAATACATCCATTTTGGTCACTTTTTGATAAACATTAAAAATTTTATTAAAAAATCTATTTCTGAATCCAGAGTGCTGTGGTGCCCAAAATATATTTTAGTTTGTGTGCTACGTTACTATAAAAATAGAAAGAGCAATATGATTGCATTACTTAATTCTCTAGAGGCGTTTAAAATTTTTAAATGTGATTTTTACCCACTAACTCGGTTTTTTTAAATAGGAATTTAATCGTTCACCAACATTTTTAAATACCTCATTTTCATACGAATCTAATGATACCAAAATTTTGAAAATCCGCTCAGAAATATTTGAGATTTCAGCCAAAATACAATGCAACCAAGCTTTTAGAAACATGCGGCTAATAGATAATAGATTAGTGGGCTTTGGAAACTAAAATGGCACATTTCTGTGTAAATCTGGTAACCTAATAACATTGGAAAAATCATAGTAGCCATTGAATGTAATAAAACAATATCAGCTGTCAGACAGATACAAAATAAAGCGTTGCGGAAATCTCTTTGAGTAAAAATTAAAGAAAATGAATAATTTTAGTAGAAATGAAAAGGTCGATATGTTACTGATATATGGAGAGCGTCTCAAAAATTCAACTGCAGCTGCAGAACTGCATCAGCAACGATATCCCAACAGACGTCATCCAAGCAGACACTTGTTTCCCAGAGTGGAACAAGAATTAAGAAACGAACCCAATCAACAAGATGACCATCAAACATTTATTGTAAGTGAGGACAAAGAAATTGATGTATTAGGATTTGTGATGGTACACCCAACAACATCAACAAGGGAATTGTCAATGGAATGCGACATTAGTCAGTCTTCGGTTTGCAGAATATTAAAGAAACAAGTTTCGGTCTTATAAATACCAAATACACCAACGTCTTTATGGAGATGATAACGACAGGAGGCTAGTATATTGCAACTGGTTCTTAAATGCAGTACAACAAAACCCAGTTTTCCTTTTCATATTTTATATTCAGATGAAAGTAGATTTACGAACCAAGGTATGTTTAACAGAAATAATACTAGGTACTGGTCAAGAAAATCCGAGGTTGGTAGGGCGGGGGAATATTCAGGAAAGATTTGGGTTTAACTGTTGGCTTGGAGTACTTGGAGATCGAATAATTGGACCCATATTTTTTTATGGAACACTTACTGGCGAACGATATTTATTCTTTTTACAAAACCAGACAGCAGAATTTCTTGACTTACTTCCTCTTACCCTAATACGATTTACCTAAAAATTGACACCATTTTCACTCCCTAATCTGTGCTCCTATAGAAAAAATTATGTAGGTATATGCGCTCTTAGTTATCTAAGTTTAAAATAAATTGATTTAATAATAACTGATCTACAAAGGTGTTACCGTGAAAACTGGGACATACTGGACATAATTTATATTGACTGGAATTTGAAAACTAGATGTAAACGTTATATTTTTTACCGGTATTGAGATTTTATATAATTACTTCCACATTTACGTAGTGGATTGGAAGTATAGTAATCGTAAAAGAAATTTCATTTTTTTTTTCTTTAAATAGGTTTAGAATGTCATGAAACGTCGAGATTTTAAATTTGAGCGATAAAAATTTGTATGTCTGTAACTTGACTGGAAATTTTGTACACGTATACATTATAACGACAGGAGGCTTAATCATACAAGATGTCGAGTGGTGTAAACGCAAGTGTTCGAAGTTCTGTTACAAATAGCTTTAAGTGCTGTAAAAACAAACAATTTATACATTTTGTCTGTGT
Source organism: Stenurella melanura (assembly GCA_963583905.1). NCBI lineage: Eukaryota > Metazoa > Arthropoda > Insecta > Coleoptera > Cerambycidae > Stenurella > Stenurella melanura. Next base: position 6,534,793 of record OY757314.1, on the reverse strand, counting down.
TAAGTGTTTAAATGTGTTTCATAAAAGTTGCCTACCTAAATTTAGAAATCAGATAAGTTTTATTAAAGACAATAAAATTATATGTTGTAAATCCGACGATTGGTCAGTTATCTGTGACTCTGATGATGAAAAAAACATTCTTGAAAAAACTATCAGTGAACTCACTGAGGACAGTGATGTTAAAGATAAATATATTTCTAAATTAAAGCGAGATAAAGAATTGTTTATGCAAGAAGCATGTAAAACTGAAGATGAAATGTCTCAATTAATAAAACAACAAGAAGAATTAATTTGTCAGTTAAAAGAACAGCTACAGGAATTACAGACAAAAAGTTCAAAAAAAGAAATCACAACAAAAAGTGCAAGTACACAAACGAACAATTTAAAAATCTGTAAAAATATATCAACATCTACGAATTCACTAATTACATCAAAACAGCTGAGTTCCATACAAACACAAACTGCCAGTGTGGAGTGCAAAGAGAAGCAGTGCAAAGGTACACAGACAAAACCCTCAAATAATATTGTAACTAAACAAATAGAGACAAATGCAATTGAGCATGCAAATAATGTTAACAAAAACGGGTCTGATATGGATGCGAGTAAAAACAAAATTCTACTTCTTGCTGACGACCTAGGTCAAGGTTTGAATTTTAATTTACGCAGTAGTCTACCTAACTACCTAATCACATCAATTATTAAACCAGATGCACCTTTATCAGCAGTTATGGAAAATATAGGTGAAATGTCAAAAAAATTCACAAAAAAAGATACTATCATCTTAATGGCAGGTAAAAACGATCTATATAGAAGCAAATTTCCATCTTTTAAACATATATGTGATAATCTAAAAAGATGTAGTCATACAAACATAATTTTTTCGTCTGTGCCACTCACTAAAAATAAGATCAGAAATGTCAGAATATATAAGTATAACTCTAAACTTCGTGACTTTCTTACGAAATTAAATAGTGTAACAGAGGGCAATATGAAGTATTATGAAATAAATAACCGAATCCATAATATAAACAGACATACTCTTAGCACCAACATATCGAATTTAATTGTAACCAATAACTTTATATCCAAAACTCTGACATTTGTTGCTATAAGTGAAAGTGATCATGGAGTTAACGCGCCACAAGATATAGTGCAAGACAAGCAAGTGTCGCTAAATTGCGAAAATATTTTGTCGAATGTCGATCTGCATAAAAATACAGACTATGTATTGCTGGGTGACACCGAGGACAGCATTATTTTTGAGAATCAAGTATCACCACCAGAAAATTACTTATCTAATAATACAAATGATTTTTTATATCCACAACTATCCCAGTTATCTCTCATGACATAAATGTTTTATTGAAAAATAATTTCCTTGACATTGCCATGGATAATATCCATGGAAATTTAAACAATTGTAATTCTCTTACGATAACAGAGTTAGATAACAATATTCTTAAGAATGTAAATGTTAGTATATGTCATGTAAATGTACAAGGGTTTTTAAATAATTTTATTTTGATTGAAATGTTTTTAAGTTTAAAACAAATTGATATGTTTTGTGTATCTGAACACTGGATATGCAAAAATGACATTAGTAATTTCTGTTATCCCGGATACAAATTGGGTTCAAATTTTTCTAGAAAGAGTCACGTTCGGGGAGGTTCACTTATCTTAGTGAAATGTAATTTTGAAACAGTTGACATTTTGGCCATAACTGAGTTATCTGTAGAATGTCATATTGAAATGTGTGCAGTGGGTATTAACATAAAAAATAAAAAAATAATTAATATTTCAGTATACCGACCACCAAATGGGGATATAAATATATTTCTAACAAATCTGTCTGGAGCATTAAACATTGCCTCAAATAAATGTAATTTTATTGTATTGTCTGGAGATTTTAACATAGATTTTAATAAAAAGTGTACCTGGACAAGGTTACTTGAGGATCTGTTAAGTTGTTATGAACTCATGATAACTTCGACAGAGAGTACCAGAATATTTACGAATAAAAATGGACATACTAGTTCGACTTGTATTGACTATATGGTAACTAATATGCCAGCTGATATGTTTCACTGTCGCCTGATAAATTCAAATATTGCAGACCATCTAGCGCATTTGTTCTGTATAAACACTGTTGCCGTTGCACATCAACAAAACCAAGCAGAAACATACAAGCAAAAAAAAGTTAAAAAACGTACCATTACAACTAGCAACATGAAACATTTATGTACACTAATGAGTCAAGTTGACTGGTTTTGCATATTTTATTTAAATGTAAATGATGGTTTTCAGTTCTTAGTTGATACAATCGTGTGGTATTTGGATGTCTGTTGTCCAGTCAAGTACGTGGAGCAAACATGTATAGAAAATAAACACAATGACAAACGATGGATAACCAAGGAATTAATTGAGGAAGGTAAGAAACTAAAAAATATGTTTTGGCTCATGAACTCTTTAAAAAATGATCAAATTAAAATTGTCTATCAAAATAGAAAAAAAGAATATAAAAAAAATGTGAAAGTTGCCAAACAAAAATTTTTTAATGATAAAATTGCAAATTCCTCAAATAAAACTAAGGAAACATGGAAGATTATAAATAGTAAACTTGGTAGAAATAACGGTAAAAATAAAAATATTACCCTAAATTACAATGCGAACTATATATCGGAACCATACGAAGTATGTGAATCATTTGCTTTTTATTTTTCCACCGTAGCTGAATATAAGGTTGCGGAGCATTTCGGGCAAAATATGTCATTACCATATACATTAACTAGTGACAAAAGTAGAGTGGAATTTCTTATTGAACCTGTCACGGAGTTAGAAATTATGAATATAATTAATAGTTTAAAAAATAAAAATTCCTGTGGTAATGATGACATATCCCTTTTCGTGCTAAAGCATATTAGTGATCATATTGTTTGTTCACTAGTATACCTAATAAATCAATCCTTTTGTCAGGGTTGTTTTCCTGACGTTTTTAAGATTGCACGTGTTATTCCACTTTTTAAAAAAGGCTGTCCAGAAAACATTGATAATTACAGACAAATATCGATACTTAGCACCTTATCAAAGATCATAGAAAAAGCTTTTCATGTCCGTATTGTTAATTTTGTGGAAAAAAATAATATTTTGACGCCATCGCAACATGGATTTAGATCAGGTAGATCAATTGAAACGGCTTCTTGCCATTTAATTAATTATGTATATTCCTGTTTAAATGATGGTAAGTACGTTGTGTCAATGTTCTTCGACCTATCTAAAGCTTTCGATACTATTGACTGCGAAATACTCTTATCAAAATTGTTTCAACTAGGAATTAGAAATACTGCCCTAAATTGGATTAGATCCTATATGGAAGACAGGTCATTAATAGTGAATTACAGTCATATGAAATCTAGGGCGCACAAAGTCAATCTTGGAGTTCCCCAGGGCTCTGTTTTAGGGCCCTTATTATTTATGTTATTTGTAAATGACCTTCCTGATTACATAAAAAATGCAGGACATGTTACTATGTTTGCTGATGATACTACTATCACAACAGCGGCAACAAGTGAAGAGGAAATTCAATTACAGGCAGAAAATATTATTAATACTCTAAACGTTTGGTGTGCTAGAAACAAATTAATACTAAATACTGAAAAAACGGTAGTAATGAATTTTCATATTAGAAGATCTCTACCAGCAAATTTCAAAATTTTGGACATCGAACTGGATAATAAAACAAAATATCTTGGTACTATGCTGGACTCGAAGTTATCATGGGATAAGCATATTGACACAGTATGCAAAAAATTAAATAAAGCATATTTTGGCATCCTCCAAATGAAAAACACCTTGGATGAGAATGGTCTACTAAATATTTATTATGCTCTGGCGTACTCACACATTTCATTAAACATTATGAGTTGGGGCTGCGGCAGAGAAAAAAATAGGGTATTTATTTTGCAAAAAAGATTAGTCCGTCTAATATTTAATTTAAAATCTAGAGAAAGTTGTAGAACAATTTTCAAGGAAAAACATATTTTAACCTTACCGTGTGTGTACATATTTAAATGTTTAATGTACACTAAACAAAATCTTGATAAATTTATTAAAATATCAGATAATCATTCTTATAATATTAGACATGGAGAACTTTTAGCTATTCCAAGTCATAAAACCACAACATATAAGAATTCACCATGGTACAACTGTGTTATTTTATATAATGCATTGCCCAACGCTGTGCGAGAAATTAGCAGTACGAAACTGTTTAAAAACAAAGTTAGGAACATTTTAGTAGAAGGCGGATTCTACAGTATTAACGAGTTTGTGTCCGGAATATTACAGTGATATAATTTGTGATATTATTATTTTTAATTAGTTAACGTCTAATCTTCTTTGTATGTAATGTGTTTTTTTTTTCTTTAAATTGTTTTTGTATGTTTTATTACTAGTTGGTCACACCACATTTTTATTAGTAAGTATCATACTTATGTCATTGAAAATGTGTGGACAAAGTCTAATTATATATTATTTATTTTATTTGTATTTTGCTATTTTTGAGGGAAATGCTGACTTATCCTATGTCATGTAATGTGATCAAATGGATTAATAAAGATTATTATTATTATTATTATTATTATTATTATAACGAGGTCTGGAACTGGATTGTTTTTTGAAGATATTGAAGGGTTGGGAGTAAATAGGGAAAAATAAGTAAACCAAGCTGGTAAGATTACAGAAACTTGAGATTTGGTGTATGTACTAGAAGTCAAGTCCTCAATTTTTTTTATAATATTTTCCATTCCCCACCGCCCCCCTCCCACTCAATTATTAAAGGGGTTGGTAAAATAAAATTGAGATATTCACTTGAAGTTTGGTATAATAATAATAATAATAGAGACTAGGAACTAGATGATATTTCGGGATTATTCCATTGAATGGTTGGGGGTTAAATAGGGGTAAATAGAGAATAATGAGTAAAGCAAGCTGGTAAGAGTACAGAAACTTGAAATTCGATGGATGTATTAGAAACCAAGGCCTCAGATTTTTTTACAATATTTTTCAATCCACCCACCACCCCCTACTCCATTATAAAAGGGATTGATAAAATAAGATTGAGATATTTGGTACAAGTATGTACTATAACGACATCTGGAACTTGATTATATTTTGAGATGATTACATTGAAGGGTTGGTGGTTAAATAGGGGTAAATAGGGAATAATAAGTAAAGCACGCTGGTAAGAGTGCAGAATTTTGGGATTTGGTGTATATACTAGAAACCAAGGCCTCAGATTTCTTTCCAATATTTTTCAACGAAATTATTAACGGGATCGTTAACATGAAATTAAAATATCCTCTTCAAAGTTAGTACACGTATTATTGTAATGACATCTGATTGAGATGATTCCGTTGAAGGAGTGGAACGCAGTAGTTTGAGAATAGGGGAAAATAAGTAGAACAAGCTAGAAACTTAATTTTTAACGTATATGGTAGAAACCAACGCCTAAAATTTTTCTATGACATCTGCCTCAAATATTAAAATTCCATGACCAATAATTTTCATATACTAGAGTGCAAATATAGTCAAGATCTTTCATTTAGAGTGACTTGGATGAAAAATCTGGATGTGGAATTATTGATTCCTTAGGTAGCGGTTTTTTTTGACAATACTGTAAGATATTCCTATCAATTTCTTTCAAAATTTAACTCTTTATTTGTAATTTCCATAATATTTGTAATTTTAGTCATCTTCTGATAAACCCCATTTGATTTTTCGAAACATTTGTCAGTATACCACGTATCTTATTATCGTAGAAACTGATGTGTGGTATGTTAGGTTATCGTGCTTACAAGAAACGTGACGCGTGGATAGACAGACAAACGGGTATTTTGTAAAGTTTTTTGAAGTTTGCAGTTCGGTAATAACCTAATTACATGAAGTGTTTTTGGCAAATAGAATATTCTTATCTTTTCTGCGGAGTGTATAATAAGAGATTTACATCTTAAACTTATAATTGACATTTTTGTAAAATAATTGAAAAGTTAAAGGAAACAAAATATTCTCATTGCTGAAAACCGAACGAAAAGTTACATAACATATTCTAAATATATATTCCCATACCTACCTATGACGTCTTCGCTCTCGTCTTGTTGCGTTTTGTATCACGTTATTATAATACTATATTGGACGACAAAAATGCAATCCTAAAGATTCCTTCCATTGATCTGTCTTTAGGAGTTTTTAAAACTTATTTTACCTGAGGGGGAATAAAAAGTGACGAGAAAAAATCCAGAGAAATTCTGGTGAGTGTATTATTAAAATACAACACTTTTTTCCTTTATGACTTTTTACTAAAGTGTACTCTATCCAAGTTCTTCTGGGAAAACACGAAAAATATACCCTTATCGGAAAATGCAAAATCTCGTAAACCATGAAATATAAAAATTCATACGTATAGGGTTAATATATTCTTCAATATTTTGGTTTCTTGTAATTTTTTTGTAACGTGTATATTTTCCGAGTTTTCAACAGTTTTTCACCATAAAAAATGTACCTAAATTTTTTCATATCAAGAAAATTTTCTGGCATGAAAAACAATCTTCTAGTCTTAATTTTTTTACTGCACTTATTTTTTAATTTTCGCTTATGTGTCTTTATCTGTTTTATATATAAGCTTTGATTTCTTTGTTGGTTTTATATTTTCACTTACCATCAATATTTAATTTTGACCAACAAATTATATCATTATTATTATTATTATTGTTTTAAACAGACAAAAATATTCCACGCCAGTAGCTGTTTGTGTACATCTTAATAACTGATATATGGATATGTCTTTTATGTATTCTTTCCTGTAACTTGAGGCTACACAGATCTCAAATATCAGCATTGCAAACTCTCGTGTGCATTTATTGTAAAAATTACGTAAGGAAGTCGAGTGTGTCGTGTAAAATTAGATTCACCAAAATTAGAATTGTCTATTTTCGATTTGCCGAGTTCCTCGAACTCTACAAATATTGTTAACAATAACAATGCTACAGATCATCATAGTGTCGTAAGTCGTTTGTAAGATAGACAGACCAAAACGTTGGGATTTAAAAATGTATTAAAAACAAGAAATTATAATATAAACTAATTCAGAAACTGTACTAACTACTGACAATTATAGAGACAGTACTTTGTTATCCCTTATTATAGGAAGATCATTTACAAATTCAGTGGTTTCTGGCGTTTCTGCTTTCAGATTAATCGTACGTAGCCAGCCTATTGCACAATCTGTGGGATTGTGATCTATTATCGATCAGTTATCTGTCAATGCTTCAGGTCACAGTTTCGAAAAGTTATATTGAAAAATATCCTACTTTTCAGGGAGATTTGACCATACCAACTTTAAATCCGTTATATCTTGACGAACGTGCACCCTATGTGAATAAAATTTTAAATTTCGATAAAACAGTTTTTTTTGTAATATGAAATTTTTTAATGTATTTTTTATTTTAAAATTTCAAGCTTATTGTCGAAAACGTGTCCTCTTATTTATTCGGGTAGTTATTTAAAGTACTTAAAATATGACCACTTATAATCTGTGGAGAGTTTCGTTAAAAAACACATTTTTAGGTATAAATTAAATGAGATTTTTATAATGTTTTAACCTACGTTATTAAAATTTCAGTGATCAGTTTAGAATAGACCAAAAAATGAATACAGTCCAAATCACGAATGTTGTCGTTGACGTCATAAATTTATGTACTCATCAAAGACATGAGATTTTTCTATCAGCTTAAACACTAACGTATTACAATGTAAATAATAGAAAGGCACGTCTGCTGGAGCTTTGACAGAAGTTCCAAAACGACGCGTTTTAGAGATGAATAATACACCCGCTTGTTGTAGCCGCAACCAACGTTCAGCATTTTGTCAGTTCAGTAGCGCGCAGTTGTCAAATTTAATGATCTGTTTCCTCTCGCTAGTTTGTAGTATTTTTAGTGTAGTGTTTTAAGTTTCCGTTTAGAGAAGCCATCGCTTATAGTTATTGATAATGCTCCTTATCACAGTGTATTGGTAGAAAAGAAGCCAAAGTCATCTTGGAAAAAAGCGGACATCGTCCAATGTGGACGTCCTGTGGACGGTAACAAGTTCAAGCCAGAATTACTAGCGTTGTCTAAAAATACAATCATCTTCATCATAACAAATGTATTTAAATTAATAAAATACAAACATTGCCTCCTCGGATCGCGATCCCGAGCCCACCAGACAACCACGTCGCGCAGTGTCGTGGTGTATGTACGGCTGGGCTCAACCGGTTCGGCTCAATAAAATCAACACAAAAAGTTAAAACCATTAAAATTAATAATATCATTTAAAATTAACTCTCTAAACACTATTGGGGCACAAGACACTAAAAACTCGGGGGAAGAAACAAAAAAACCCGTTCGAAGTAATTGGACCTAACGGTCTACCTGCCGTCGGGAAGGTAGGGAAGGCGAATAATTAAGATTTTTTATAGTTATAATTTTTAAAAGGTTTTTCGGTCTAAGAAAAAATTCATGCAAAACCTAATAGATATGTTGAATTTAATGGGTTGAATTTTGTATCGGTATATATTAGCATTCCCTATACCTATCCCTCTCGGTTTTTTTCGACGAAGTTTTGAATGTAGGTACACAATGAAAAATTTCACAATGTTTCGTTTTGTCAACATAAACACCGTGTTAGGGTTGCCGAGTGGTAGCGTTAGTACAAGAACGTAGTATTTGTTCACTTAGAACAGATTTCTGTAAGAATGTGACCGTGCGTCTTCAAGAGAATTATGAATTTTTTAAAAGAATTATCAGAATTGATGAAGCTAAATTTTCCAAAGAAGGAATTCTTAGCAGACGAATTGTATACCACTGGTCGCAACGAAATTCTCATGCGGTGCAAAAATCAAATTTTCAGGACAAATTTAGTTTTAACGTTATCTGCTTATTAGTAGATAACAAGTATAAGTATCATATCTACTAACTAGAAGAATTTAAATAGCAGTAAATACGTGGGAATTTTGTGAACAGTAGTTGTTACTTTTATTGATAATTTGCCTCTAAATATTTATAATTGTATGTATTATCAAATGGATTGTTGCGATCCACATAATACATGGGAAGTGTATGACGAATTAGTAGCATCGTTCGAATGCCACTTACGTTCGTTGAGCTACCGAGGATCTTGGAGGTGGCCAGCAAGTTCCCTGATTTGATCCCCTTAGACTTTTTCTTCCGGGCTGGTATCAGATATGTTGTATATGCCACCCTGGCTACTACCAAAAAAGTATTTATATTCCATGTGTTCATTAATTTTGTAAATGTTGATCCAAAGTATTTGTTATATTTGAATCTAATATAAAATAACCTCTTGTTTTTGATGTTATTGTCTTGACAATAAACAAATAGTTATCATTTATGTACATGATTATTCTCGTTTGTGATAAAAAAGTAACAAGTTAGATGACTTGTATTGGCTACTAGCAAACAGTGCTGACCTTGTATGTACCTTTTACAAAAATTCGTCCATAATAAAAAAACAAAGAGAGATAGGTATGGGGTATCAGATTTTCAGGACAAATTTAGTGTTAACCTTATCTGCTTATTAGTAGATAACAAGTATAAGTATTATATCTACTAGAAGAATTTAAATAGCAATAAATACGTGGGAATGTTGATAATTTGCCTCTAAATATTTATAATTCTATGTATTATCAAATGGTTCTTTGCGGTCCACATAATACATGGGAAGTGTATGACGAACTAGTAGCATCGTTCGAATGTAGGTGGTTGAGCTACCGAGGATCTTGGAGATGGCCAGCAAGATTCCCTGATTTGATCCCCTTAGACTTTTTCTTTCGGGCTGATATCTAAATATATTTTATATGCCACCCCGGCTACTACCAAAAAAGTATTTATATTCAATGTGTTCATTAATTTTGTAAATTTTGATCCAAAATATTTGTTATATTTAAATCTAATATAAAATAATATCTTGTTTTTGATATTATTATCTTGACAATAAACAAATAATTATCAATTATGCACATGATTATTCTCGTTTGTGATAAAAAAGAAACAAGTTAGGTGTCTTGTATTGGCTACTAGCAAACAGTGCTGACCTCGTATGTACCTTTTACAAAAATTCGCCCATAATAAAAAACAAAGAGAGGGAATGCTAATATACAGGGGATTCCATTTGAAAAAAAATTGATTCTTGAACCTTTGAACTAAAATTTGAACCTTTGGACTAAAACAATGTTCGACTGTGAAAATAAAATACCCTGTATGATATTGTGAAAATATAAGACAATCTTTAATCGAGTTTGTAGTAAGATCATGGGGTATGAGTTTAAAAAGAAAGTCTCTAAATCAGGCACATGATAGAATATATCGATTTTTTTTTTCGAAAGGGAGGAACCGCAAAAGTCTCCAAAAATATTAATTATCTTGAAGACTGGTAGGTTTAAGAGCATATTATGGTACATAAGCCTAGCTAAAATGTTATGAATAATCCAAATATGAAATAAAATATAGGGTATTCCAGTTAAAATAACAAAGTTAAGGTGATACACCTCCGGCGTAAGCGGAATTAACACAAGCCTGAAAACATTTTCTCTAGATCCGCCATATCAAAAACGCCCTTGTATCAATTTTCAAGTTTCTAAACTGGACAGATCGCAAGAAATGTTTGCTGTGAATAGCCCTGTAGAAAAAATTCAAACTAGTGTAGTTTATCTATGATTCAAACTCAGTATAGAGAATGGCGGAGGATCTGGGGATTTGTAAAACCCATTTAAAATTTGTATCTATTTTCTACTCACCTCTCTACTTTTCTGGTTGTGGTGATGATACGTACAGGTCGACCAGCCTAGAATGGCCAACGAGATTAGGATGCGCAGTAGTTGAAACCACCCCACCTTTACGGAGCTCACTTGTTTATGTTCCTTCCTCGTGTAAACATCGGTACAGTCTTGAGAAAAGTGCTTGTAGTGTATAACATATTTAATACATGTTATATCTCATTTTAATAAATATTGATACCTATTAACCTTGACTTAATTGCGTTGCATCAATTGAGATAAGAATTTCATTATGCAGTAAATACTTTTCCATTCATTCAAAGTAGAACGCTGACAAAGCCATATCAGCATAAATTACACAAAGAACTTAACAATTGCTAACCTTCAATTTATGCAACCCTAGCATTAGAAAAGTTATAAGTAAGACTAGATTTGTATAGAGCCATCAGAATAGACATATATCAGATATCATAAGCTAGACATAAGAATCAATTCCATTCCATTATATTATAATTCAATAAGAAACATTTCAAGCTACGTTAAACTACATTCATAATTATAAAAGTAATATTAAGAAAGTGTAACCCAAGTGTTGTAAAAATCTTCGAAAAATAAAAAAAATCTTTTTTTAAAAACCAACCGTTCTTGTTACGACGATAACAAGTGGCGCAGTCGTCCGGATTTTTTCTACGAAGCAGGCGAGAACAAGCGACCCTTCTTTGGTGGATTCCAATCCTTTGAGAAAAAGAACCAAAATCCCGAAGAAAATCATTCACAAATCCAATTCAAAGAAGAAAATCAATCACAACTCAAATTCAAAGACGAAAATCAAATCAAACAAACAACTAGGCAACTCCAAGGCAAGAAACGGTACGAGTGGAAGGAAGATCTAATCACACCCCTGGCTCGCACATTCTTGAAGAACTTTGTGGAAGGAAGATCTGATCACACCCCTGGCAAAGTGCTCCTGGAATCCTGTTGTCATCAAACAAAATCAGCTTCATCATCAGCAACTGGAACAACCCAGCAACTGACGAAACTTCCCAGCAGCAGACTGGTACACATCTCAACAATCATCCAAAACGTCCCAACAACCAGAACATCCCAATCAACAGAGAAACAACCCGTACACATGCAACTTTACCTCAAGACAACACTCTTGTAAGTACAAAGTTTTACCATTGAAAAAGTAGCATTGTATTTTGTATTTTCAAAAAGCCAATTTAAAAATCTATTGAAAGAAAAATGGATAGAGAAAATGAAATTGAAAATGAAATTGAAAACGAAGTCGACGATTTACCCTCATTCAAATTAACAGAATTATTTTCACTAATACCAGAGTACGATGGAGACCAAATTCTCCTTGAATCATTTTTAAGTTCATGTCAAGCCGCCTTACATATTTCAAATGTTGAACAAAAAGTGTTAGTAATAATTCACATTAAAAAACAAACTCAGAGGCAAAGCTTCACAATTAGTAAATTCGAAATTCACAAACGATTGGTCAGAAATAAAAAATTTACTAATATCAAATTTTGGTGAAACAAGAAATCTTCCCAGTTTAATACATGATTTACAGTACATGAAACAAGGCAAAGATTCTGCTCTCAATTTTGTCCACAAAATTCAAACCCACAACGCGAAATTGCACTCAGCAATAAACAGACAATCAAATTTAACTGAAAATGAAAAGAAATCTCAAGCCGCGTTAATCGACAACATGTGTCTCGACACATTATTGACAGGTTTAGATTCAAAATTAGGTGCAATAATAAGGGCTTCAAACCCTGAAACAATTTTAGATGCAGCACAAAGAATACGCCGAGAAAATCAATTAGGTTACTTAGAAAACCAAAGACAAAACTTACGACCAAATTTCACAAACAAACCACCACACTTTCAAACAAACCAACCACAAAACAGAAATCAAAAAATGTGTAATTACTGTAAAAAACCAGGTCATTTAATAAACGAATGCAGGAAAAGAAATTTCAACAACAATCAACCACAATTCAACACAAATCAAACTTTTTCAAACCAACAAAATTTTCAAAGATTTCCTCAACAAAACAATTCATTTCAAAGATTTTCAAATCAACAACCAAGCACATCTTTTCAAAATTCAAACTTTCAACAAAATCAGAGACCTTCGGTAATTCAAAGAAACCCAAATTTCCAAAGACCTAACACAAACAGTGCAAACACACATTCAAATCAAAATCAAACACAAAATTTTCAAAGACAAGCACATCATTTAAACGAACAAATGAGCGAAGAAATGACTGGAACTTTTGCTCATTTTCCTCAAACCAGTCAACACCAACACCAACACCAACCACAATACCAACAAACATCGAATTTACAACAACAAATAGACCAAATTTCACACCGTGTACAAGATTTATAAATATAAATGCGACACGATCCGAAAACCTCTATTATATTACTTCACGAAGCAAAACTTGCAAATTTTTAATTGATACAGGCGCAGGTATATCAATTATAAAACCACAAATTGTTCCCCCAAATTTAATTCAACCCACAGAAAAAATAAATGTACAAGGTATAACGAATGAATTAATTCCAATTTCAACTTGTGTACACTACACCTTTTTTACTGAAAACAGTAATGATCCATTAAAATGTTATGTAGCGGACATTAACATCGATTTTGACGGATTATTAGGTGCAGACTTTCTTGATCATTATGAAAGTGTAATTGATTTAAAAAATCGCAAATTAATCACCAAGTACAAAACACTTGACCTTCACAAAAGCGGAGAAGAAAAAATTCAACAAGGCTTACACGAAGAAAACACTCAACAAGAATTTCACGAAGACAAAAATCAACAAATCACTCAAGAAAAACTTCAACAAGAAAGAAAAATTGAAAACAAAATCAAGATTGAACCAAGAACAGAACAAGTCTACAAACTCAAATGCAACAAACCAAACAAGGAACTAATTTTATTATCAGAAGAAAAAGAAGAAGTAATCATCCCAAATGCACTAGTCAAAACCAACGAAAATGGAGAATTTTTCACAACAATTTTAAACAAGTCAGAAAAAGAAAAGGAAGTAAACTTGAACAATCTACAATTTGAAGAAATTCCAACAATGCAATCAAACGAGCAGTGTAACAGAAAATTGAACTACACCCAAATCAACAACACCGACAGACAGGCAGAAATTGAAAAACAACTTCGACTGGAACATCTAAACGAAGAAGAAAAAGAAAAAATCATAAGCACATGTTTAGACTTTTCAGAAATTTTCTACCTAGAAGGAGACCAATTAACTTTCACAAATGAAATCAAACATTCGATCAACACCAACGATGCAAAACCAACTTTCACAAAATCTTACAGGTACCCTCACATACACAAGCAAGAAGTGAAAACGCAAATTACAAAAATGCTGGACCAAGGAATCATTCAACCCTCAATATCACCATGGTCATCACCAGTATGGGTAGTCCCCAAAAAGTTAGACGCAAGCGGAAAACAAAAATGGCGTGTGGTAATAGACTATAGGAAACTGAATGAAGTTACCGTAGATGACAAATACCCACTACCAAACATAACAGACTTACTCGATCAGCTAGGAAAATGTCAATACTTTACAACTCTCGATCTAGCATCTGGCTTTCACCAGATTGAGTTAAATCCAAAAGATGTAGAAAAGACAGCATTTTCAGTGGAGAACGGACACTATGAGTACAAAAGGATGCCATTTGGATTGAAGAACGCCCCTTCAACATTCCAACGTGTCATGGACAATATACTAGTAGGAATTCAAAACGAAAGATGCTTAGTATATATGGATGACATCATCATTTACTCGACAACTCTTGAAGAACACATCAACAGACTAAAAGAAATTTTTACCAGACTATCAGAAGCAAATTTAAAAATTCAACCAGACAAATGTGAATTTTTAAGAAAAGAAGTAGCATACTTAGGGCACATAATAACGAAAGACGGAGTAAAACCGAACCCAGAAAAAATTTCAGCAGTTCAAAACTTTCCAACACCAAAAAACCCAAAGGACATTAAATCATTTTTAGGATTAGCAGGTTACTATAGAAGATTCATACCCAACTTTGCGAAAATTGTCAAACCTTTAACCTCTTTACTACGCAAAGATGCAGAATTCAACTTCAACGAACAATGTCACGAAGCTTTCAACAAATTAAAACATGCTTTAACAAATTATCCCATCCTTCAATACCCAGATTTTGACAAGGAATTCATTTTAACCACAGACGCATCAAATTTTGCTATTGGCGCAGTCCTATCACAGAAAATAGACAACAAAGATCTACCAATTGCATACACCAGCAGAACACTCAGCCAAACAGAGTCAAAATACAGCACGATACAGAAAGAATGCCTCAGCATCATCGTAGCTACCAAGACCTTCAGACCATACCTTTACGGAAGAAAATTCAAACTTGTAACAGACCATCGACCTTTGACATGGTTATTTTCAATAAAAGACCCAGGATCAAAACTTGCGAGATGGAGACTAAAACTAGAAGAGTATGATTATGAGATAACATACAAACCTGGAAAACAAAACACCAACGCAGACGCACTATCCCGAATAAAATTACAAGCACTCAGAATACTTCACAACGGATTACAAGAAGATACATTACAAGAAGATAGTAACGATGGAAGCGAAACCACAGAAATAGCCCCCGAAACAATAATCGAAGAATATTCAAGATACAAGAAACTAAAAGAACAAAAATCGTTAATCGACTTTTCAAAATGCAAAAATTCAAACGAAAATTTTCTTGACAAATCTCACAAAAACATATTAACACCAATCATGCAAGGAAAAATAACTGAAAACCAATTCAAAATAATTGAAGACTTTTTCGAAGAGAATCGCCAATATCGAGATGACAAAATAAACGTCCAAAACAGCAAAACAATAAAGAACAGGAAGTATTACATAATACCAACATCTTACGAAAACACAGAACAACTTTTATTTCACGTAATTTACGAAAACAAAAATGATCTATTAGAAAATTCAACTTACTATTTAGAAGAGATGAAAGAAATACCTTTACTTGAAATCTTATCATACATATTTTCGGACGATGAAATTGAATTCATCACATGCAACAAAGAAATAACAACCCCAACAGAAGATCAAAGACCAGTTATAATTGATCAATATCACTCAGGCAAAGCAAATCTACACAGAGGCATAAACGAAACAATCAATCGTATAAAACAAAAATACAACTGGCCAAATCTCAACAAACAAGTCGAACATTTCATCAAAAATTGCGAAACTTGCAACAAAGCAAAAATATGTCGAAAAAATTTAAGCAATCCCCTCGTAATAACCGAAACACCGAATACCCCATTTGAAAGAATAAATTTAGACATTTTAAAAATCCCAGAAAACAATCTCATTTTAACAATACGAGACGAATTAACAAAATTCACTCAAGCTTACCCTTTACAAGACAAATCAGCGAAAAATGTAGTAAACACTTTACTTTTATATTTTCAACATTACGGAACCCCATTACGTATACATTGCGACAGAGGAGGCGAATTTGATAATCACCTTTTAAAAGACCTTTGCACATTGTATGACATAAAATTAACCTATTCTTCAGTAAATCACCCCCAATCAAACGGATCACTCGAAAGATTCCACGCAACCCTTTTAGAAATGATACGAGCGACAGTAACAGACAATCCCAGAGATCACCCACTAACATGTTTACCGTACGCGATAATATGTTACAACAATTCAAAAAATCAAACACATGGATTCACCCCGTATGAGCTAATATTCGGGCATACAAACTCGAGACCCCCTGAAAAAACGTACAATCAAGAAGAACTAATTTCAAAATACGTACGCGATTTAAATAACAAAATTTCATATTTTTATCAATTAGCACGAGAAAGAACATTCGAGAAAAAAGCAAAAGCAAAAGCAAGATATGACTGGAATTTTCAACCAAAAGAAAAACAATTTAACATTAAAGACCAAGTTTTTATCAAAGAATCACAAAGAAAATCAAAATTAGCAAATAAATCAAACGGACCTTTTGAAATAATTAAAGTTTTAGAAAAGAATGCATTAATTGTAAAAGACCCTGTAACAGACAGAGAATTTACTATAAACTCAGACATGATAAGTTCGAAACTAGAATAAAATACTTTCTTTATTTTCAGGTTATCATTCGCGATAATAAGAGTAAGTACACACACAATGGACTATGACTTAAAATTATTAAACAATACCATTGGAATTTATTATCATCCTGAAACTGAAATGAAAATTGCAAATGACAAATGGACAATAATGACTTACAAAAACATATCTTTATTAAAACAAGTTTACAATCAAAACGTTGATTTAATAAATAACATAAACTCAAGATTATTTTATGAAAACTCTCCGAGATTAAAATTCTTTTATACAGAAGTACAACCACACATAAGTTTAATTAACAAACAATTAAAATCCATTGAAACTAAATTAACAGAAATTAAATATGATACCCCAAATTATCGTTATAAAAGAGGATTATTAAACGGTATAGGATCAATTTGGAAAGCAATAACAGGAAACTTAGACGCATCAGACGGTGAATATTACGCTGATTGTATTAACAAATTAAAAGACGATGAACATCAAATTGAGAATCTTTTAAAAAATCAAATCTCAGTAACCACATCAACAATCAAAAATTTTAATTACACAATACGAAAACTACAAATAGACGAACAAACATTTAACGAAGATATTATAAAAATTCAAAACACTTTGTTAGATATCTCAGATAACGAAAATTATTATGAAGCGAGATTTAAATTTATTGAAATTTGCGAACAAATCACCGAATCGAACATAATTATTGAAAATGAATTAGATGACATAATTGAAAGCATAACTTTTGCAAGATTAAATACTTTACACCCCTCAATCATTCAACCAAGTGAATTAGTAAATGAATTACGAAAAATTTCACAAAAATTACAAAGAAGTCATTTACCCCTTTTACCAGACTTATCAAATGTAGCATCTTATTTTGACATTATAAGTCTCAAAGCATTTCAAACACAAAGAGAACTCGTATTTGTATTAGACATCCCAATTGTCGAACCGTACAATTTTAAACTATTTCATTTATACTCTATTCCGATTAAAGATAATCGTACGCAAATGTTTCATTTAATTTTACCAACCTCAAAATACATAGCACTTTCAGATGATAAGACATTGTACATACATCTGGATAATTTTGAAAATTGTAAACAAATTGAATTCAAATTATGTAAATATTTATTACCAAACCCTGTAGATTTAAATGCAAATTGCGAAGCACAACTTCTATTACATCCATTGAAATTACCAGAAAATTGTGTAACAACATTACTTTATTCAGAAGACTACAAAGTACAATTAATTTCACAAAATACTTGGCTTGTAGCAATCACAAATTCAGTACCTTTTGTAATAAATTGTCTAGGACAATCTGAAACAAAAATAGTTGAACAAAATGCAATTTTAAATTTATACCCACATTGTACAGCATATATAGGATCAACCAGAGTATATGCAATTTATGAAAAAAAGACGTCAATTCAAGAAACAATTCAAATTCCTGAAATTAAATTTAACTGTTGTTCTCATTTACCTAGAGAAATACCAAACTTAAAACCATTAAAAATTTCAAAACTAAATCTTGATGAATTAAATATTGCCGAACATAAATTAAATCAATATAGCAAAGATCTTGACAAATTAATAAATGAACCATTCGTTCAGAAACATATTTCATGGTTTACGTACTTTATAATAGTATTGGTAATATTACTTATTATTTTAATTATATTGTGTAAATGTAAAAGAAGGTATCCAAAAATAGGAATAGCCTTAGGAAACAGCCCAAGTCCAGATCACCCTGACGATAGCTCGAGAAATTTATTAACGAGGTTCAGAAGACAAGTAACCCCTTTAAGAAGACAACCAATCCGAAGAAATTTCAGCGACCCAACTATCGAAGAAGAAATTGAATTAAATCCTAATTCACAAAAATTAGTTTCAAGATAAACTTAACCCCTAATTTTTAATCTTCGTAGGGAGGAATTGTTATATCTCATTTTAATAAATATTGATACCTATTAACCTTGACTTAATTGCGTTGCATCAATTGAGATAAGAATTTCATTATGCAGTAAATACTTTTCCATTCATTCAAAGTAGAACGCTGACAAAGCCATATCAGCATAAATTACACAAAGAACTTAACAATTGCTAACCTTCAATTTATGCAACCCTAGCATTAGAAAAGTTATAAGTAAGACTAGATTTGTATAGAGCCATCAGAATAGACATATATCAGATATCATAAGCTAGACATAAGAATCAATTCCATTCCATTATATTATAATTCAATAAGAAACATTTCAAGCTACGTTAAACTACATTCATAATTATAAAAGTAATATTAAGAAAGTGTAACCCAAGTGTTGTAAAAATCTTCGAAAAA
Organism: Stenurella melanura; assembly: GCA_963583905.1. Classification (NCBI taxonomy): domain Eukaryota; kingdom Metazoa; phylum Arthropoda; class Insecta; order Coleoptera; family Cerambycidae; genus Stenurella; species Stenurella melanura. The sequence continues at coordinate 6,515,432 of OY757314.1, read as the reverse complement.
TAAAAAAAATCTTTTTTTAAAAACCAACCGTTCTTGTTACGACGATAACATACATAGGTACCTATTAGAAGTATTTACTTATAAACATTAATGTTACGTGTACAAAGAACTGTTGTTCAATCGAAAACATCAACTAGACTGTGACATACCCGGATTGTTGGTGAATAAGAAAGCACTTTTTACTTAAACTTCTTCCCCCGACTGTACTACGTTCATAGTTAAGAAACTTGTCTCTTTTCAACACCGACGATATTTCGTCTCTCTCTGCGCGGCTGTTGGCAGTGTTGGCCATCCTACAATGGTTTACTTGTAGTTTATACTATAGGGAAAACACCGACATGCGGACAAACACACAACCCAAATGAATATCTACTTTTTGAAAAAACTAATAGCAATTGTTAATGTTTGCAGTACAAATTCGTTTATTAACCTTATTATTACTATTAAAGTTGTTACGTTTTTCTCTCAGTGTAATAAAATCGCCCAACTGACATTTGTTTTGATAGCAATATTATATACAACATATAAATCAATTCATCAACAACACGATGATATGCACCTGTGCACTGTTTTGGCCGAAGAGTATATAAATTTTGTTACTGCATGTGGTCAACATTACAGCGGGGATCAACGCTTTAACTTCCAGGTCATCTATTTCCTTGTATAAAATTGTTCCAATAAGAAAAGTCGCCATCCTGTTTAAATACTGGAAGTTTGTTTTATTTGTCAGTAATATAAAAACAAAATCATGAAATTATACATATTTCCTATTCTAAACAATTGCCGGAAAATGAAATATGAGTGATGTTGAACAATATATTTTGGTAACTACATCAGCAGATGTGATTAATTTTCAAATATCAATATTAGCGATTTTGAAACTATGTTTACCAACTTTCCTCACAATTTATATGATTAAATTAAATAAAGGTACATTTAAACGTCTGACTACTCTGGTAACACAGGCACAGACAAAAAAGGTCCAAGTACTTTTAAGCAGAGCATGATGAGCCCACAATCAGTCTACAAGTCTTCAAGTTAATTTTATCAGAAACTTTTCTTAAAGTTTGTTTTGAAATTCTCTGTCGAGCTGGATTTTTTATTTTTAGCTAAAATTTTTTTATTATTTTGTTCTAAAATTGAATTTTTACTAAAAAATGTCGTTTTTTTCAATCAATCTGCAGATCACAAATATATAAATATTCGCACAATTTAGTTTTGAACATTTACAGATACATAATCGATCTGCCAAAGTAGATTTTTCATTTCCTTTTTTTTATTCTTGACAGTTGTCAAAATCGCTCTCATTTAGAAATTGCAATATTTTGTAATTTTGAAAATAATATAATATAATAAGTTTTCATAGAAGAGATATAGGGTTTTAAAACTTTCTAGTTCCATAATTGGTATTAAAATAAAGTTTTCACTTTTGGTAGCTGTCAAAATTTCTCTCAACTTAATGAAAATGCATTTAATAATTATTTTAGCAAATCAAAGTAGATATTTTTCTATGGGTTTTGGAGGTACTGAGTACGATATTGATGTCAAGGAAATATTATGTTAGTTGGTAGTTGCCAAAATTACTGTCAAATTAAAAAATATCCAAGTGTGTCTTTCGGTGTGTCTTTCGTACTGTAAATTTTCAGAAAAGGAGATATATAAAGTGTTTGGAAACTGACTAATTTCATATCTAATATTAACATAAAGTTTTTATTTTTGGGAGCTGTCAAGAATAACAGAAGAAAATGAAAAATCTAGTTTGGCACATCGATTAAGTATTTGTAAAGTAAATATTTAAAAATAAAGTGTGCAGATCTTTATATATTTGTGACCCGCAAACTGATTTTAATTTAAAAAATACTTATTTTTGTAGCAAGGGCGATATGGAGATGTTTATGCCTGCGGGTCTTGGCCCGAGGATAGAAAGTCATACAATCTACATAATTGTAATAAGTGTACTAAATGAAGTTAATAATTTATGAAATGTTGTTTTCAAAAAAAAAAGTTTTTAAATAGGTTCAGAATGTCACGAAACGTGGAAAATTTAAATTTGAGCCAAAAAAATTTTTTTCTTATTATCTATTCCGTTTAGAAGATCCACCCTGTATATTTTCCAGTGAAAGCCTAACTATTTCTTCAGTGTCAACTACCTACCAAATTTGACTGGTTTCCGTCAAGTAGTTTTTTTAGTTAATGCACCAACAGACAGGCAGACAGATAGACAGACAGACCGACAGACAGACAAACTGACGGAATTGAAAAACCTGTATTTTCGTAATCTACATGAAAACGTGAAAATCCGAAAAATCTCAGAGGGTGATTTTTTCTCGAATACAATACTTCCCTTCTGGCTCAACAGATTGATAGACAATTTCAAGAGGAACCTTAAAAAAAAATTCTTATAACTTTAACTTGAAGACCTGTAGACTGATTTGGGAGGTACAGTGGGACTTTGTCCCACCTTGCACCGTCAGAATTGCTCCATCGCATCACAATTTTTCTCTAACCTCAGGAAATTGCTAAAAATCAAAATCTTACTAAAGGGGAAATTAGAGGAAAATCTAGGCGTGATGGAACAATCGGATTGAGCGGCTCAAAATACAGGGGAGTATCATGCTCCTCTCAAAACCTTTTTTTTTGGTGTGTGCCTGTGTAATCAATTGCAATGCTTATGATGTATAGCATTTAAAAAGAATAAACTGAAAATGCGTCTTAGATCCTGCAGCCAAATAATAAATCTAAGTGATTTGATTTTGTTATAAAATTGGAATATCGTCGGATATTTTCGACCACATGATCGCATTATAAAATAGATTACATCTTCACCGATATTTCATACGAGTTCTAATTTGAGATAAGGTAGGTGGAAACACTAGTAAAAACATATTTTGTGTCGGCTTCTGTCCAATATAAAACATATGCTACGTACAAGAAATAAACACTCGGTCTGTAATGTTTACCGTTCTTAAATAATTATTTAAACAGTTCTAATGATTTTAAATCACGTGTTAATGTATTTATTATCCCCGAGTTTACGTATGACTATCATTAAATTAACACAATTATGCACGAATGAATGGAAACAGTTCAATTTTAAAAAATCCTGCTAGATGTCAAAATACTTCTATTTGAATAAAAGTGAATTATTATTTGTTTGCTTATAATTGTATTGAAACTCATTCTTTATAGGATTTTGCAAACACCAGAAAAAATAACTATCCATGAGAACTAAAAGAAAAACTGTGTGTAAAAATATTAATGAAATGCATTCTCTCGATGACCTGAATTCTGGTTATGCTAGCAAATTAAAATCCTAAAATGAATTTGTCTAATTTCTTATTTGACAATTTTCATTCTAACACTATAGCACCCACACAGTCCCCTGCGGCCACTCATCAAGTGGCTTTGTATCTTTATGATGAGCTCCAGAATATGGGCGAAAAACGTTTCAAAGGCTTAAGCATTTCCAAGAAACAGAATTATAGATTTCATGAATGTAATCCATTAGAATGAGAAACTTTTAAGACAAGGTAGGTAAATTTTAGGCCTTTGCTCTCGTTTTTAACTGAATCTTCATGACCGTAGGGGTTGTATAGATATTAGTTTAATCTACATGGCTGTAGGGGACTGTGTCGGTGCTAGTGTTAGAATGAGAATTTTCAAATAAGAAACTAGACAAATTCCTTTTAGGATTTTAATTTGCTAGTATAACAGAATTCAGGTTATCGAAAGAATGCAAAGATTTCATTAATAATTTTACACATAGTTTTTCTTTTAGTTCTTATAGATAGTTATTTTTTTCTGCTGTTTTCAAAATCCTATAAATACTTATATTTGAAGTTTTGTAAATAGACTTTTAATCCAGCAATATTAAATGAACTGAAATTAAATCAGAAACTTTCAAACATACTTAGATAAGTAAGATTTTTCATATTTAGATTTGAGAAGGAGGAGCTGGCTGATTGGCCTTGGACACTCTGAACCCCATGGATCCACTGTGGTGCTCCTGTTTGTTTTCCTTAGAGTTCCTTATCCAGCTTTGGCCTTTGTATCAGACTCCACAGCCTTATAAGGGCCCCTTATTATAAGTATCGGATCTTGGTTTTTTCTTGCCAAGTAGTTGGAATCTCGGTCTAGCAAGGCATTCACAATGGCCAGTACATGGACTGAGGTTTCCTCTGCCTCTTTGCAGAATCTTAATGTTGCATCGTCTGCCAGACCCATTAGACTCAACTGTCTATTAAGTCGGCAGTGACTGGTTAGAAGCCTCATTATTATTATAATGGTCTTTTCACTTGGGCATAATATGTCCTTTGGCCTGTTGCGGGAAACTTTTCCGGGCCTATTAGGACTTTAAACGCGCCTACTCTGGCCAGCTCGTTAGCTTCTTCATTTTCCTTGTGTCCCTTGTTCCCACGCCACGGTCTGTTTATTTTGATTTCCTAGGTCGATATGCAGTCCCATACAAGTCTCAAGTTGACTTGCATGGAACAGATTGCTTTTACCGCAGCCTGACTAGTGGCAATCGACTGGTCCTTGCCTTATAATTTTCTCTGATACACCACTATATTGCAGCCACTTATGCCTGGAATATTGTGGCGTATTTTCCTCGACTTACTGGGATTTTCGTTTTTGACCTTATCCTATAAATCCCAGCTCCGACTCCTTATTCCTTCTTAGCCCTCTGTATATCAGACTGTTTGTGCTGGTATTGAGGGACCATTCGTCTAGTTTTTCCTCTCTGGCATTTTAAATTTTTATTTTAGTTATACTCTGTTACTATAATATCCATGAACATTTCCAGAATGTGGTCCTCCTTCAGCTATAAGTGTAATTTCTGGTGATCTGTTCCGTGTTGCTGGCTTATTGGTGTAGGAACTTGCATTAGCCTGTGCACCACTGAACGAACTTATCCTTGGCTACACATCCTGCGCCTTTGCTATCAACAGTCTGTTTCGGAATAATCCTTTCCTCCGTGGTGCTCGAACCACTCAGCCATTTCGCAGACGCCTCTTTGACTGCTGCTGGTCGACCGAGGTCGTGGAATAATTGCCCATGCATCGGCTTTACCCAGGGGTCTTCTATCTTCTTCTTTATGATGCTGAATTTCATTTACATCTAGGCGTCCTCATCTGTGGTTTCGCATCCCAGGTATTCTTCCTAGATTTTACGCCCTTTCTATTAGATGGAGTACAGGTTCTTTTTCTTATCATGTTATTTAATGAGATGTGTACATTTGTCCTTCTCTTCTCTCTTGAGTCATAAGCTGATTAAAGCTCTATTAATTCACGGCAGCCGTCCTTTCTACTTACGTATGACTTGCCTTCGGGTGATGAATTCCACTCATTGTTAGAATTTTCATCGTCTTCCTGTCCATTTTCATGATGTCGCTTCGAAAACAATTGTGAATTATAAAACTATAATACGGGGCAGCAATAATGTTTATTGCTGCGATGTTGTTCTTGATGGTTAACTCTGCCTTAAGAGCTGACCCAATGCGTGGACAGTATTTCCTCGCTATTCTACTTTTCATTTCGTCGTGGGCGATATCGGTTCATTCATCCACTCCCAGATATGTTTCTCTCTGATCGTATAACAAATTCACCATTCAGCTTCAGTATAGCGCATTTGTCTCAACCAAATTCCATTTTGATACCGTCACTGGACGATTTGACGATATCTAGCTCTTGCTTTAGTTGAGCTTCATACTTAACAAATAATTTCTGTTCGTCCCTATAGAACAGAAAGTTTGTTAGCTGCTACACATTTTTCATATGTGGCAGGGTCACATTTTCATTTTCCATTCCGTCACTGTTATTTCCACTAACTCTGTTATTGTTATTTTTTTCCTTCTCCTTTTTAGGGTATTGTAATGAAATATTCGGGTAGCACCAATAATTACTCCATTTCAGAGGCACAACTAAGAAAACTCCTGACAATACCGCATGTCTACAGAGCTACTGCTTTTTGCATCAACAGTTAGGTTTTCTGGTATCTTCAGCAATTCTAGACTTTTCTTTAATGTCCTAGGCACAACTGCGGTTGACGATAGTAGCAGTGGGACGACATATGTGCTCTCTCTAGTTCCCATAGACGTTCAACCTCCCTCGCCAGTTTTTCATATTTGGTCATATTTTCTTCAAACTTGCTGCTTAGATTGTGACTATTTGGTATCGATATATGTACGAGGTAGGCTATTTTTTCTCTTTTGTCGATTAATGTGATGTCAGGCCAGTTGTATTTCACTGTTCTGTCATTCAGTATCCCCTTGTCCCAATATATTTTTCCGAGCTGATTTTCTTCCACTGTTTTGGACTTCCACTCTATTTTGTACTTTTTTAACATCTCAATGTGAATAATACAGGCAAGCCTTCCGCATCCTGATGTAATGTGTTCTATGGTTTCATCTTGTGTTGAGCATTGCCTGCATTAGGCTGATGCGATAGGCTCTCGGATAACGTATTGGTGGTATCCAGTTATATTATTATTATTATTACTATTATTATTATTACAATTATTGATGATTATTTGGTATTTGTACATTTCGGCTTCATCTTTTATTGTTCAAAATGACGTATTATGTTGAATTTTCAACTAAATAATTGTGATAATTTTCTTATTAGGATTTAGATTTCAATTAGCAAATGTTTTAAGATATTAAAGAGTCTAGAACTTTGTTTACACACTTAAAATTGATAACGTATTCCTGGTATTTTGTTTGAAACATAGTTAGTTAATAAAATAATTTTTACAAACAGTGCCATCTTCAATACGAGATCGCCTCTAACCGTGCTTTGCTAGGCACAAAGTTAAAATTATCTGTGAACCGTTAGCGTCTGAAAAATAACGACGCCAGGCGTCACGCTGTACCTGTTATTGCCACCAACAGATGGTGGGATATGTCATTATAAGAAATATTTTAATTAGATATGTTACAGAGAAGATGTGATTTCTAAGCGATTTTGAATTAAAAGAGGCTGTGTTTTATTTCTTACTTTTTGGCTGTAAGAACAAATTTATAATTTATAGTAGAAGCAAATTAGCCATTTAGGGTAACAAAAATTAATAAAAGGATCTGGGATTTAAGTAGGTAATAACCTCGAGAATGAGATGATGCAGTCTTTGCACTTCCAAGTTCCGGGAAAATTAAAAAAAAGTTGGAAAAACTTTTTGATTTTCGGTTTTTTGCTCTAGCGGCCAAAATTTTGAAAATAGGGAAATAAGTTCCCAACAAAAGTTGTAGCTCATTTCCTTCTCCACAAAAAAGGTATTTACAAATTTTTGTCTTACTTAAGCTGTTTAGAAGATAAGTCGAGTTTTCCACTTATAGTTTTAAGTCGCTTCGAAATGCGCGAAAAATGAGAATTCTCCAGGAGTCTCGTACGACCGGGCTCATCGATCGATAATTCTTACTATTCAGAGTCCCTAAAAATGAAAATAACATCAAATGTAGAGAAAAGGCTCAGCTTTAATGTGGAACTAATCACAGAATTCATAAAAAAATTTATCATAGAAAAAAAGTGTCAGAAGATGGCTTAGTAAACTTTGTACAGTTAATCCACAGATTTATTCATATCTTTGCCGGGAGTCGTCAGAATGAAAATTCATTTTGCTTGTACATTCTTATATAATGATATATTAATCCAATCAACATTTTATTGCAATTACTTTTGTTAGAAAAATATGCCTTGCGATCAAAGTAGAGGGTATATTTCTCATCGACCAATCACCTCCAAATTTTGAAGTTCAATTCGCTATGTCTTAGTTAATAATAATAGCACAGTCTTAATTTTTGGATTATAAGTACAATAAAACATATTCTTTCGAATGACTTTAGAGTTTTTTAAATGCGTGCAGTACTTTTTGAATGTGTCTACATTATTGCACAATTATGCAGTAAAACATATACAACTTATTTGTTTATTAACATTCTTCAATGAAATGTTCACAAAATATAGATTGATGTACGTGGGATCAAATCCATGCAATGAAAAAGCACCCATTGTTACGTTAGAAATAGGCAGGATGCATAACACTCAAAGATATGAATATATCATCTGTATAAAATTTACTAAGCCGCCTTTTAACACTTTTTTCTCTACGATAAAAATTTGTATGAATTTTCTGATAGTTTCACATTAAATCTGAGACTTTTCTCTACATGTTACGCTGTCTTAATTTTTTAGCGGCTCTGAATAGTAAGAATTGTCGATCGATGTGTCCGGTCGTACGAAACTCCCAGAGAATTCTCATTTTCCGCGCATTTCGGAGCAGCTCAAAACAATAAGTGGAAAACTGGACTTATCTCCTAAACGGCTTAAGTAAGACAAAAATTTGTAGAAACCGCCTTTGTAGAGAAAGAGACGAGCTACAAATTTTGTTGAAAACTTTTTTCTGTATTTTCATTATTTTAGCCGCTAGAGCAAAAAAAAACCAAAATCGGAAAGTTTTTACAAATTTATTTGAATTTTCCCGGAACTTGGAAGTGCAAAGAATGCATTTGCCTTCATTGCCTGTACTATTAATTAATATTGCTAAGATACGAAACGTAGTAGTGTATATATTTTATCCAAAAGCATAGGTAATTATTTGAATGCACACTTCAAAATATCGAGGAAGGATAGGTAAATAGGTGAAAAACTGATAAGCATAATTGTGGTTTTCTTTTCATTAGTTCTTCGAAAATTGCTATTTGTCATTCCTCCTTCGTCTATTATTATTCTTATTTGATTAAGGGCCGATTTATCAATGCGAGGATAAAGCTATCCTATAGTTAAATCATAGTTTAATACAACACTAGGGTCACTTCCCCTATTGAGTGTAGTCCACGCGTCGATAGCAGGAGTAGGGCTATCGACACGTGGAGTACACTCAGTAGGGGAAGTGACCCTACTGTTGTATTAAACTATGATTTAACTATAGGATAGCTTTATCTTCGCATTGATAAACCGGTCCTTAGTGAAACACCTTCGGAAACTTAAATAGTTTAAAGTATATAGGGCAGGTCGATGGTTGTTGGGGAATGCTTGCTCTACGTGGAGGTCTGCCTCAATCGGCCGACCAATTAGAGGAGAGCCACAATAAACCTCCCTCCAAGTCAATGGTGAAACAGCATAAGGCAAGGACTGCGTGGCTAAGGGAAAGCTTAGACGCTTAGTCGTCGAGGACTCTAGAGGACTTGGAGTACTCTAGTTTTTAATAAACGTCTGCCTGAGGTATGCGTGGTATTGCCTCGGGTAATTTGCTATTTCCTTCGTTATTTCTGAGACGTCAGAGAACTGAAATCAGGAAAAACTTGAATGGGGCCAAAGCTCTGGAAACTGGGAGGGCTATAAAAATGTCCTTATATAGTACAATAAAGGCGGTTAAAAAGAAGATCACGGAGACCTTTCTGTAAAGAAATAGATGAGTCAGCCTCAGCAGTCAATCTACCAGAAATTCTTGTCAAAGACCACTCATACGGAGTAGAATTGCCTAAAAATACGCGGTCAGCAGAAAATTTAAGAGTACTTTTAGATACCCACTTCTCTGACTCTCGTGTTATTGAAGGTGAACAAGCACACACCTAGTTGGAACAGGATGCTCGCGATTTTCGGATTGTGATAATTTTTGACAAGGGGATCATGAAAGCGCCCAAAACTCAAGAGTTTCAAGACTGTGGGGAGGAGAAGGAGAGAAATTTTTGTTATTCTTTGGAATTGCAGAAGATGGTTTGCCATATTCTTTAATTTTAATCGTTAAATTGTGTTTAATTGTAGCCGTATAAAACATGAATAAATATTGATTTTGAAAAGGCAAAAATTTACCTGCGAAAAGTTGTTTATTACTCCACACATTCCTAGAGTGGTTGGAACCTTGGCGTGGTTAAAGTTATTAAAATCATCTCCTAATGATGTGAACTTTATCGTCGAGTGTTTAAGTGTTTTGGTGTATGTAGAAACTACTCCACTATTAACGAAAATATAATTTCAATAACATCCATCATAATAAAAATAAATTTACTTGAAATCTTGAAATCACAGGTATTATTGTCGTAATACTCATTATATTGTTTAAAATATACAGAGGGTAAATTCCAATTTCTCCACTTCATGAAGCTCAACTTTGAAATTCCTAAATATTTTATACTTCTTCGAAGTTTCTTATAATAGTAATAATATATAATAATAATTTATTACAGATATTCTCAGAAAGCGGTAAAAATCCTACCGATACAGCCTTGATTATGCCAATAGCACCAAAATAGAATGAATCTAAATGTGTCTTTTGTATATTTAACGAGCGTTACAGCAAAGTTGATCCAACACGAACCAAGATAGAGAAACATAAATATTTACCTTAATTCTTAGCATTATAAATAAATTACATATTTCAAAAAACACTAGTAGTAATTATCATCCTGCCTTGCCAAGACATGACACCGCAAGCTGAGATTAATTTCCCAGACTATCTGCACATCTGCCGAATTTTTAAAACAGCTGTCATACCACGAGATGGAGAGAGAATATATTTTCGACGATCCCTCCATAAATGTAAAGTTTTTGAGAAACGTTCCCGAAATACTCGCCGCCCACTTCGACCCAGTAGGCTTGATTACAAAGCAAAAATTCACCTGTTTGTATAATGGACACCTTGGGATTTGCGACGTTGTTAAACACTTAACACTGCTAAATTATTTGTTGTTATAGTTTCTAACGAAGTCGATTATTAATTGTGTCATCGTCTCCATTCACAGCTTTTTATGTATTACTCTTTGAATTAAATGAGTTTTATAAGAATAAGCCATCTCTTTTTATTTTAAGATCACAGTTATGACACAAGGTCATCCTTCATCAACAGCGTTTTGAATTTGTTTTGATTGCTCGAAGTGATGATAGGTTATAAATATCAAAAACTGTTTTATTAATAGGTGTTATTACGTTTTGAGTAATATATTATTTTTGGAGATTGATGAAATTCTACAAATTTGGTAATTCTGATAAAAAGTTGTAATTCTTGAATTAAAAATTGAGGCGTAATGTTTTTTCTCATTTTGAGCAGGTCGTTCAATGCGGGCAAAAGCTTGATTAAGTATATAAAACATGTGCTTTGTTGGGTATCCAAAAAAGTAATTATGGAAGTTTTATTTTACAATAAACATTATTGAAACATCTCCTACAGACAAAACTATCAGTTTCGTTAGGTCGGTGCTTCCCCACAACGAATGGGCTATCGTAATAACCCCAAATTATTCTAAATATGGTTCAAATCTTTTGAGGTGTGATGAAGAGACTACGGAAACACAGACGAAATAAATAAATAAACTTTATTTGTTCATATAGCTAAAATTAGATAAAATATAAAATTTGGAAACGTAAAATTAAGAGTCTTATGATATCCTTTACTTTCCAAGGATAATCTTGCGGCCAGCACCGATATTCTGTCCAGCCTGGGTGGCACCCTTGTTCTGACCGGCCTGGAGACCAATGATGTTTTGTCCAGCCTTGAGTTGTTCGTCAGTGAAATCTCTTATGTTTTCTGTTGATGGTTTGGGTCCAAGGTAGGGTCCTTTGAATTCGGGGTGTTTGTAGGTCTCCCTGCCGAGGGCAAAGAGTGTGTTGGTCACACCAGCGATGTCTTTCTTTTCCCAGAGGTCGACTGTTTGGAACACGTCGATGTCAGCTACACCGTAGTTTTTGAGTGCGGCTTGGAAGCTGGAAGAAAGAAGAAGCCAGTTGAGTAAAAAATCTTGCAAATAATAGGGAGGTAATTCATTCAGTTTTAATCGTCTCCTGATGATGCCGACGTAGGTGATGAAAGCGCGTCGGATGTCGGTATTCGCGTGGTGGTTCAAATTTTAACAAAACTGGTACTTCTGTACCCCCTTCCGATCTTAAATATTACTGATAAATATATAAACAACAATAACTTTTGATTGTGCCAAGTCATCCTAAATATGGCTCTCCTACATCGTGGAAAAGATTCAAACTTTTATCGCACCTAACTAAATATATGCACGATCACCGATCAAGATAAAGTTTCCAATATTTCATAAACGCGTAGCTATATATAGACACATGTTCTAGAACTGTAATATTTGTAAATTCAACGCATGTCTTCAAAAATAGAACCTCTAATTTTACTATAACTAATAAATTCGCACGAACTTAAAAGCAGGAGCCAAAATAAATATGTAAGTTCTGTCTATATCGATATTTGTAAGTGCCTGAATGCTTAAAGAGCGAAAAATATTTTTTGCCTTGAATAACCTAAAATTTTGCGTACTAAACAATTTTATTGTTGTTTAAAAAATGCTAACGGTTCTAAAATTTAAAAAAGTAGCTTACTTGTTGATGTTTTCCATCATTTTGAATTGTCCACCAGATGTGTTGATTTTGGGAACGGAGCCTGGGGCAAGTTTGTTGATAACTTGGCAGAGGACGGTACCATCACGGATAACATCTTCATATTCTTCACCTGGAGGGAATTTAGCTCCAAGAATCGTCTCAATCCATTCTTGAGCTTCTTTATCTTGTGCGGGGTCGCGTTTGGAGGCGAGCTAGACAAATATTAATAAACATGTGATTTATAATATTTTTACACATAAGAGATAATTGTATGTTATTGCTTTTTAGAAGCAAGGAATAAGGTTTCTGTTTAATTAATTTATAATAAGTAATAAACTAATATTCAAGCATTGGCACATTTGATCTATTTTCTAATAATTTTTAAAAGTACTCAGATAGCCAATAAGAAAACGTAAATATTTCATAAATTAAAATAATGTGTGATTGTAATTGTCTGATGAGCTATTAATTGAATTATGATAGTATACAAATAATACGAATCAATATTATACTATAAATGGGAAAGGCCAATTTTATGTTAATTTTATTTTAATTTTTATCAATTCTGAAATTTAAAATGAAAGAAATATTTAATCGAGTTGGTCAGGTTTAAGAATTATGACTTATAATATTAGTTTTTTTTTTTAATAGAATTGTATTTTTTGTTTCCAGATACTTATTAAACCATATTAAAAGACACCATAAATACACATTAATTTGAGAGTATTTTCGAATTTTGCTTACAAAAAATATGCAAACAATGTTAAGCTAGAAAATATTGTCCTTTGTGAAAAAATTGTAATGACAAAAATAATTCAAAATTGAAAAAATTGCAAATGTTAAAAACATACCTTGGCGCGGACTTGACGTTCTAAAGACATATTTGTTTTTTATATATAGACTCACTGGTGTTTTAATTTCCAACACCTACAAAGAACTGAAGTGAAATGGCGTCGCGTTGCTTTTATATGAAAATACAGGCGTCTTTTTTCTACATACTTCCCACTCTCTGGAAACGTCACTTTAAAGCGTTGTTGGTGGATTATCTCACTATATTTAGCAGATTATTCACTTTTTCATTATTTGAATTCTCTTTCCATACATCATGTTTTTAAACATTCTGGAAGTTTTCAGATTGTAATAATTTTTTCCTAAGTTGAAATTTTTAACGAAAATTATGTACAATTGGTCCTCGTTTCAAACAACTGTAATTTTGAATAGTTACAGGAATTGTAGAAAGTGTTATCAACTGTTTTAACATAGAATTGTAACTGTGTTCTTTAAATGTGGTTTATATTGTTTACATTTTATCTGTAAATGTGTTAAGGCTTGAAAATTGAAAAATATGTGCTCCACACAACGTGCCTTGGATATTTATTAAACAATTTGTACCAAATTTGGTAAGACTATGTTGTTTAAATTTTTTATTAAATAATTCTTATAGAAATATTTATTTCCAAACAAAATTTAATTACTATGCTAAGAAAATTAAAATGAAAACATTTTCTTAGAGAAAAAAATTAGTTTCTTTTTTCATTTCATTCTGTTAAGAACATTATTTAGTGTATAAAATTATTATCCTTATCTTTATTGTTTCAAGTTCTTGCTTGTTTTATGTTTGATTCAGTAAGCAAATGACTTGGAATTTCTTGGATCTGAAGGTGTTGTATTTTCATTAAAAAATGTAATTCTTATCATTCATCTGAATGATTCGAATGTTGAATGTTGAATATTGTTTTTCTTACGCTATGAACTTGCAACATATAAAAATAATAAAAATTTTCATTGATTTAGCAAGATTTTGTTAAAATCAAAACAAAAATCCACGTATTAAAATATTAGTCTAAAATATCAGTCTACTAGTAGAAATGCTAACAAATGAAAGAAAAAAAAATACGAGGAATATGTGTTACCCACAAACAGCGGGTCCTGGATATTTAGTAAACAATTTGTATCAAATTTGATAATCTGTAGTTTCACTTTTTAAATAATTTACTATAAAAAATATTTATTTCCAAACTAAATTTAATTGCTATGCTAAAAAAATTTAAATTAAAAAATGCATTAGAGAAAAAAATTATTTTAAAAGAAATTCTATTTTTAATCTTTCAGTGTAGAAAAAAAGTTTCCTTATTTTTATTGTTTCAAGTTTTTACTTATTTTGTTTTTGTTAAGAGTAATTTATTTTATCAAAAAAAATGTTATTGTTCTTCTGAATTATTTGAGTGTTGACTATAGATTTCTTTTACATTATGACCTTGCAATAGGTAGAGATAATGAACATTTTTATAGTATTTGGTAATGAATTGAATGGTTTTTACCAAAGTTGATAATACTGGGCAGTTTTAATTTCTAAATAAATTATTATAAATAGCAAAAGAAATACTTATTTCCGAATAAAATTTAAGTACTATTCTAAAAATAAAAAAATGAAAAATTTGAATTTTATTGAATGAAAGATGAATTTTCAAAGATTTCCTTGTGTTATGAATATTTTATATGCAAGAAATTCTATTTATTTTATTGTTTCAAGACTTTATTTATTTAATTTTTGTTTCAAAAGTAATTTATTTTTTAGATATGGAAATGTTACTTTTTTCGTAAAAGTGGAATGACTGTTATTCGTCCTAATTATTCCACTGTTAAATATTGCTTTCCTTACACCATGACTTTGTAATAAATACAAGTAGTAAATAGTATTTTGCAAGGAATTACATAATTTTCCAATAGAAAAATGTGTATAATTAAATATCAGCCTATTGCCTGTAAAACAAAAACGAAGACCAAAGAATTCTAAATTCAATTAAATAACTAAATATTCATTTCGGGTATTCTCGTTAAAATTACATTAATTCAAACTATCCAAACATTTGTTATCTAGAACGCAGACAAATATACTCGCAATTCAAATGGTTTAGGGCCATAATTATTTTTTTATTAAAATATAGTAATATAAAATTGTTATATAGAATAAATATTTTCCTACCAAGTTGTTAATACAACTTATTTTTTGCCTTTTCTTTTGATTTCAACTTACAGTGTGTTTCATTCAAAATCAATCACCTAGAATATGTAACCCTGGTTTCTAGACCTGAAGTAGAAATTTTGAAAAAAAAATATATCGACTTAGCTTTTGGGGGAGGTTCGAAACACCACCAACTGAATTTTGTTTCATCCCTTCACACTCGCCAACCGCAACTTTAAAATTTCAAGTAGCACTAATTTAAACGATTTTAAAGAGCCTAAAAATGCCTGTTTAATAGAAAATTATTTAAATAAATGTTCAATATGTTAATATTTTTAAATCGCCTTAAAAGATATTAGGAAGTAGGAGGTTTTCAATTTGAGCCGTATTTTTTTGAAATTGCAAGCTCTAGAGTATATTCTGGGGATGACTACATATTAGTTTCATTAGTGTCTAGTAAAAGGTAAGCAAACATGGGAAAAGGTTTATTCTGCTCGATAATTTAGTGAATGAGTCGGTGGTAATTTCGTCGCAATTAAATAAAAATTACTAGATAAGTATTTTCGAAGTAGCCGATATTTAATCAAATGCCAAGTGTTAAAAATTTGCATGGATGGAATTTGGTACATGAAAATATGAGGATTCTATAATAATGAGTCTGGTGTTAAAACTTAACAAATCAAAACGACATATATTTTTATAACTTTGTAGAAACTACTAAAGACAAAAAAATGAATCCACTTTGAAAGAATTGCTACTAAAAATTATGGAATTACATTTTACACTTACCCGGCTAACTGGCCTTATTATCTAATATCGATATTGAGGTCGGTGTAAAAGTAAACAAATAATAAAATCGAATATGTTTTTAATTATTAAAATGTATACAAAAGGCATTTATATAAAATCATTGGAAAAATTAAAAATAGTTAATTAAATAAGTAACCGTATGACAGAGGGTGTAAACTGATATATTTATCCTCTATAATACAGCTACTTGTTTCATTAACTATTTTTAATTTTTCCATGATTAACGCTGCAAAATTAAAATATCTCCTGAATGTTACAATTTCCTGAAAATGCAATTTGTCTCACCCCCTCTGTAAATACCCGAATTGACTAATTTTTAAAAATATTTATGGTACGTTAACCACCAAAAATTTTGACAAAAATAAGGACTTCAGAATTTTACATAAATGTAATTATGTTCACCCCACTTAACATCCTTTAGAACTGATTGAACTATTTCTTACATTTTCCCATTATTTACTATTATTTTGTCGAGAGTCTGTTCCAGTTCAGAACTGTAATGCAAATATCTTTAGATTTTTTCCAACGTTTTTCTTGTGCTAAACTTCATAAAGTTAACAAAAATCTAGTTTCAAAATTTCTCGTAAGCATAATTTTTTGCACCCACTATAATTTTCCTCATTAATCGAATTCCTGTTTTTTACTATTTTCTTATTTCTCAGGATTATAGCCGGTGTCATGAATTGGTTTAAAAGAAAATTGTATTTATGTTCCATAAATGTGGTATATTGTTTAGATTGTATATGTAAATGTGTTAAGGCTTGAAAATTGGA
This sequence comes from Stenurella melanura, assembly GCA_963583905.1. Lineage (NCBI taxonomy): Eukaryota > Metazoa > Arthropoda > Insecta > Coleoptera > Cerambycidae > Stenurella > Stenurella melanura. The sequence goes on along the minus strand of OY757314.1, from coordinate 6,498,558 downwards.
AAATATGTGCTCCACACAACGGGCCCTGGATATTTATTAAACAACTTGTACCAAATTTTGTAAGACTGTTGTTTAAATTTTTAAGTAATTTCTTATAAAAAAATTGTTTCCAAACAAAATTTAACTGCTATGCTAAAGAAATTAAAATGAAAACATTTTTTAGAGCCGAGTTTTTTTACATTTCATTGTGTTAACATTATTCGGTGTATAAAATTATTATCCTTATTTTTATTGTTTCAAGTTCTTACTTGTTTTATTTTTGTTTCAGTAAGTCATTTATTGCTTGAATCTGAAAATTTTGTATTTTCATAAAACATGGAATTCTTATTATTCATCAGAATTATTCGAGTGTTGAATATTGTTTTTTTTTTCATAGCATTTAGCTAGCAAGATATTCTGAAAGTGCAATTTTTTTCACCCTCAAAATTGACTAATTTTTTTTAAGATCTATTCTACGTTAACCACCAAAAATTTGACAAAAATATCGATTTCAGAATTTTTCTTAAATGTAATTATGTTCACCCCCTTAGCATCCCTCAGAACTGGCTGGACTTCTCTTTACATTTTCCCGTTATTAACCATTATAAGTTTGTCGAGAATCTGTTCCAGTTCAGAATTATAACGCAAATATGTTTAGATTTTTTCTAATGTTTTTCTTCATAAAGTTAACAAAAATCAACAGTTTTAGAATTCCTCGTAAGCATAATTCTTTGCACCTACCATAATTTTCCTCATTAACCGAATTTTTATGTTTCAGTACTTTCTCAGTAATTCATTTATCAGTCTATTACCGCAAATTCCATAAGTTTGTCCACGTTTTCGGATTTTATTGCCACTGTGCAGAGTGAGTACCGCACTGATATAGACATTTCAGTTTATTAAATTGGCTACAAGAGGAAAATATTGTTATAAAACTTAAGTATTTCTACATCTTTCCACCAAGTGCACAAATTTCAGTGTTTAAACAGTAATGTTTCACACCACCATTCGTTAACAAAAACTTCTAATTACATATAAACCTTATAAGACCACTGTGTACAAAGCAGACAAGAAAGCAAGCAGTAGGTACTTTCTTTCTATTTTAAGTTGCGTCAAAATATTGTATCAAAAAAGACCTAAAACATAAAACTACTTTAGAAAAATTTATTAACAATCATAATTGTAAGTAATAAACTGCTGGCCACTCGAACTTACACATAGAGACTTTTAGGCAAAATTTAAAGTTCAATATTTTCAACAGGAATGCAAATATTTGAACGCGGCTTGCAAATTTTAAGAGCTAGTTTTTTTCGGATTAAGCTGCATGACATATATTTATCGTAGAACCATAAGTTTATTATATACGGGGTGATCAATGAAGTCATGCAAAAAATCAAAAAGTTTGTATGAGTGAAATTTCCGCAAAAAATTTTTTTGGTCGTTGCAATATGGTTCCTTACTAAGGTAACATCAATATCTCTAGACGGTTTTGTCAGTTTTTGGATTAAGACCCTTAGGCCTTGTACACACTACTCAACATAAAATTTGGATACCGAAATCTTTAAAATGCTATAACTTGACATTGGATTGACGGTTCTTGATGATTTTTGCGGATTTGGAATCCTTATTTCACGTAGATTTTCTATGGTCTAAGCATTTTATTTGAGGGTTTAAATTTACACATTATACCGGGTCGATAATAAACAAAAACGTAGGGTACGACGCGCTCTAAAGTTTGGCATTATTTAAATTTTTGTAAAAAATAAATTCTCACCTCAAGTTGTTTTTATATAATGTTCTTCTCACTGTTCTGTCCGAAACTCACACCCCAGTTTGTTGTTTCAAAGAATCATTCAGTTTTACAGAGTTCTTTGTCCACCCCCATGCCCATAATTATGATCGGGTGTAATTTCTACGCGACGCGTCAATTTCAAAGTAGGCATTGGAAAAACAAATTTGTTGCTATGGAATTAAAAACTGTTTACATTATTTTAGAAATAATCTGACATATTTCAATGTTATAATTTTGTAAAGCTTAATTAATATGAGAAAGGGAAAATTGCATTCGACTTCTCAACGAAGGAATGTCAAAACAGCAAGTTGCGCACATTTACAATGTCAGCCGAAAGACAATTTATAATTTGAACCGCCGCGTCGAAACTACTGGTGATCATAATTATGGGCATGGGGGTGGACATACAAAAAAAATAAACCAAAGAACCGAAAGAATTTTAATGAGAGAAACTATGCGGAATAGAACAAAGAACTCTAGAAAACTAAATGACTCTTTAAGACAACAAACTGGGGTGAGAGTTTCGGACAGAACAGTGAGAAGAACATTAAATAAAAACAACTTGAGGTGAGATTTTTTTTTTTAAAACATAACATAATGCCAAACATTTTAAATTATAGAGCCCGTCGCAGAGCAAAATGTGTGTGGTTATTACAACGCCATAGAGCGAATAGGCGGGCAAGGGAAATCGGCATGCGAATTGGGGTAATACAGAGTGGAGCCATTGTTTATTTACTGACGAAACAAGATTTAATTTGTTTCACTCCGATGGCCGAATGTTAGTTTGGAGAAGGCCAAATCAGCGATATTTGGAGGAAAATATGGCCCCTCAAGAAGCATTTGGTGGCGGAGGTGTTACAGTGTGGGGAGGTATCATAAGAAATGGTAATACCGAGCTATTCATTACCAACCAAACAATTAATGCTACTGTTTATCAGGAGGAAATTTTGGAACCTATTGTTGTTCCTTTTGCTCGACATTACGGCCCAGAAATTCTATTGGTGGATGACAACGCTCGACCTCACAGAGCGCGAAGGATCACAGAGTTTTTGCAGGCACAAAACATCAATAGGATGGACTGGCCTGCAAAGTCTCCGGATCTTAATGTCATCGAACATGTTTGGTCTTATTTAAAACTTAAAGTAAGATCTCTTGATGTACCCCCTGAAATCTTAGAAACGCTCAGTGAGCATTCGTGAAGAATGGGAGAATATTCCACAAGATTTTATAAATAATCTTGTGGATACTCTACCAAATCGATGTCGGGAAGTAATATTCCGAGCAGGAGGACCAACAAAATATTAGCTTCTCTTTTTTGTAATTAATGTACCTAATTTTAATTAGGTAATTTTAATTTAATTTTAATTTAAGTTTAAATTAATTTTTAATTTTTTGGTTAAATTTTTTTTCAGTTATTAAAAATTACCAGATTTAGAATTACAAATTTTTTAAGAATTGACTTTTGGTCGTTGTTAAGCAATGTTGTATATTGTAGAATTTAATGTAATAAACTTGTTCTTGTCCCTACGTTTTTGTTTATTATCGACCCGGTATAATGTGTAAATTTCAACCCTCAAATAAAATGCTTAGACCATAGAAAATCTACGTGAAATAAGGATTCCAAATCCGCAAAAATCATCAAGAACCGTCAATCCAATGTCAAGTTATAGCATTTTAAAGATTTCGGTATCCAAATTTTATGTTGAGTAGTGTGTACAAGGCCTAAGGGTCTTAATCCAAAAACTGACAAAACCGTCTAGAGATATTGATGTTACCTTAGTAAGGAACCATATTGCAACGACCAAAAAAATTTTTTGCGGAAATTTCACTCATACAAACTTTTTGATTTTTTGCATGACTTCATTGATCACCCCGTATATAATAAACTTATGGTCCTACGATAAATATACGTCATGCAGCTTAATCCGAAAAAAACTAGCTCTTAAAATTTGCAAGCCGCGTTCAAAAATTTGCATTCCTGTTGAAAATATTGAACTTTAAATTTTGCCTAAAAGTCTCTATGTGTAAGTTCGAGTGGCCAGCAGTGTATATATTCAATGCTACAAAAACACATAAAAATCTTTTGTTTTTTGGAAACATAGTTCTCTGACGAGTTACTGAACCAAAACTTAAGAAAATCTTACCATTTTCATTTAAATTGACCGAACAATTCCCGGACACGCACCAAATCAACATTGTATATTTGGTTTCTACATAAATAACGTGTTTATTATTTTAAACAGTGATACAGGAATATTTTTGTTACATACTTCTAAAATAGTTTAAGCTATTAATTAACTGAAGGATTTTGCAACGGTAATATTAATAAATTGTCTACAATTTGTTTAAATATATCTATTTGGCAAAGTTACGTTAAAGTTTAACATAATTTTCAGAACTGGTAAATGTGGTAGTAAACAATTGATTTCGTTATCTATTTTAGTGAAATAGTAATTTTATACAAAATATTAGCATATAACTCTATATTTAACAAAAATTCTTTATGAGTCATTAATAAATGTATCTCCGTATTTCTGGGTTTTACAAATAAAATTACTATTACCTGTAATAATCCAAAAATGTATCAAAAAGCCGCTGCCTAAGGAATGACTACTTCCACATCCAGATTTTCCGTCCAAGTCGCTTTAAAGGAAAACATCTTGACTATATTTACACTCTAGTATGTGGAAGTAATTGTTCGTAGAATTTTAATAATATTTGAGGCAGATGTCATAAAAAATGTGAGGCGTTGGTTTCTAGCATATACGTCAATAATGAAGTTTCTGGACTCTCATTACCTTGCTCTACTTACTTTCTCCAATTTACACCTCCCCCCTCCACCATTCAATGGAATAATCTCAATCAGATGTCCTTAGATTTAGAAGACTTAAAAACCATGTATTGGTGTTATAGAAATATATTTGTTAGGCAGAGAGTGTTTAATTTTCTCGTATTTTACATTTTTGCAATACTTTTGCCATATATTTATTATAGTACTAATGTGACAAAAGCGACTCAAACCTGGAACTTCCACGGGTTTAATGATTTTTCTAATTTCCAGACATAAGCACCGGCGCAACTACATGTGTGTACTAAATGTCAAGTGAATATCTCATTTTTCTTGCATCAGCCCCTTTAATAACGGAGTGGGGGCGGTAGAGGGGTTAAAAAATGTTATAGAAATTCTGAGGCCTTGGCTTCTAGTATACAGGGTGTCTCACCGGGAACTGAATCGATCGATATAGAGAAAAGTACGCATCAGAAATTTTTGAAAATTTAAATGGTTACTAAGGGCGGTGTGGCCAATCCAACTAAAATAATTTTAAGCATGGGGTACTTCCGATTATACCGGAAGTCGATACCAACTTGCTTATTTTAAATGGAATACCCTATAAATTTTCGACTTTTCGAGATGACAGTAAAATTCTGAGTTCAGGCATGTAGCACACCCTATATCTAAACACAGTAGTTTCAAAGATATTTGACATTTTATAAAAAATTTGACAGGTGCAACGGTTTGCAAGAACTGTTATAACTCTTTCTGTGTAGCACATCCTCATTTGCTCTTTGGCACGGAGAAAGAACACAAGGAGAATTACGTTCTACAACTGAAATAAATTCAATAATATCATACCAACTGTTCCGTTTTTCGCGTTACATTTTGTCAACTTCAAACCGCGAAAACTTGTTTAGGTCAAATGGAACACCCTGTATTTTTTTACGTCAAGTTGTATAAAATTGAGTACCCTTTTTTCTGATATTGCATTGAGGGGTTAAGGTTTTCAACTTTTTGAAATATTTGCGATTTTATTAGAAATTCATGAATTGTTGTAATCATTTCATCAAAATAGCCATGATTAGAAACAATCAGTTATTATCTTATGTCAAAACATGCCAGCACGTTTAAATTACATCCACGAAGACTTTTTAAATTTGTTTATTATTTATGGAGAATGTGGTAAGGTAATATCAAGACCTTGTAGCACATTTGCTACTCGATATCCACAAAAACGGAAACCGTCACCAAACACTGTAAAACGCATACTGGAAAATTTTAAAAATTATGGTTCTGTCAAGGCAAAAATGCAAAGAAGAAAGCCTATTGTTGATGACGAAAATATTGAAATAGTCATTCTGGGATATTTTCATGCCTTTCCAAGGATGTCATTAAGACAAGCTGCTCTGGAATCGAAACTATGCAAGGATTCAATTCACAGACTCTTATTAAAACATAAGTTTCACCCGTTTTCATTCCATATGGTTCAAGGATTAAAAGAAACAGATTTCCTAAGAAGACAGAATTTTTGTGAGTTTATTCTAATAAGGTCTGAGGGTGACGATTCTTATTTGGGAAATATTATATGGATAGATGAAGCAAAATTTACTAAAAATGGACTTTATAATAGACACAATTCGCATTATTGGAGTGACTCAAATCCTCATATGTTCAGAGAGCGAAACTTTCAAGAAAGTTTGCAGTTCAACGTTTACTGTGTCATAAGAAACGATAGAGTGGTGGCATTACAATTTTATCAGGAAAATTTAAATGGTAAATTAAATTTTCTCTTCTGCTAATATGTATAGGTAAATTTTTGTTTTTTATTGGTGAAAGATATCTGAATATCTTATAAAATTTGAATAATAACTATTTAGAAAATTTACCTCTCGCCGAACATAGAAACATTTTTTATCAGCACGACGGTGCTCCCCCCACATAACGCATATTTAATTAATAATTATTTACAAGAAACTTTCTATGATCAATGGATTGCCAATAATGGACCTTTCTTATGGCCTCCAAGCTCGCGCGACTTATCAGTTCTGGATTATTTTATTTGGGGAACTATTAAAAATAAAGTTTATGAGAGCCCATTAACAACCATTGAAGATTGTATGCAGAGAGTAAGAAATGCATTTCAAAACATCACAGGATTCAATTAGAAGAGGAACCCAAGAGGAACTAATCCGAATATGCGAAAAGTGTGTCGAGGTTCGAGGGCGGAATTTTGTGCAATTATTAAATTAAAATGGAATCATGTTTTAAATTGATCTTATCTCTGCTATTTTAGTTCATGCCATATCTTCAATTCGATTAATACGCATGTTACAGTGTTAGTGTTATTTTCCGTTTTTGTGGATATCGAGTAGCAAATGTGCTGCAAGTTTTTGATATTACCTTATCACATTCTCCATAAATAATAAACAAATTTAAAAAGTCTTCGTGGGTGTAATTTAAACGTGTTGGCATTTTTTGACATAAGATAATGACTGATTGTTTCTAATAATGGCTATTTTGATGAAATGATTACAACAATTCCTGAATTTCTAATAAAATCGCAAATATTTCAAAAAGTTGAAAACTTTAACCCCTCAATGCTAATATCAGAAAACATCGAATTCAATTTTACACACCTTGACGTAAAAAAGTACAGGATGTTCCATTTGACCTAAACAAGTCTTCGCGGTTTGAAGTTGACAAAATGTAACGCGAAAAACGGAACACTTGGTATGATATTATTGAATTTATTTCAGTTGTAGAACGTAGTTCTTCTTGTGTTCAGAGCAAATGAGGATGTCCTACACAGAAAAAGTTATAACGGTTCTTGCAAACCGTTGCACCTGTCAAATTTTTTATAAAATGTCAAATATCTTCGAAACTACTGGGTTTAGATATAGGGTGTGCTACATGCCTGAACTCAGAATTTTACTGTTAAAGTCGAAAACATATAGGGTGTTCCATTTAAAATAAGCAAGTTGGTATCGATTTCCGGTATAACCGGAAGTACCCCATGCTTCTAATTATTCTAGTTGGATTGGCCACACAATTTTCAAAAATTTCTGATGCGTACTTTTCTCCAAATCGTTCGATTCAGTTCCCGGTGAGACACCCTGCATACGTGTACCAAATTTCAAGTGAATATCTCAGTTTTATGTTATCAACCCCAATGGTATGTATGCCATTTCATTATTACCGAATTGTGGAAATATACAGTTTGAAATTAGTACAACAATAATGTAAAAATAAGCAAGGCTAAGTTGTTACGAAAAAACCAAATCTGAACTAATTAGTGGAGAAATATATTTATTATAAATATATTGCCTATAAATTTCAAATTATGGCGAATGCGCTGGTCATAATAAGAAGCTTGACTGAATTTACACTTCATTGATGTCCACCATACACTTGATGTGGCTCGATGAAACTATAGTTTATAAAAACATAGAAATGGCCTAAGCTAATTCCAAGTAATGAGTGATCAATAAAATCATGGTTAATTGGAAACCTCCTCATCCTTTTAGATTTTTCAAAGTTTGTGAATAAATTGTGGATGGTTATAGGCGCCTTGTGGTGTGAAATTATAGAAATATTTAATTCTTGACTCACAGTCTGCATTTATTTTTATATAAAATAAACAATACCAATTTAAAATGACAAAACATTAGACTATAACGATAAATCAACGTACCCCATAATTTGCGTTCTTAAATACTGGCAATATAAAACGACATTATCTCGTATATTGTTTACAGTTGACTTGTGGCGAAAATAGATTATTCGCGGCTAAATCTGGATATTACCACAAATTTAGATATTAGAGGAATAAAAAAAATAGCTCAGGACGAGATTAAAATATTTACATTAGGCAAACAGCACAGTATATATCATTAAAAATAAATACTTTGTCAATTTTAAAAATATATTGTTCAAATAAAATATCATTAAAAGAAAGTGTTGGATAATATTTTAGATTGCACACATGTGTAACTGCATAGAGAATTAGCCACTCGATCTGACGGTTTCGTGGCTAACTTTATCTTGCGTGACTAATGTGCATAATTACACATTGTACAGGGTGGACCAGTAATAATAGGCCATAGTGCAGGGGTAGATCCTTCGGGCCAAAATATGAAGATATAACCGAAAATGCTTTAGTAAAATGTTGTTGCTGTGGAAAAAGACACAGGGTGTAAAAATTCAAATTATTTTTTCGTTTTTTTTGCAATAACTCAACACCTTTTTATTCTAAAAAATAATAATTTATGTATTACATCACGTTAGATTGTAGAGGGCACTGCAGGACCCGTATCTGATGATGAATTCCTTTCATATTCATTCTTGAAGAAAATCTGATGAGGGCGTCATCTCCACGTATAAAAGGTACACTTGGTAGAACTTGATAACTCATTGAATACATTTTTTATTTAATGTTCATTTTAGTAACCCTGATAAACCTGTTCATGCACTTAAAAATTTATTCAGTTCTTTTGATTTTATTGCATATAATGATGCTCCTACTCGCCTGGGCAATTGTTTAGATAATATGTTTATTAACTTTTGTCCTAATAGTTGTAAATTGCAATTATATGAAACATACTTGTCTGATCATCGTGGTATTAATTAAAGTATAATCAACTGTAAGCCTCCAAGAGCACCAAAGAAAATTTCTTACAGACCTATTTCCGATATAGGCTTGTTTAATTTAAACAAATATCTTGCAGCAGATCGATTGGGAGTTTATCGATGATTCTGCGATAGATATTGATGTTAAATCTGAATTTTTCTTGGATATAATTACTTCTGCTCTGGATATGTTTTTCCCAGTTAAGTCCAAAATTTTAACCAGTGACAAGAAAGTTAATTTAATTTGGTACACTGATGATTTGCGGCAATTGAGAGAGACATTACATTTTCTTCTTGATATTTATAAGACACATCCTACTAGCGATTTGAAAAAATTGATTAGTGATAAAAAACGTATTTATAAAAACGAAATATTGAAAGCCAAGAAAGCAGCAAACGATAATTACATTCGTCGAAATAAGAATCAGCAAAGGGCAATGTGGAATTTGGTTAATATAAATAAAAATAAAACAGGCAATTCGTCAGAAATTATTTCTCCTGATGAATTTAATAATTATTTTGGAAACATTGCTCAAAGTTTAGTTAACTTCTTGTCACCTGCCCCCGACAATTTTGAAAATTATTTTACAAGTTCCATAACAATTTGTGCTGATAAGGAGTTTATTTTTACAGAAGTCACTTACAATCAAGTACTAGATGTAATCGCTAATCTGAAATACAAACAGTGTGAAGATGCTTACGATATCAACAACATTAAAATTCTCAATTGTATCAAATGCATCATTATAATTCCATTCACGAAATTAATTAATTAATGCATCAGAAAAAATGTGTTTCCGAAATGTCTTAAACTGTCAAAAGTGTTACCTTTGTTTAAAAAAAACTGTATTGATGATCCGGCTAACTACAGACCTATTGTGCCATTATTTGCCAAAATCTTTGAGGTAGTTCTCAAATCTCAAATCACGAATTATTTTGAAAATTCTAATTTATTTAATAGTTGTCAATATGGTTTCAGGTCGAAATTGTCAACGACGTTAGCAATTAATTCATTAATGAATGTAATAAATCAAGGGTTCGAGGCGAAAGAAGTTGTGCATGTGCAATTTTTAGATGTAAGTAAAGCTTTTGACTGTGTGCCTCATAATATTTTAGTAAACAAACTGAAATTTTACAAATTCTCCGAGGGCAGCAGAAATTTGATTATGTCATATTTGACTGATCGTCATCAATTTGTTTATTTTAATAATGCTGATTCCGGTAACATTAATATTAGATTTGGTGTCCCTCAGGGTTCAGTTTTGGGACTGGTTTTATTTCTTATTTATGTAAATGATTTGCCTAACAGTAGTCCCTTAACAAATTTCACTCTTTTTGCTGATGACACGAAATTGGCTCACTCCCATACTGATTGTAACATTTTATTGTCTGAGGCTCAAAACAGTCTGTCTAAGGTTCATGACTGGTTTTTAAATAATAAGCTAGTACTAAATAATGATAAGACAGAGACTATGATTTTTTCGTTACGACAACACTCTGTGCAAATGATCTCTCATTGCGTTAAGTTTTTGGGCATAACTTTGGACAGTAAGTTGACATGGGAAGAACACACGTCCTACATCTTCTCCAAAAATATATCACGGAATATTTTCTTATTGCGCAATATAAAAATTTGTCTGTCGCAATCAACGGTTTTAATGGCATATCATGCTATAATTCAATCTTCCCTTACCTATGCCATTTTAATATGGGGCCACTCGGCACATACCTCAACAGTTTTCTCACTGCAAAGAAAGGCCGTCAGAATCGTTGCTGGGTTACCATATAGCGATGATTGTAGGAATGCTTTTAAAAGCCTCAAGATACTTACCTTACCCTGCGAATATGTTCTACAGTGCCTTGTATATATTAAAAGCAACTTAAATAATTGCACAACGTATGAAAGTGTACATACGTACTCAACTCCTAATAGGGGTAACATATATTTGGATTTTTTACGACTTTCAAAAACCAGAAATGGGACTTGCTATTATGCAGTAAAATTTTTCAATGTGTTACCGATTGCTGTACAATCACTTGATAGTACTCGTTGCAAATACGTAATTAAACGATTCCTACTTGATAGTGCATTCTATGATTTTGACGAATTCCTGTCGACTGATTTTTCCCGTTTAATTTTATAAACCTGTTCTATATATGACAACGTTTATTGTTTGTTCGTTCTCTATGTACTATATTGTTATTTACTCTATGTATTATTTATTTGTTTTATTTATTGTGTATTTTTTTTTATTATTATTGTTTAAGACAACCAATATTCCCTTGATTTTTTGCTATATTTTGCATCTGTTTTGACGTGTCAAAGCATAATTTGTGTATATATGACCAATAAAGATCGATCTATCTATCTATCTATCTATAAAGACAAATACAAATTTATCGAAAAAAGTACAAAACGTAAGGGAAACCAAAATCGTAATAACAGCGTAAACGCTTTCTCACTTTTTTATGAACTAAAGGAGTATTTTTATATGAGGAAATAACTCCCTCATCAGGTTTTCTGGTCAGAAGTACCATAACGTTTCGTCCAAAACAGGTACGAAAAAAAAATCATCATCAGATACAGGTCTTGCGGCGCCCTCTATGATCTAACGTGATATAATACATAAATTATTATTTCTTAGAATAAAGAATGTTCCTCTAGCAAATTTGGCGAAGGTCAGTCAAGAGGCTGTTGAGTTATTGTAAAAAAAAAACCGAAAACATAATTTAAATTTTGACACCCTGTACCTTTTTCCACAGCAACATTTTACCAAAGAATATTTAGTTATCTCCTCATATTTTGGCCCAAAGAATCTACCACTGCACTATGGCCTATTATTAATGGTCCACCCTGTATAGTACAATAAATAAAGAAAATTGAATTTGTTGTTACAAAATATGGAGCAGTTTAATATTATGATCTGGTGCATGTATATCCCTGTACATAAGAGTATTTTTTAGTGATTAATACAGACATGAAGGCAGATCACGTGTGTAAGTACACGAAGTAGCAACTTTGTGATCGATGTACTGTCTACCATTTAAAATTTCACCATTAAATTAAAAAAAATCTCTAGACGTATCGAGTTTCTATAAATATTTAACAGTTCTAAACTGAAATGTATCCAAGTCTATAAATAAAAGGAAGTACAGCTATTTTGTATATTTTTATTTCAATTTATACATAAACTTATATGATAGTGGACTAGAAGAGTGAAGTTGATATTGTGAATTAACAATTTTTAGACATATATTTTTAGACACAACCCAAAAAATACACAAACTATTATTTACAAATTTACAGTCAATTTAAAAATGCAAAGACACAATATCCTCAGTATACAATTAATTTAATATATCCTAATATTTACAAAAGGTTTTCTTGTACAGATCGGCCAGCGAAGTAAAACTAAATCGTCTGTCATATTTTTGACAAATGCAAACTCAATATGAAACAATAGTTAAAATTGCAGTTTTATAAGTGAGAACGTACCGGGTGGCTCAGCCGATAAGGACACTCTTGTAACTTTTGAATGGGCGACTGAATATCTTTCTAATTTGGTGTAGTGATAAGGGGTGAAATTTCCAATTATCATGTAAAGAACCAAAATGGCTGACTTCCGGTTTCGATACAATTGATATGAAAATCACAGTTTTAAATGGGACAACCTGTATATTTTTAGATATTTAGATCCTGCTGACCATTCATATGATCTGGCCCTCAAATATTATTTTAATTTTCAATAAATATGGATTTCATATATTTTTTTAAATTGTATAAATTTAGGCCAAAGAGAAAGTAGACATTATGCATATCAATTTGTTCGTAATTTAATAATCTAATTAAATGACACGTTATCCCATAGGTGTTCCATTAAAAAAAAATAGTTTTCGTTAAAAAAGCAACATCGTTGAACTTAATGAAGAATAAATCATGTTTAATATTAGTGTCTGAAGAGATAATATTCCAAAGGTGCTTGCAGACCGATTTTTAACAATTTTGACAAAATCGCGGCCTTCTATGATAAAAATTAAAAATTAAAAAACTTATATTTTTTGAAAATCAAAATAATATTTGAGGGTTCGGTCAGCAGGATCCCAATATGCAAAAATAGATAGGTTGTTCCGTTTAAAATTTCGAAGTTCATGTAAATTGCCTCGAAACCGGAAGCCGGCAATTTGATTCTTTATATCATATAATTGGAAATTGCGTCCCACATCTCTACACCTCTATTCAAAAGTTACAAGAGAGTCCCTATCGGCTGAGCCACCCGGTATACAGGTTAACTTAAATTATATGCTCACCATTAGGATCTCGGAAACCATAAGGGATGAAGAGTTGTAAATAGGGGCAAAGTTGTGGAATATAGTACTGAATAATATGGCATAAAGAAATCCAAAATACTCCTCTTGGTTTTTGAGATATTTGAGAAAGAAATGTAAATTTTGAATTTTGAATTTTTCGAAATATATTGATCACTATTACAATTATAAAAAATCCAAGAATATACTTTCTTGGAGCACTTTACGATGCTCTACACGTATACAATGTCAGTTTTTTTGGCGACGTTACGTCGCCTTAGGACCATCATATACCTCAAAATTTTAAATGCGGACCTGGATTTTTTCCATCATTTTCGGACAGCGGTTTGTAATACGAAATCAATGATATATCGCACTTAAATATTTTCCAACATTTCATTGCACTAACACCATAAATCAATTAACCGGCAGCCTGAATGCGGTCCTGTAAGTTTTGTTTTTTAAATTAGATTTCACGGTACCTTGCTAATATTATTAGTAAGTTGTTGATTTACTTGAGATTATTTATTGACTCTTTACAATGACAACATTTTTTAAAAAGTAACTTAAAAGAAAACGAAGCGCAACAAGTTACAGAAGATGTGCAATTTTCCATCCTCATGAAGGCATAGGTACGTTTATTCTATTGTTGATGTTATGTATTGCACGTCCAATGTCTTTTACGTAACGAGGCAAAAGAATTTGAAATTAGTTGCCTCAATTCTTCAATGTTATTGATGGATTCTTTACACACTTTATATTTTAAAATACGCCACAAAAAAATCACATGGTGTTAAATCAGGTGACCTGGCAGGCCGCCTCACTGCACCTGGGTTGGCAATCCACTGGCCGGGAAATTATTGGTCCAAAAATTCAGTTACAACTCTTGAGTTATGGGGTGGAGCCCCATCCTGCTGAAACTAGATTCTCGGTCATTAGAAAATTCCATGTCAACACTGAGTGAACACTGAGGATAAGTCAACCCACAACACGCGCTGTAAAACCTCGACCATGGGATAACACACATGCATAGATGCTTATCTTACAGGACCGTTTTCAGGCGACCGGTTATTAATTAAGTAATGATTTTAGTGCAATTAAATGTTGGAAAATATCACTGATTTCGTATTACAAAATTCTGTCCGAAAATGATGTGAAAACTACAGGTTCATATTTAAAATTTTGAAGTTGATGATGGTCCTAATGCGACGCAACATCGCCAAAGAAAAAACGGATACTGTAGGCGTGTGGAGAATCGTAAAGTGCAATAATGAAATATTTCTAAAAATAAAAAATCCATAACTTACATTTTTTTCTAATATCTCAAAAACCAACAGGAGTATTTCGGATTTATATATTGCACAACTTTGCCCCATTTAGCCGACTCTCCATCTCTTACGGTTTCCCAGATTTCAATGGTGAGCATCCAGTTTGATTCGCCCTATATGAGGAATTTTGGTGTTTATGAACTAAGTCTTTAGAGTGAACGAAGTAGACATTAATACGGTTAAGAGGACATATTAGCCGACAGATTTAGTTTACACTTATGAAAAATTTGTTCAAGTTGTTTGAGATCGTTCGTTTCATAATAGCTATCTCAATATTCTGGCAAGCAATACTACTACGATTATACTGTTTTAAACGTGTTTTTGAGGAAACAAAAAATTCATATAAAACTCTAGTCATTCCCAGTGGAGTATTTACGTTTTGTTTCTGAGCAGGATTCAAATTGGAAAAGGATACATCTGTCAAAGGAGATTTAATTTAGTATAAAGCAAATGAACCAGAAATAATTTCCAATAACTTAAATGTAAGAAATAAACATGTAGATCCATTTTTAATAACAGAAATAAGTAAATCACAGGCAAAAACTAAACAAAGTGTCTCTTTAAAAGTATCCATAAATTTCTTAAATTGTTGTTTAAGGGAGGTTCGTCGGATTTCTGGGGGTTCCAGACTCTCTGAACTCCCTCATCCGTATACCCCTGCATCTTATATAAACTTACGCTTTAAAAATTGTAAAAAGAAAAATACCTTAGTTAATATAATCTCAGTTGTTTATTAATACTATATTGTTAGTTGAACTTTGCTGGCCTCTTTGGTATAAAATTGTTTAAAACGCATTAGAAAATCCGTATACAATTCGTATAATTCGATACTTTTTTTGATTCGAGACGGATTTTCGAACTTTTATCACCAAGAATTGCTATAGACAATTCTTCATTATTTAATCTGAAAATTTCTCTATAGAAATTTTTTATTTAAAAATACAAGGTGATCAAAATACGTAGCGTAAATTACAAAAGTGTAATTACTTCCACATCCACGTAGTGGATTGGAAGTATAGTAATCGCAAAAAAATTTTCAAAAATTTTTATTCGTGAAATAGGTTTAGAATGTCATGAAACGTCGAGATTTTAAATTTGAGCGAAAAAAATTTTTCTGTCTGTCGGTCTGTCTGTCGGTCTGTCGGTCTGTAACTTTTTTTTGTCCGCACGCTTTCTCCGGAACGATTTAAGATATTGACCTGAAATTTTGTACACGTATATATTATAACGAGATCTGGAACTGGATTGTTTTTTGAGGAAATCCGGTGAAGGGTTGGGGGTTAAATAGGGGTAAATAGGGGGAAATAAGTAAAGCAAGCTTGTAAGAGTACAGAAACTTGAAATTCGGTGTATGTACTAGAAGTTAAGGCCTCAGATTTTTTTATAATATTTTTCAACCCCCCCACCACCCTTACCCCATTAATGGGGTTGACAAAATAAAGTTGAGATTTCATTTGAAATTTCGTACACGTATGTATTATAACGACGTCTGGAGTTAGTTTATATTTTGAGATGATTCTGTTGAAGGGTTGGGGGTTAATTTGGGGTAAATAGAGGAATATAAGTAAAACATTGGTAAGACTACAGAAACTTGAAATTCGGTGTATGTACTAGAAGCCACAGCATCAGATTTTCTTATAATATTTTTCAACCCAACCACCCCTACTCCAATATGAAAAGGGTTGATAAAATAAAATTGAGATATTCATTTGAAATTTGGTACACATATGTATTATAACGACGTCTGAAACTAGATCATAATTTGAGATGATGCCGTTGAAGGGTTGGGGGTTAAATAGGGGGAAATAGGGGAAAATAAGTAAAGCAAGCTGGTAAGACTACAGAAATTTGGGATTCGGTGTATATACTAGAAACCAAGGCCTCAGATTTCTTTCTAATATTTTTCAAACTCTACCACCTCCGCTTCATTATTAATGGGATTGATAACATCAAATTGAGATATTCACTTGAAAGTTAGTACACGTATGTATTGTAGTGACATCTGATTGAGATGACTCCATTGAGGTGGTAGGTTGTAAATAGTGGAAAATAAGTACGGTAAACTAGTAACTTCATTTTTAACGTATATGGTAGAAACCAACTCCTCAAACTTTTCTATGACATCTACCCCAAATATTATTAAAATTCTATGACCAATAATTTCCACATACTAGAGTGCAAATATAGTCAAGATGTTTCCTTTAAAGTGACTTGGACGAATAATCTGGATGTGGAAGTAGTGATTCCTTAGGCAGCGGTTTTTTGATGGGCGGTCGAATTTCACCAACAGAAAACCAGGAAACGACAAAAAGTAGCCCAATTAATCGGTAGAAGCGTATATCAAAATACGATTGTATAGAAAAAAACATTCTAAGGAAGATCTGCGAATGGATGGACGCGATCTGAAGTGGTGAACTTAACCTAAAAAATTTGAAAAATTGAAAAAAAAACAGTTTTTGGTAAAAAAAAAAGTCGAATAAGAAAATTATAGGTGTTAAAGAGATCTTTCGATTGCTATTTTGTAAGTATCAGTTGCGATAACACTTTTCGAGATATATCGAAAAAACCGTCAAATATCGGCTTGTCTTGTTTTCGCTGTATCTTTTTCAAATTTACATTTAAATACTTTTTATCAAGAAAAGAGACGTTCTCAAAAATCGGATAGATTTGCTCCACGGAGGATTCTACAGTAAAGATCTTGGGCTCATTTTCTTTATTAGAGTTGTACTATCATACTGTAAAATAATGGTTTTAATAATTTTAAAATAAATAAATGACTTTAAAATAATTGCAGTTTTTTAGGTTAGGTTTTCTTTTTTTAATAATTTTGCCAATTCCAATTTTACAGAAATAACTTATTTAGGAATCGATTACTGAAATTTTTTAACGAATTTACAAAAAACAAATTTAGTCCTACGACTTTCTGGAGCTCATAAATTGGCAAATTTATTAAAGAAGAAACCTAACCTAAAAAATAAAGCCGTTTATTTACCCTTAAAATTAATAAAACCATTACATTCTTTCACAATATGATAGTACAACTATTTATAAAGAAAATGAGCCCAAGATCGTTGCTGTAGAACCCTCCGTGGGGCAAGTTTATCCAATTTTCGAGAACATTTTTTTCCCCGAAAAATCGATATTTCTCGAAAAATAAAAGATATATTTTAACTTTTCACAAACGTACTTTTTCAGCTTGCCGTGAGCTATACTTGCGATTGATAGTAAGGATTTAAATGTACATTTGAAAAAGATACAGCGAAAACAAGAAAAAGCAATTTTTGGCGGTTTTTTCGATATATCTCGGAATCTTTTTAAAAAGAGTATATTTAATGTTTACAATTAAGTTTCCAATGATTTTCTTTTCAAATGTGGAGGGAGCGGAAATTGGGCCTTATCGACCCTCCTCCTTTACAAGGAAAAGGCAAGGCTTTGATAGCCCTGCTTCAAAAATAAGTTTTCCTGCTTTATTTTTATTAATTGCATCATCAAAGTATAACATCTATCATCATCATCGGGAAAAATAAAATAGACAAATATACCAAACTTGAAACTAAATTAATTTTTGAAGTAAATCGATAGTGTTGCGAAAAATATCAACAAAGTTCCTTGAAAATAGAGAAAATTTGATAGTTTAGGGTCCACCGTTAATATTTAGAAACCGATTAGTGTACAAGGGTCTATTTATGAATGTATACGGGTAAGTAATGATTTTTATTAATATCTTGGAAAGTATTGTATTTGAAAAAGGCTATATTTTTGGTGAGAACTGAGTCTGATTGTTACTGACTTCTGTACATTGAAAATTGACCAAGATAGAGAAAGTTGGGGTACATTTACATCCTGATGTCAATACTCTCTTCTAGCGGAGAAGAAAGCTGGGACAATAATTGACAGTGGTTGAAGAATTGTTCACTATTGATTATTATTAATTTTTGTGTTTTTAAATAAAATAGTGTTTTAATTTTTTCTGTAGAAAACCATTAAAAACTACGTTTTTTGCGAGTTAGTGCGGTGAATATAAATAATGACTGAAAATCAGAAGTCTTGATTTATGCTTTACTTGTGAAAAAGTGATAATATTTTCAGCGATCACTGGTAAATTATACGAAAACCTGTTGCCAATACCGTTTATGGCAACAATATTTATCGAAATTCCTATTAATTTTTGGGCAGAGACGAATTAGTTCCGAGGTCAGTGAGAGTTTTTTGGAAACTATAAGCCTAAAGATTAAAAAACAAATAACATTGATATTTAATAAAGAAACACTTTCTCATAGCTTAATAACTTTAATATCATTATATCATGGAGGGAAAGTCCTAGAAGAATCTCTGGTTATAGCTTCTGATATAGTTTATACTTCTTTGAAGGGAACAAGAAAGTGATGAAATCAGTTATTTCGATTTACTACTGCACATAAATGCTTTTGACATCATTCTTTCTGCTTCACCAGGATCTTAGTTTCAGTCTGTTATTCTCAGACTAGAAAGTTTTCATTTTTTTGTCTTTTTTGGAACCTATATAGAAACGTAACGACTGACAAGAATTGATGGATAAAAGTCATCAATATGCTTTATATCATACATTATTAATTTAATATTTTATAAAATATTATATACCCGCGTACAAAGACATGCAACTTTTGAAAATAACGTAGTTTTTAATGGGGATGTAAGATGACTCCACCTTAAACTTTATGTGTTTCGGACCATTTTCATCGTGCAGAAGTCAGCAAAAAAACACGAATTGAAGGTATTTGACTCAGCTATCAACAAAGCTTTTTTAATATTATTTGCCGATATATTAAAAAAACTCATATCTCACTCGTTTATCCCTAAAAGACACTTTTCTGTGCCATTTGGAATTCGGGACGATTCCGAACTCCTAAATCGTTGTTTTTTTAATTCCTTCTTATTTTCCCATATTACTATAAGAAATTATCAATACCACCGATGATCTAAGAAATTTCCTAATCAGTATTGTTTTGTAATCTGATTTCTGACCTTACTACGTTACCTCATAATTTACGCTACACATTTTCACTTCTCTAGGTATGTACATTTTACGATTTTCAACGAACTCTTAAAACAAATGATTCGCCGTGGCGGGTTTCAGATGGTCCCCGAGAAGATAGGAGGCGGCTCCTCCCGTTGCCCCTAGGAGGGAGGTGAACGGCGAGGACAAGGCAGCGGCTGCGGCGGCCGCTGCGTGGGATCCATGGTGCGACTGAAGATGGCTGGGTTGAGAAGACAAAACTTTGTTCGCTTGTTGGACCAGGAGGGCGGTGTTGCAGGATTGTGGACTCATTGATGACCATTTGTTGTTGTTGGATATGGAGTCGTCGGAATGCTTACCTGCAAATGGAAACATTTAAAGTTATAACATGTTTGTCTTTGATCACATATTTTTGAGGTCAAGGGGTCAATAATATGTACCAGAAAAATGTAAAGTTATACATTGTGACTAACTTAAGATGAAGACAACCTCATGTCTCGCTCATCGGATATCCAAATATTTTGAGATTATAGTGGTGAATATAACATAGCATACCTATAAAATGACTTTTTACATTTGATTTTAGTTAGAAGCGTCCAGTTTTAGGTTGGAAGAAGTGAGTCAATTTTCAAAAAAATGCGTTAGCGATTTTATTTGAAATATACTAGTAAGTTATTCTTAATCAGCACCTTTAGAAAGCTCTCTGAACAAGATTACATCGCATCGTAGTGGGTTCAAAGGTGTTTGAGATAGGGAGCGTCAAAAAAATTTTGTTTGATTTGAAAATTTCTAAAGATTCTAATAAATTTAATTTAAAATCTTTATTCAGTACATGTAATATTTCAAGAGTATTTATATCTGGAAAATGGTGGTTTGATTCTAACAAATGGTTTGAAAAAGTGGATTCTGTTTTTTGGAGCCTGAAAGACCGTAGATGTTCTTTGTATCGTGCTTCAAAGGACTGACCGGTTTGACCTATATAGAAGGCATTATAGTCCGAACATGGCAACTTATAAACTCCTGAGTTTTTGAATTTTCCTATTTTATCTTTTGCATTATCTAATAATTGTGACACTTTTGTTTGTATTTAAAAAATGTTTGATAAAATAGTTAATTTTCTAAAATGTAAGCATTTTCAAAAAAAAAAGAATTGGTATATATCAAATATTAATTTAGTTATCAAGCGTAATAGATAATATTACAGCAAGCTTGCACTAATATTATCTATTGCGCTTGATAACTAAATTATTGTTTGATATATACCAATTCTTTTTTCTGGGAATGGTTCATTTTATATAATTAACTATTTTAACAAAAAAAAATTAAATACATTGATAAATAACTGAATAAACATGAGGTCACGTTTTCTAAAATATTATTTACATAATAGGAATGTTTTCCAATATATAATTGATTTAAAACCGGTATGGCCAAAATTTTCTTAAAAAGTAGGACATTTTTCAATATAATTTAGCAGAATTTCCAACGTAAATTATTCAAGTTTCAGTGAATGATTTAGAATAGACACATAATGAACACATAATTTTTTAAATTTTTTCCGCTCCTCCGTTTCTTAGATATGCGCGGTTAAAGTAAGGGGTCAATACATTTGAATCGTATATTAGTTTAAGTTGATTTTACAACAAAATAATTATTTATTCAATGAGGCAAACATTATAATTCATACATACCTACCATTTTTCTAACAATTAATCTTCTGACTAAAATCAAACGTGGTTACATCTAAAGACTCACTTTATAAGTACTTATGACCATCACCAAAATTTCAAAATATTGGGATATCAGATATGAGTGTGTATAGTTGTTATTAAGTATTTGTGCGGAGCTTCCTAAGGATTCTATGACTTTTACTGACAGTGGATGTGGTTTACAAATGCATTTTTTTTTAAACGTCACACCCAAGTCTCAAAAAGACTCAGAACGGAACAATGAATGATTGCTCAATTTATAATCGAATGTAATATCAATTTGTTTTGTTGTAAAAGTCAACATATTATTTTGATTTATTTAAATGTAATTTGTTTATCATACACCATGTATTAATACGATCAATATTATTTTGTAGTTCAAAGCAATCACTTTGATGCGCAATGTATACAAAGAGTTTTAAATCATCCATATATAAAAAACTGTTAACAGTAAAATTGTCATTGACAAAAATGTTTAAATAGTTCTAGTTTATATACTTTTAGATATGACATTCTATAGTAATCAGAATTATTCAAAAACCAACCTATCTGTCAATAAAGAGTAAGAAAACTTCATATTATAATAGTTAAAGTAGGTCAATTTTCTTTGAAAAACATAAAAGTAAAATATTTCTAATTGAAACGTATCAACTAGAAATCCTAAAGCGTATTTTCTCGCAGTCACAATGGTAAGTCCCGATTTCGTAGGCCATTTTGTTAATGAATACAGCCATTAAACCGAGCACATCCTACACACACATACACACCACATAATGGAAAAACTCCTTATCAAGTAATATGACATCAGATTGCCGGCTCTGGAGGAGTCCTCCGGTCCTCCGGCAGCAGCTAAAGAGTTGACAGTAATGGAAATAAATGAGCGGCAGCGGGCAATTTTCTAGATTAAATGTCAGAGCGGCGCGGGAAGCCGTCCTGCTACGCTGCCATCCTGCTCATCCTGCACTTATTGCAGGATAACACTGCGAATGGAAGGCGAAAGAGGAAGACCAGGGCCGGATCTGTGACACTTCGGTGCAACGAAATACGGAGTAATACACGATAAACCAACAGATAATTTTAATTATTCACAATCATACACAAATAATCAAATCTTCTTACATGTCAAAAATTGGAAAGAATGACATTTGAACTTCATTCGACAATGGAACTGAAATGTGACATTTCTGGTTGGAAGGTGGCCACTTTTTTATCGGTATATATTAAAAACGACGCGACATCACTTCGACATTTGTCCTTTGACATCAGATTTTTTTTGTTCGTTGCCTATGTAATAAAATCAAAATACTGTTTAAAAATTTAGTAAACGGCTTATTTGGTTTTTGTTTATTAAGAAGGATGATTGTGAATAAAATATAGCCCGGAAGGCAGCGACAGTTTTCGTGAAATCATTTCTTAAAGCTAGATTTTTTCCAAAGAGAGTTTAGATAGTATCCATATAATGAAGGTGCAGTTCTACCAAACTCTTACAGCCGGTTTTACAATCGCCAGTTAACTTCCAGTCAGAGTTAACTTTCAGGTTATTATAGAAATTGGGTTTTACAATACCTGGTCATTTTGGATGTTGTAGTTATCTAGTAGTTAACTTTACTAGCAGATGAGGTGTGGGTAAACTAGAAGTTGGCAGTTTACTGGCGATTTATAACCTATAAAATAGCTGTCACAAAATAGTTTTTTGATATTTTGCCTAAAAATGAATATGTACGAAGTAAATGCATATAGCAGTGATGAGGAGCCAAGGTAATCCTGTATAAACCTAACTTTTTCCAAGAATACGATGGAAGAGATTTTTTAAATAGATCGAGACGAAATTCTGTCTACTTACTTAGTTATAGACCACTAACTCATAAATTGCTTCTGACATTTATATTTGATAGCAGGTGACGTGACTTTGACCAAAATTCATACATTGTATGTATATTACCCATTTTTCCAGTACCAACATTATAAATTTTATTCACAACCTCTCGTTTACAAATCATCACTTAACTTTATATTGAAAAACGCAAGTGTCGGTAAAGTTATAGTTAACCTACAAGTGAAAGTCAACTAACATGAAAGTTAACTTGCGATTGTAAAACCGGCTGTTAGTGGTGCATAAATGAGTAAAAAATTAAACATATAGCAAAAAATGGAGGGACGAAAATTTCGTTTTTCGAATTGTCACGAATTGTCAAAAATGACGATCCGCCTTCGCTCCTGCTGGCCTCAATTTTCGATTTTCACCTCGCGATTAACGTTGTACGGTCATTGCCGACCTTCTCCTCGCCATCGAGACATAGAACGGGTCTCCGATCGCCGTATTTGTTCAGTTCTTACGTTTGAAAAATTGACTTGCGGTCGTACTAATCGGCGACTATTTTTAAGCGGTTTTCTGAGTTCGAATCCCGCCCGGGCATACTTTTTTTTTCGTTTTCAATTTTTTGGCAGATATTTTCGATTCTATAATTGCTGTTCGCTCCGTTCTATTGCATGTCTCGGAGAAGTTTTGCATTTTCCGCCGCGGAATACCTATACCAAGCCAATTATAAGCGAAAAAATATATTAAAGAAAAAAATTCTAATATCAAAAACCTCTTATATATTACAACTATAAATATTACAAAAACACGTAATGCAGTAAAATTTGTCGCACTGAATACATCTGAAGGGATAAAATTGCGTCATGTATTGTGCAAATTTTCGTCCAATTTCGGAGGAAAGTTTTGCTTAACATGTCACACATCTTCTTCGGGCAGAAGATGGAACCTTTTCTAGGTGGTGACCTTCTCGAGCACGTGGATTGGACGTTTCAATATTTTGAAGCTTAGAAAGATCCACGAAATTGTTAACCAGCTCCTCTTTGAAAGAAGTGATAGAGAGTTTCTGATTGATGATTTTCTGGTGCATTATGTAGGCGTTGGCAAGTGCTGACCCAAATAGAAGCTCAATTGCTATTTTACTATACCATTTTATCGACTTTCTTAATAAAGTCGAGTAGGACTTTATTTGATCCGAAATGTCTATGAAATCCTTGCATTTATTGTAGTCAGCAATCGCAGATGGCTTTTGTACTACTACACCTCGTTAACGAACGTACACCATTCTTCTACGAGAAATACAATAGAACGGAGCGAATAGCAATTATAGAATCAAAAATATCTGCCGAAAATTGAAAACGAAAAAAAAAGTATCCCCGGGCGGGATTCGAACTCGGGAAACCACTTAAAAATAGTCGCCGATTAGCACGACCGCAAGTCAATTTTTCAAACGTAAGAACTGAATAAAGACGGCGATCGAAGACCCGTTCTATGTCTCGAAGGTGAGGAGAAGATCGTCAATGGCCGTACAACGTGAATCTTGAGGTGAAAATCAAAAATTGGGGCCGGCAGGAGATAAGGCGAATCGTAGTTTTTTGACAATTCGTGACAATTCAAAAAACGAAATTTTCGTCCATCTATTTTTTTGCAACATGTTTAATTTTTTACTCATTTATGCACCACTAAGAGTTTGGTAGAATTGCACCGTCATTATAGATCCTATCTAAACTTTCTTTGGAAAAAAATCTAGCTTTATAGATATTAACGCGAAGTATCTGTTGCTGCTGTATACAAACCTTGGTGAAAAGTTTCGAGAGAAGTGCTCTCTCAAGAATTAGTTCTCTCAAAAACAATGAAACTCTTTCCGCCTCGGTATGTAATTTACTATTTCCTACAAACTGTACATAAAGCACGCTTTCTTGTTCACATTTCGCGAAATGTGGGCAAGAAAGAGCATTTCATTGCATGTGCATCGTGATGCAAAGTTGACGTTTACTGATGTTTCATATCACTGTGTTGGTGATCGAATTCTAAACAACTTTCGAAATATCCGTCTGTCTGTCTGTCCCTATATCGGTACGTCTGTCTGTCCATCCGTCCGTCACGTTTTTTGTAAGCACGAAGACAGTGTTTGCTAGAGGACGAGCCCCATTGTTTTTGAACAAAATCGATCTATAAATAAAAAAGTTATTAAATATTTAAATTTTGAAAAATATTGTTATGCCTTGTACAGTCTTTCGGGGTAACTTTGTTCATAAGGGTAAGTTTGGCCCAGTATGTAAACAACGACTCTAAAATGATTTTTATGAGTTTGGCTATGCTAAATGTATTTTTCAACACTTAAAATTATATTTCAATATATGTGCTGCCATCTAGTAAGATTGTAAACAATTTACGGACATTGCCAACTGTCATATGTTTCTTTACATTTATGTGTGTATATTTCGCGCATTCTGTGCTTCCAAACAATTTGATATTTTAGTGATTTTTAAAAAGAAATAAAGGTAAGAAATAGATTTTTATGAAATGTTATGTTTTTATTTACGCATTTAAAATAATTTTTAGATCAATTAACTCTTAATTGTGTAAAAAACAACTAAATTTCTGCTTAATACTCCATTCTAACTTATATCTGGGTAACTTTGGACCGGGCCAATGTTACCTAGATTTCCATTATTATTATTGCATGAATTTTCTATTACAGCTTGATGACGCGAAAAAAGACATGTCATACTCCTGGGACCCGACTATATGGAACCAAATCCAACTATACACAGCAAACTCTTCAAGAGGCTCTCAACAAAATTGTGTCTGGAGCAATAAGTCAACGTGAGGCGGCAAAAATTTACAACATACCACGTTCTACACTAAAAAATAAATTACGCGCTAAACATACAAAAAAAGTTGGACGGCCAACAGCACTTGATTCCGAAGAAGAAGAGATTATTGTTCAGCACATCATAGCAATCAGTCAGCATGGTCTCTCTATTTCAACTTATGATGTACGTTGTATTATCAAAAGTTATCTAGATAACATTCGACGCACCGTAGCTCAATTTAAAAATAACAAACCTGGATGGGAATGGGGTCAATTATTTCTTCAAAGACATACACTGCTTAAGCAGACATTTGCATCAAACATTTCCAGGAGGAGAGCTCAAGTTGACAAAACCTCGGTTGATACTTTCTTTGACTTTTTGGAAACAGAACTTCGGGATGTGCCTCCAGAAAATATTTTCAATTTTGATGAATCCGGTTTTCACGATGTACCAAAAAAAAGTAAAGTAATTTTTCGTCGGACATGTAGACATCCCGAAATAGTAAGAAATTCCACTAAATCATGTTTTACTGTAATGTTTTGTGGCAGTGCAACAGGGGAATTACTGCCACCATATCTCATTTTCAAAGGCAAAAACAAGTGGTCAGATTGGCTATACAAAGCTCCAAAGGGCTCTAGGATGAATGTATCTAAGAGCGGATGGATAGATACAGACATTTTTGATGACTGGTTCGAGCAACAACTTTTACCTGTTTTGAAAAATAAAGAAGGCAAAAAAGTGATCTTAGGAGATAATCTTAGTTCACATATTAGCGTAAAGACTTTACAATTATGTGCAGCAAATAATGTAAAATTTATCTGTCTCATTCCAAACTCTACCCATTTGCTTCAGCCTTTAGATGTGGCCTTTTTTTCTCCACTCAAATCTCTTTGGCGATCAATCTTGTTGCAGTGGCGACAGTCTGCCCAAGGAAAAATAAAAGTAGCTTTGCCAAATAATTGTTTTGCCAGGCTACTGAAGGAAACTCTCGAGGGAGCAGAAAATCAAATATCAAAAAATTTAATAGCTGGCTTTAGAGCAACAGGCATTCATCCGCTGTCACGAGAACGCGTACTATCAAAACTCCCAAATTATACTAAAGCCAATAATTTAGAGGATGTCGTTGGGGAACAGTTTAAAATATATTTAGAAAATATTCGTTCATCTGATCTTTCAACAGTTCCAAAAGTAAGAAAGTTTCAACTACCCGTAGTTCCAGGTAAAAGTGTGTCAGTTGAAGAAGTAAAAGAATATTATAAAACAAAGGAAGAGGCTACTAGAGCTAAGGAAGAAGCCACTAGAGCAAATAAAGAAGCTACTAAAGCAAAGGAAGGAAGTAAACCACGCAAAAGAGGACGACCATTAGGCTCCATAAATCAAAAAATAAAATTAGTGAAAAAGGTCAAAACCACTAAAATACAGTATGTTGTTTCCGATAGTGAATCAGAAATTTCATTATCAAGTCATTCTGTTTCGGAATGTGAAAATGAGGAAGAAAAACAGACAGAAAATGTTTCTATTGTAATTGCAGATGCTCCTAGTTGCTCTAAATCTCATGGTCAGGAATTTGCAGAAATGCCAGTAATAATTGAGACAGACAATCTCAATAAAACATCAGCTGTAGTGATTAAAGAATATTTTCTACTTAACACAGAGCTGGAGGCGCTGGAGCCAGTTCAAAAATCCTCCACGAAACAAATACATCAGGAAAATGATTATGTAGTTGTACATTATGATGGAAATTACTTTCCTGGAATTGTGACAGAAATAGTGGAAATTGAAAACACCGTTATGTACAAAGTAAATGCAATGGAAAAATGTGGCAAAAAATGGAGATGGCCTCAAAAGAAGGATGAAATTTTTTATCACATTAAGGATGTGATAAAAAGTATTAATCCAGAAGATGTTACACCTCATACTAATAGAGGCACATTTAACGTCAAAGATGATATCCTGTCCCAAAAGTAGATTTTGAAAATATCATAAGGATCAAATCGTTTTCAAGTGTATTGAGCACTAATGATGTGCAGGAGTGTGTGTTTATCATTTATTTTATATCCCCACATAAAGTTTGTAACTTTAAGTAATAAAGTATATTATATCAAATGAAAGTAAATTTAATAAAGAATTTTGTTATAGCAAAAAAAACATGTTTTAATAACACTAAGTATAAAAAATATGTCTTCAAACTCAATATACAAATATGGCCCCAATATCCAACTTCAGATTTTTCCCTAAAAATTGCCAGCTATATCATTATATGACTATGTATATAAATGTTTTTTAGAAAATATATGAATAGAGACTGGAACAAAGTTGTAATGATCATAAAATCCACAAAATTATAGTATTTTAAGTTGGTTTTTAAGAGGTGAGCCAAAGTTACCCTAATCGGAGGGGTAACTTTGGCCCACCTTTTTATATATAAAATTTAATAAATACTGAAAAGTCGTGGTCCTCTCGTAATGAAAAAAAGTCAGATTATCATTTCAATTTTTATATAATAAACAACACTGAGATATAAGCTCCTGAAAAAGAAAATTATCATAAAGAGAACTCCTAACGTGGTGCAAAGTTACCCAGGAAGACTGTAATTAAACAAAACATGTCTAAAAATAACATTATTTACAATAAGCGAAGGGTATCCCATAGAATGCGCAAATATTAAAATTAACCCTAACGGGGTTTACCCACAGCTATTCTAACAGTTAAGCAGGATACACACATAGGTAACTATTCTCCATGAAAATGCAATTATTTCTGTCCATTTCAAATATTTTGGTAAAGAAACAGTCTCTCTTCATTCTCTATATCTTAGTTCATTCAGTCGTATTTTATCTGTACCTATTTGCAACTCAAAACATATTGCTTTTATGGAAAGTAAGTCAGATTTAATATTTCCAATAAAATGTTGGTGGTAACTAGCTTAAAAGATATTTGTGAACACTTGAGAAAATTTGAGATAATTTACATTTATCTAAACATTTCCTTAAGTTGAAATGTTTGAAAATATTGTATTGTTTGTTTGAAAATGCGTGAAATTAACCCCTATATATTTTTAAACAAGAGACGAATCGTGTTTTCCAAATCTTACCGCCAGAATGTCACCTCAATACAACCCTGAGCCTGGGCTAGAAAGGACGATATCTCTCGGTTATTGAAAATGAATAACACATATGAAATGTTTCGATGTTTACCAGATGGTTCCTAGATTTATCTTCCAAATATAAAAATAATATTGTCTTTCTCGATTCCATAAAAACTAACATTTTGATTCATTGCTGTGTGCTCCTATAAACATAAACTCGGCCAATTTTAGACCACGTATCTTTTCATTTCGGCGGCGTAGAATTATAGAACTACAAATGATATGTTCGCACAAAAACTATAATTATGAGCAAACGTTCATGAAATTGTGATTCCATAGGCAGAGGTGTTTTACATAGTATATATGTAATGTTATCAATGCTAACTCACAAATCTACTTAATTTACACATATTTCACTAAAGCACTTGACAGACTTGATTTTATGTTCAGAATTTGAAAAATTTGCCCTGTCTTCAAGAAATTTGTTGTTTACAAATTATATATTGGAAATACAAACCACCATATTAAATACTGTGGTTATCAGTCTGCGGAAGTTGTATCTACCTCGGTGTACCCCAGGGTTCTGTGTTGGACCCATTATTTTTCAATGTTTTCGTTAATAACATTACAGCTGAATTGTGTGTTAATTATCTCTTATAAGCAGATGCTATGTTATACAACGAAGTGAGTGATGTAAATGATTGCATGGAATTACAAACTTCCCTTGATAAAGTCAACGAATAGTGTACATTAAACAAATTGCAGTAGCACATAAGGGAGCGAAATGTTCTAACTTTTAGTAATAACCATCAATATGTCGAATTTAATGATAGTTTAGAAGATTCAGTCAACACGACCGACAACTTTCTGTGACCTCAGTGAAATAATTAGCATTAAACTTTCATTTTATTATATCTCGAGTTCTACGAGAGCTAGAAATGTTTTAAAACATTGCAAGTAAACTAGATAAAAAGTCTATAACTGGAAGGAAATTATTTTCGAACGTACAGGGTGAGCCAAGATGAAATTAGAAGACCAAGTGCCCTTTTTTTTTTAATGGAATGCTATGTATATCAGTACATTTTTTGAAGTCTCTTTCTAGGCTCTATTCATTCCTGTATTAGCACTGGGTATCTCCCAACCACTTGGATGTAATGAATTTTTTTGTTAAAATAATGCAATCCGTAGATGAATATTAAAAAATCACCACAGTCACAATTATGGGTTTTAAGAAAAACTTATGTGAATACCAGTTACGAGACATCTAATTAATGTTTTTGAATCATTTTCATTTCCTAAAATTGTACAGGGTGGCCAAAAATTATTTTTCAATTAAGAACTTTTTAAATTGAATTTTCTCAATTTTTTAAAGTGGAACACCCTGTATATTTTTCAACGATGTGATGTAGAAATGAAAAACGAATATTTTTTGTAAGTACCATTCCTCCAATCCATTGAAATGAGTAAATAGTATTTAACAGGTCCCTTACTGTAATGTTTTTTTGTACATTTTTATACATTTGTTATTTATTCTAGTTCACAAGAATTCAGTATGCCCGGTCTCCCTATATATTAGCTCTATCGGCAGCTTCGAGTTTTTCATGTGCAGTAAAAATATACTCATAGCTTTACAGAAAACATGTCTATTAATTACAGAGGTTTACAAAAATAAAAAAGTTTTCTAGATCTGGGGTCAGACTACACGTTTCTTATGTATTTTTCGACGCTGAATTCTAATCTGTTTTTAGTTTTGCTCTATAACGTCAGGATTTTGAGATATTCTAACCTAAAAGTTGGACATATTTGAGGTTATGTACCTAGCTTTGAGATTTTTTTTTCTCAAGAAACCATGTGTGGGATCTTAAAGTACAAGTCTTCATCTTTAAAATACCGTCGAGTTTGCTCAAATATCTTTTTTTTTTTTTTTCGCAGAGATATTGCAATTTAAATAATGACCTTAAGGTTTCCGTACTAATTAAATGTATTGGGAAATATATGATATGAACAGACAATTTTAAAAATTCGATATCTCAGCAAAAAAAAAGATATATGAGCAAACTCTGCGGCATTTTAAAGAGAAAGATTTGTACTTAAGATTCCATACATGGTTGCTTGAGAAAAGAAAATCTCAAAGCTACATAACCTCAAATATGTCTAACTTTTAGGTTAGAATATCTCAAAATCCTGACGTGATGGAGCAAAACTAAAAACAGATTCGAATTCAGCGTCGAGAAATACATAAAAAACGTATGGTCTGACCCCAGATCCAGACAACTTTTTTTTTGTAAATCTGTGCTATCAATATATGAAGGAAAATTTCATTTTTGCCCTTATTAGGGGGTAATAGGGTGTGATAGAGGCTTCAGCGCGTCGAAATACTCTGGAAAAGTTTTGACAATGGAAATATTGCAGACGTTTACGTTAACTTTTTAATAAAAATTATTTATGTCGTCTCCTACGACTCATAGAGACTGAAACGATCTGTTTATCACAATATTGTGTTTTCAGTACTGTATCCTTGAGAATACGGCTGGCTTTCACGCAAATAACTCCCATGTAATTTATCAGATTATATTTAATATAAATTGGGTGAATTCAGCAGGTACTTAATCAACTTCTAAAAATAAGTATTCGTGCATGTATTTTTGTAAATAACCAAACCATCGAATCCAAAGTTATCTGTGATTCATCATCTAAGATTGGTTCGTCAGAGTGTGCTTCTAATATGTCTACAATACACAAAAATACTTTCAAAAACGTCACGAAATTAAAAGAAACATTTCCATTAAAAAAAAAAATTCGTAAATGTCTTTACACAGAACTTCCTTCTTTATTTATTAATCTCCACTCCACAATTTGATCATCGTACGTCAATTCGCTTGAATGTTATTCGGAGAAAACTGGTTGCCGGGCACCCACTTTAAGGGGCTGTTTCTCTGTTATGAGCAGCGGAAAAAAAATTATTAGGAAAACCATCATCTCTGGGGCACCACAATCTACAGTTGAATTTAATGTACTTCTCTTTAAATTATCATGTATATTATAATATATTCAATTTTTTTTTCATTCATATATTTTAAAGTGTGCACATTTTGTCCACACAGAACTCAGAACTCTTCAATAAACCAACCTGTTAATCAGCGCATTTGACAGAGATTTATTTAATTAAATTTTCTAATATTTTTGCAGAAATAGCAAATTACTTAATAAATGTCAGGTGTTTATATTCTAAATACTAACTGTATTGGATGGTACAACATGGATATATTTCTAAAAACAGAAACTGTATTTCAAATTGTAAGTCATGATCTTATTTAATAATAAAAGAACTAGTAAAATACAAGAGGCAATTAGAACTCACCACTACTTCCATTTATCGGTTTAATATCAGTTCCATTCGAATGGTGGCTTGATATACTACTAGTGTTGGAATTCGGTGTCGTAGATACACTGGAGTGCGGGGAGCCTGGCTTAATGTCTTTATTGTTGCCTAATGAATTTTTCGAGTTTCCATTCGTTTCTGCTTTAATGTTTGTTGTTGGATTTGGACTGTCAGAGTTGATGTTCGAGGCTTTCTGTTGGGCCAAACGCTCCTGTTTGCGAAATTTCGCCCTCCTATTTTGAAACCACACCTGAAAATAATGAAAATCTGATTAATATAGTAACAGCTTCTTAATATAAGGATACATTATCATCTCAAATCCTCGCTTCCCTTGGATATAATATTCGGGAGATCTGAACTCCGCCAAGCGTAGTAGATTCATGATTAGACCCTATCCAATGTTATGGTATGGTATTACTAAATTGAAATGAGATTTAACTCGAACACTGGTCATGTTTAAAGGCTGTGCGCATTGAGATGTTTGACCAGAACGTCAGTATCTACAAAATACTACAATTTCAACCGATTTCACTGAGTCATTTTCCATTAGATTTTTGGGGATCTTTTCTTCAAAATAGTCAGCAATTTCAGGTAAGTATTTCAGATTTAATTTTTTTTAATGTTGTTATTATAATATAAAGGCAATAATATCTATTATGTACTTATAAATTAATTATCATTATTGAAATTTAACTGTATCATTCTTGAATGTCATTCCTTGTGTCAATCATGCAAAATTGTTGACTGTACTATATGACAATGGAATTAGGGGATAACCACTAAACTGGATTATTTCATTTTTAACCAATTGTCAACAATATGTGAGTATACAACATGTTAGTGAAAATGTGGTATACAGAGCCAATTTTGAACGTTCGTCTTTAAGTATGAGAGTTCCACAGGGCTTAATATAGGGTCCTGTGTTATTCATATTATATATTAATGAGCTCGATTGAATTTTATGTAATAATTTCTTTTCGATGTATGCTGATGATCTTTCTATGATTATTTCAGATCCTGTGCATAATGTGTTAGAAAGTAAATGTAATAATATTGTAGAAAAGGTATCTCCATTTTTCGATCAACATCACATGTACTTCAATACAGATAAAACTGACTAAACTCAGTTTAATAATAAACAGAAAAAATGCGAGTCTATTTCTTACCAGGTCAATGAATCGGTTATAACGAATACCCATGAAGGTATTCAATTTTTAAATTTACATAATGATGACTTGATCTAATTTTCAAGCTCGCGTCAATTTCATTTTTATTCAATTATTTTTAAAACCGTGCTTACCAGGCCGAAATTAGTTAATTCATACTATGCCCAAGTGGAGTCTATCGGAGGTATGGTGTCTGTTTCTGGATGAATTCCAGTCTATCACAGAATATTTTCATTACTCAAAAATGGATAATGCCTTGTGTAGCTCATGTTTCTGGTACCCCTTCTTTAGGGAGTATAACATTTAACTTTGTCATGCTTATACATTTTCGACATGTGTGTTTATGTTTATCGAAACAAGAATATGTTTACTGCGAATAAAAATACGCGTAGCAAGGAAGAATTTCAAATATCATATGCAAGACTTAAGTTAACTTACAATTCTCCAAATAACATAGGATTAAAATTATTTAATAACTTATCCTCTGACTGTAAAATAACTAGAAACTTACTGAATTTTAAAACTAAGTAAAAACAGTTTTTGCTGTCAAAATGTTTTTACACTGTGGGCGATTTTTTACCTAGTATTTAAAGCATATGTGTAATTTGACCTTTCCTATAAATTGTAATATTGTTATTATGGAAGATAAATTATTATTATTAAACCTTTGAAAACCAGGGTAACAGCTATTTAAACTAATTTGCTCAATTTGAGTATTTGGCCATCTCGTGTGCAAACTTTAAAACTATACGATAAATAGAGCAGGTGACTTGCCAAGGCGAGACAATGAATTATCAAGTAAGGCACTAACAATAGATTAAATACTAGGGAACTGCCACATCATTCTTTGTAGTGTAGCAGCCCCTTATTTATATTATTTTTGTTGGTAAGCGTTAAAATAAATATTGAGGCGTAACACATGACACATGATGTCCGTGCTTAGGGCAATTATTATATTATGTAAATATTTTCGATTGGTGAATATTTTTACATGCATAGTGGAATATAAAATAATTACGAGGTTGATAATTAGCACTATATCTTTTTTACTTTCAATTAAATTCATATTGAAACACAAAAAAAAATTGTCGATTACACGGACCACACCAATCATCTCCAGTGTATTTTGGCTTGCTAAATCTGAATCCGGTGTCATTTTTGCCCCACCACATCACAATTTTTTTCTATACTCAAAAAGTTAGAAAAATGCAAAAAGGGAAATTGCGTTGGTACACTCTTGTTTTGCAAACTATAATATTCATAATTCACAACAAGTTCAGACAAACACATAGAAAATCTATTTTCACATATTTGTTCTTTATAATAAAGATTTTATTTTTTTCTTGTGAGGGGGGTTGTGTACAGTTACTTCAACTATATAAAAAAGGAATTAATTAATTATCACATTCATTGTCTAGGCTCAAATGCTGTTTTTCGCAAAATTATTAAAAATCCGCGAATGGTAGTGATATTTGGGGTCCAC
The DNA here is from genome assembly GCA_963583905.1 of Stenurella melanura. Classification (NCBI taxonomy): domain Eukaryota; kingdom Metazoa; phylum Arthropoda; class Insecta; order Coleoptera; family Cerambycidae; genus Stenurella; species Stenurella melanura. The sequence goes on along the minus strand of OY757314.1, from coordinate 6,463,293 downwards.
TATTGGATCTAAAATATATTTTTTCTTGCATGAAAAATGGGAATAGGGTTGATATGGGGGCATTTTTGGGTAGGGGAGATTTTTGAACTTTGTTATGTTAAAAAAGATAACTTCTCGGTCATTACTCGCTAAATGTATCATTTTTATATCCTTTTTGGCATAGTAATCGGAATTTGAATGTTTGAGGGTGGTCTGGGGAGGTTACATTGAGAAAATAATGTTGGCACTCACAGAGACTAATCTTTTGTACGAAAACTACAGGTTTGAGAAGGTGCCAATATTTTTTTTGAAAAGCACCAGTTTTGGCTCTTTCTTAGTCAAAAGTCTAACTCTTGGCCAAAAGGTGGCCAAAAATCTGGAAAATGTGCAAGCAGAAAATGTTGGCATATGGTTTTCAAGCAATGAGCATGGACAACGAAAATTTTCCTCCTGGTCAGAAAGTGTTATACTGCGTTCCAATTTTGGCCATAATAGATGTCGCCAGTGCTGCCAATTGTGCCGAAAAAAAAATGTTGGCATATATCGAATGTTGATCGCCAAGATATCTTCTTCAACTGGCACCAAGCCCCAAAGTGTTATATTCTGTTCCAAAATTGAATATTTTCTGGGGCGGCTAGCGCCAAGCGGTGCCCGGGGGGAGGTCTGACTCGCATAAGATAAAATGCTCAGAAAAATATTTGCTAAGACATAACAGCAATGCCAACATGTTATATCCCAGGCCCTATACACATACAGTGTGTCCCACTTTTCACGGTAACACCTACGTAGCTCATTTATTAATAAATCGATTTATTTTAAACTTGGATAAGTTATACACCTCTTGAAGGTAACTAAGAGCGCATATACCTATTTAATTTATTCCATAGACGTGCGGACTAAGGGGGTGAAAATGGGGTAAATTTTCAAGTAAATTGTATTAGGGATTTTTTTCTTAAAGATTACAACCATCTCATAGGGCATCCTTTAAAACCCCTTTGTGCCAAATCTTGTTAAAATATTTCTAGTAGTTTTAGAGGTATAAACAGGTACATATGACGTCTTGTCAAGAATTAATGGCCTTTAACTTGGAACGAGGTGAATTTAGAAGCAAAGTTATTTCACATTTGCTACAAATTTGAAGTAATAATCAAAAATATCTTCGTACTCGCCAAAAACGCTAAGAAAATTCTGCTCTTTTATATGAACTCTATACAGTTTCCTTGTTTAAAATCTAGTCGCCTTTGAAATCGTAGACAAAATTTTTAACTTGACAGTAATGACAGCCTTTATAGTTTACTTGTGTCATTATTTGTTGTTTAAATTATTATTCAGTTTCTTATTTAAAATGGAATATCTTTCTGTAGTTAATAAAGTCGAATTAATTCGGATAATATAATTTCATATAGGAGAGTGGCCAGAATTTTCAATGCAAGGCATCCAGATCGAAGAAATCCCGTAGTAGCAAGAAGTATATGTAGTATTAATAGACTTTTTAATGAGACTGGTTGTATTACGAAGCATAGACAAAAAAAATATTAAATATTGAATAATTGATACGCTGACGATCCACGAATCATAGCGGCATTCAGAAATGACCCAACATCTAGTATTCGCTCAGTTGCCCGCATTTTAAACGTTAGTAAAAATAAAATTTGGCGTTGTCTAATAAGAAATAGACTAAAAGCTTTGAAGCCGAAATTTTTATACACTCTAAAAGATAGTGATGAGGAAAGAAGGCTAGAAAATTGTTTGTGGTTACAAGGGGAATATTTGAATGATCAGAATTTTATTAAAAACATCATATTCACTGACGAAGCCACATTTTCAACTAATGGGGTTGTGTTGTCACAGAACACTCGTTATTGGGCAGTTGAAAACCCGCATTGGGTAATAAATTGTAACGGAGCCAAAGTCAATGTCTGGTGTGGTATATTGAATAATAAAATTTTGGGTTCCGCTTTTTTGGAAAATTTAAATGCCGAAACTTTTCTCAATCTCATAAATAATTATCTTGATGGATTTTTCATGGACCTTCCACTGCTGCAAATGGTAAATTTAATTTTCCAGTTAGATGGAGTGCCACGCCGGCTCACAATTCAGTTGTTGTTAGAAATTGGCTAAACCTTAATTTTCCTCAAACGTGGATTGGAAGGAACAGTCCATTATATGAGTGGCCCCCGTGGTCCGCAGATATCACGCCAATGGACTTTTATTTTTGGGGAGTAATTAAAAACCGCATTTACAAAACCCGTCCGAGAAACACAAGAATTATGTGAGACGATTACAGAAGCTTGTCGAGAGGTGACACCAGTAGAATTACGCAGAGTTCTAAATCATAAAAGAAAAATAGTAGAAAAGTGTATTAGATTAAATGGTGGCTTAGTAGAAATAACAAACATTTACTTGTATTATTAAATATTTATTTAAATCATTTTGCTATTAACAATTTAAATATGTATTTTTTTGTTTAGTTTGTGTATTACATATGATATTGATTAACTAAATAATGAAACACTCAATTAAAAACATATCTTTAGTGCTAAAAGAAGTTTTATTTTATGTTAATTTAAAACCGTTTTAATATTCTGATCAATTTTTTAATGCGCTGCCCCACTTTGTTGGTATTAGCGTAATCCGTTGCGTAACCTAAAGGCCATTCATATGTACCTGTTTATACCTCTAAAGCTACTAGAGATATTTTAACAAAATTTGGCACAAAGGGGTTTTAAAAAAAAATCCCTAATACAATTTACCTGAAAATTTACCCCATTTTCATCCCCTTTGTCCGGGCGTCTATGGAATAAATTAAATAGGTATATTATGCGCTTTTAGTTACCTTCAAAAGGTGTATAACTTAACCAAGTTGAAAATGAATCGATTTATTAATAACGCTAGGTATTACCGTGAAAAGTGTGACACACTGTATATGTAGCTATCTCCTAGACCATTAAGGTTAATTCATATCAAATTATCCAAAAAGATTTCAAAACAGTGAGTCTTATTATGCACTACCTTAATTTAACTTTGACAACCAAGAGAATGGCATGATGCTGTCAGACGTAATGTATAGCAAATGGAGGCTAACTAGATTATGTATAGTCAAAAAGAAATATAACAGCATAATTAAATGATTATTTTTATGTAAAATTCGTCACAAGATTTTAATTGCTAGGAAACATTTTGGCAAAGGCTATAAAATAAGTTAAATATGCCTTAAACTTGACCTCAAAACTGGTCCAATATTAAAAAATCAGTCACTAATGTTTTTCTATTTTAATATATCGCGTTAAATTTTTCGCAATATTCTCTTGGCTACGCTGAAGTATTTCACTACCAATCTGGAAAGCAAACGACCGAAAGGATGGGGGGCCAGCTAATCAAATAACCAGTGATCAAAAACTGCAACAAACAAAGACAGCATTTACCAATTTAATCAGTGATGCTATGAAACACTTAACGAAATCATTGTGCATGATTTAACCGGATCGTAATGTACATAACAATCACCCGTACCGAATAATAATATTTAAAGAACTCATAAACAGAATCATGGTCGCTATGGAATGATACTCTACCTATTTTCCCGTGTAATTCTGCGATACAGGGTGAAAGAGTATGTGGACTGTAATTTCGCAGGTTTATAATGAAGAAGAATATATTAATAACATCAATTAGTAAGATCATTTTTATCTCTTTAGGAAAGAGGAATACTATTTTTTGCAAATTTCGTGAATTAATAATAATAATAATGTATCTTTATTAGCTCAAACAAGCTACAATTTGATCATAACAATATACAGATCATAATCACATTAACTTTTCATTAGTCAAATCTATTTGTATATTAATATAACTTGTAAAATTACCTAACCTAATCACGAGATAATCAATTTTTTTTTAATATAACTAACACATAATTTAATGAAAATATTATATTTTTCACAATATTTTATTTCCTTTGGCAAATCGTTAAATAATTGAATACCCTTACAAAACAAAGATTTCGATTCCTTTACATCGTCATACCTCTCTACCACCATATCATTTACACTACAAGTGTTATAACCATGAGTATCTCGGACGAAACTCAATTTATCACATAAATACCTTGGAGCCATACCATGCTTTATTTTAATACTATACGTTGTCTAACATTTAAAAAATTTAAAACATTTAACATTGTCAATGGGAGAATATCTGTTACACTTCAATATTATCCTCATAGCTTTGTTTTGCATATTTTGTAACTGTTGTATCTCATTGTTATTTAAATATAGTTGTAGAGTTGCACAATATTCAAAATGTGGAGCTATTATAGCGATAGCGATACGATGATTTTCGGTGCGCGATGTTCATATATTGTACCGCGCTGTTTAAACTTTAAAATTCGTTTTCAAGCAATATGAAAGTTTTTAATTTAGAAGCAGGATGGCAAATAATTGAATGGCATCACCTGATAATGCGGTGAGGTGATTAACAGAATTATTTTCAAATGCGTTCGAAAATATGTCCATACGTTCTCTGCCTACAATAAAGCATTTTTGTTTAACACATCGAAAATTAAAAAATACTTCCAGCATTTTTACTCTCAAATATACTACTAGTACTAATAGACTGGTACTAGCCGACAGCCGACCAGGACCTTCTCGACCTACAATCCAAATCCAAAATCCACATTTGAAAATGAAGTTGAAAGCTAATTAGATAAACAGAGCTTACTTCCTGGTAGGTTGAATAAGTGCTACGAGTTTTAATACACAGTGCATTGTTTTAATTTCTATAATTAGAAACGTATTGTGACTTTGTCACAGATTGTCGTAAGTATATTTGTACCTTATACTTTCCCAGAGCAATCGTGTATTCATTTATATTCATATTCAAGAGATCTATTTGTGTGATTAAGGGACAATATTTGTGTAAGTCTTGCATCTCCTCACTCAAGAATGCTCTCCCAAGAGATGATATCGTATGTTATGCCTCGAAGTCGATCATTCTAGCTTGAATGATATAAACAAAGTTTAGGTTTGGTTAGATGTAAACAATCCAATGTGAACACATTTAAACTCTTATATTTATGCTTAAGTGCATATTAATGTATAGCTTAAAGTGAGTTTTTATATTGTAATTTATTGTGTAATAGTTATTTATTATATAAGTGTTTTAGATGGCGTTTTATCCACACAAGAAAGTTTAAACTCGAGAACGAAGTTTGAGAGTTTAATTTTCTTGAGTGGTTAAAACGCGACTAAAACACGAATGCTATACAACGTTTTATCCACAATCACGGTCATTTAGAATCAGATTTCATCAAAAAATGATTTGACATTTCACTCTGTCAGCGGCTGTAACGTCAAAAATTATTGAAATTAATTTAAAAAAAACTTGGAAGGTGTTGAATGGTTGCTATTTAGTTTTGATTATTTATTGATTCCGTTTGTAAAAATTTGTGAAGTTAGTGAAAAATGCAAGGAAGCGATTTTGTTCCTGAGAGAATCCTTCGGGAAGCTGAAGAAGCAACTCTCCAATTATTGCCTGCGAAGTCCAGGGAACATTATGAAAAAGTATTTTCCGAATTTAATGAATGGAAAGAAAAACGTGGCAGCAATGACAATAAATGAGGAAGTTCTGCTATCTTATTTCTTAAATTTGAAGAAGTATGCAATTTCTTCCATGTGGTCGAAGTATTCGATGCTGAAGGCCGCTATAAATGTCCATAAAAACATAGACATTGGAAAATATAGTAAGCTCATTGCCTATCTGAAGAGTGTTTCTTTTTACGATACACTAATCAAAAATGTACTTCACAACCTGTTGGAATCAACACTTTGTCGAAAGTTCCTTCAAGAGTTGCTTCATTTTAAAATCTGGCAAACTCAGAAGCTTATAGCGGCCATTGCATGGGACGCACTTCAAAAACTTTACTGGCTAATAAAGGTGCTGACCTCACAATAATTAAACGACATGGTAGGTGGAGAAGTTCCGTTATGGCAGAAAGTTATATCGAGGATTCTATATCCAATAAGCTTGATATCGCAAGGAAAATCCAAGGTACTCCTGGTACTAGTCGTTCTTTACAAGAGGAGACATCCATTGTTTCTACAAATTTATCAAGAACTTCGACAAGTACTATGCGTTCTGAAACCGATGACAACTACAAGTTTGTTATTAATGGAAACGAAGTGAGATATGATAAAACAAATAAGGAAATGTCTATTAATAGAAATGTTAATATTAATATTGATAAAAATTAAATAAAATGTAATTGATTTAAGATTGTATTTTTCATTATTCCACTAGTGAAATAAAGTAATTTCATTGTTCCACTTGTGGATAAAGTGGTATTTTATATGCTTCATAAGTGTGGATAAAACTCCAATTATAATGTGATTGTCGATAAAATAAGTTTTATTGTTCCATCTAGCAATGTAAACGTATGTGGTTTTTATTACCGAATTTTCTGGAAAATGAACCTTGTAGATGCAAGTGTTGTATCTAATCCGAGTTTATTACGTATTCCACATTTCACCCTGTATAATTGTATTGCCCCATCCCGTAATTACGCGCCGTACGATCCCCGATTAAAATTGCTCTCGCGTACAATTTAGCGTTGTTCGTTTTATTTATGTTAAACGCAACTCGCGAGGCAATCAGCGTAATCAATTCTGTTTTTATTTATTGTCAAACCGTGCGAGTGGCTCTCGCAGTTCGAGCTTTTCCAAATACTGTTTAGATTTTCTGTTCGGTAATATGCTTATATTCATCGCAATTAGAGTATTCCGTGAATTTTAAAGGCAACGCAATGTTTACGTGGATTGTATCGTCGATTTTATTCTGAATATGAAACTAAAATTTAAGGCTGAACATATAATCCAGTCAATTTGTATTTAAATTAGGATAGGTCGGAGAAAACGTGAATTTTGTTGGTCTATGTAAATGGTACATTGTAGTAAATGATGACTTTTACCTTCCGGGATTATATTAATAATACAAAAAAATTTCTGCCTAAGGAATCGCTACTTCCACATCCAGATTTTTCATCCGTCGTCACTTTAAAGGAAACATCATACTTACACTCTAAGTACGTGGAAATTATTGGTCTTAGAATTGTAATAATATTTCAAGTTTCTAGACTCTTATTAGTTTGCTCTACTTATTTTCCCCCATTGACAACCTTCCACCCTCCCACCCTTTCAACGGAATCATTTCAATCAATATCATTACAATACATACCTGTACTAACTTTCAAGTGAATATCTCAACTCTATCTATCCGGCAGTCTCCTCTAGCAGAGAATCCATTTTGGGAGGACGTTAGCCTACTTTGGCCGACTTGAGGGATATTCCCCTAGGCAGCATACCACTTTCTTCACAAGATTAGGATGGTTGGAGGCCTAGGTGGAATCTTGTCGGGAGGATGTACAAGGGGTCCAATGGGGCCTAAGTTCTGCGGTCACTCTTTGTAACTGTTCTCCCACAAACTCCAACTCAACTCTATCTAAGTGGAGGCGGCGCGCGGCGGGTTGAATAATATTAGGAAGAAATCTGAGGCCTTGGCCTCTAGTATAGGCTCAACATTTCAAGTGAAAATCTCAATTTTATTTTACCGCGCACCCCCCCCCCCCAATAAACCACCCCTTCGCTGAAAAAAGCCTTATTTTACTAATAACTTGTTAACTGTTGAAGATATAAAAAAATGCTCATCATAGAAAAGAAAGCTTGACTAATTGACTAAAAAAAAGTCCTCTTGTAATTTTCTTGTATATGCCATGGTTTTCGAGAAAATCGATATTGAAAAAAATTGCAAAATTTGTATTTTTAATGCGCCTTCAAAAATGGCAACACAAGAGAGTGTTATATATCCCCTTTAAAACTCATTTTGATTTTTTTCCTACCTTGTTTGGTTTTCGAGCAATTCAATTTTTTTCTATAGGCCGCGCGCAAAAAATTTCAAATAAACGAAAATTCGCGCGCATTAAAAATACAAATTTTGCAATTTTTGTTAATATCGATTTTTTCGAAAACCGTGGCATATACAAGAAAATTACAAGAGGACTTTTTTTTTAGGCGGTTGGCTTTCTTTTCTATTCAATTTTTTTATATCTTCAACGGTTAACGAGTTATCAGTAAAATAAGGCTTTTTTCACCGAAGGGGTGGTTCTTTTGGGGGGTTGCGCGGCACCCCTAGAACTGATCTTTGTGGATTTGTGATTTTTAATCTTCGCTCTAACAATTACGGAAGGGAAATCTCAGATAATATTTTTTGCGAGCTTCTAGTGTATTTTTTCCATTTCAGGTAAACGAAAAAGTTAGAGACCGTCAGACAGAAACAAAATTTTTTTCGCTCAAATTTCATTCTAAATCTAATTCAACAAGAAAAATTTTTGAATTTTTTTTTATGATTACTATAAGTGCCTCCTCTACTTGTATGTCATTAAAGTTAAAAATATAGTAGAATTACATTAATACGTGATTGTCTAAAACAACATTCAAATTGGTAATAATGTATACTTTACGAAAAATAATGTTTAAGTAACGGGTCGTCAATAAACCGTTTAACGTTTTTTCATGCTTTTTACCTTCCCCTCTCCATGTTAAACCATGTAGACATTTAGTTTACCCCTTCCCCCCTCCGTAATGTAACTTTTCACATGAAAAAAAATGAAATTTCCAAAATTTAAATATTTTTGTAATGTATTAATATTTTTGGAAATTACTTTGGTAAATTATTATACATTAAATAAAATAATATATTTTATATTTATTATTTAAGAAAGAGAGAGAAAAGTTTTACGTGACAATAATACTTAACCCCTCCTCGTAACGTCATGTAGACATTAGTGGTCACCCCTCCCACCCCCTCAAAAGCATTTGGATTTTACAGAAAATGTAAATAGTACTCTCTTATACCTAATAAAATTGTCTTTCATTGCTATTTTTTTTGTATTTATTTTGTTTCTTGTAAATGCGCATTTTTTATCAAATAAAAAACATACTTACTTGCAGTTAAATGTCTCCAAAAGTATTGATCATTTCAAAGAATGTTGGTTATAATTTTTAGAATTTTTGAAATGATCTTTAATTTGTTTTATGCATTTTCTCATATTTTTAAATATTATTTCTTATATTAATTGGCTACAATTACCATGCGTTTATGCATATACAGGGTTTACCAGGACTCAAACTGTTAAAAGTTTCGAAAGAAAAATATATCTTTCCAAACTCAGAACAATCTCATTCGCCATTGATTATAAACATTTCTCTTAACGATAACTTTCTTTATAAATAATGGTGGAGGATTCGGTCTGCTTTACCGAGTAAACGTACATATTTTTCTAAAACGAGATTACTTATTTCTCAGATAAACATCTAAGGACTTTAAATATGCTGTACACGGTTCGAAAATATCTTCCTGCAAAAATGTTAGGTTATCAACCGGTGGTATCACTCCACTCCCGACTTTCTAGAAATACGTAGACTTACTTCAATAGCCAAATTAAATACATTCGTCTGTTTTGCAAACCACCAATATTTTGTTTAATTATAAGATAATAATTAGGGTTTAAATACATCAACGAGAGGAGCATGACAAAGATCTAACTAATCGTTAAAGATTTTATGAGAAAGATTAGATTTAAAAATTTCTAGAAATTCTAGTAAATTTAATTTTTTTTTAAATATTGTATATGTACTAATAACTTTATAAAAGAGTGACGGCATCTAAAACAGTTCAATCAGTTTTGTTAGGTCTAAGAGAATGTACGTGTTCATTGTATCTGATTTTAGATGTACAACCAGTTTGACCCATATGAAAGCGTCACAATTTGAACATGAACTTATAAGCACATTATTTTCTCAAATTGTTAATATTATCTTATTAAAACAAACTAGAATCTAGACCAGAAATATCTAAAAATAAACGACTATTAGAAACAACGGAAATGAAAGTAGTTCGCAGAAATACTGGGACAACACTTTTAGTCAGGGAAAGAAGTGAAACTATAAGAAATGCGTGTAAAATAGAAGACATTAATGGGTATCGAACAGAAAAAAAAGGGTGGAATGCACACATAAATAGGATGGACCACAGGAGAATAGTAAAAATTGCCCGTGGTAAATCACCACTAGGACGCAGGAGCGTGTAGGGCGACCTAGAAAAAGATGCAGAACAATAGGCAAATAGACGAAGAATTAACAGGTGATTCGCCTAGAGTCAAGAAGGAAGAAGAAGAAGCACTAAATATAGGATGAGAGAGTTTTGGGTGTGACTTTAAACTTTTAAATTATGATTTGAGAAGTTAGCAATAAATAATGTGATAAAACTCTATGTATGACAGAATTCCATTTTGGTTAGTCGATACTTCGCAGCAGAACTGTATAAATGTATAACGCTCCAATTTTATGTCAGAGTTGCCTGTTTACGGAAAATTTTTTGTACTATATTTCAAAACTGGAACGCTTGAAAGTTGATGACATATATCAGCTCGCGGGCGATCATTACGCTTAACGGTTATTCCGGGGGTCGCGACATGTGGAGAATTCTATCAAGGGGGCGGACAACTTTGGCTGGCGTAGTAATTCTTGCTGGTTTGCTTACCTGAAATAAATAACAGTTACAATATACTTACTACGCTATTTTGAATGTAAAGCTGATAATTGGCCAAGAGGCATCAAAAATTGATGCATTAAAAATAGAAATAATTAATTTGTGTGAGTATTTTGGCACAATGTTTGTTTGTTGTAACGATATGAGTATAATATTATTGCAAAGCGGCCTGGCAGTAATCAACTTTAATACAGGAACCTATGAGGTGTGAGGGGGTGCCTTTAAATATTCGAATGTCTAAATAAATGACAAACTGAACCAAATTAATGTTACCTCGAAATTTACTTGACGTAACGGATTCAAATTATAGTGAATGTGAAGAAATGTTTTCTTTATGTCTAGTTGTCGGTCTGTCCAACGATCTTTAGTAATACTTTAAAGCAATATGGTGGTAAAATAAGATTGTCTGTTTGATCAAGGGGGCAAAATCAAAATTGCATTATTTTATAAAATAAAATATTGCTGGAACTCAACCTGATGCCATCTGTTTTCGTAAGTTTCTGCCAAATTTTTATTCAACTACAGCCTGGAAAATAAAGAATAAATATATTTTTTAAATTGTATCTTACTGCCTTATTTATATTACAATCCTGGTGGAGTTTATCCATAGCTACCAACACTTAACCAGGAAACCACAGACAACAACCAACAACCATTCCTTCCGACATCATTATACGTCATCTGAAACTGCAACTCAGGAGAGAACACAGCGACTAGATGTGTTGTCTCATTCAACGGCGGATTAGTCCATTGCTACGATCTCAGTAACACATTGAAAATGCCACTCCCATATGTCCATACTCTAGCAAGGATTCGAACCCGGAACCCTGTGGTCTCAGTCCTCACAAGTAAGCACTAAGCCACGACCGTCCACCTAATCACGCTGATTCCATTCAAAAAATTGTAACAAAACTCTTTTTTTTTTACTTTAAAGGTCATCCGACACAATTATCAATCCTCATTCTTTTCTCTTTATATTAGTAATTATTCATAATAAGTTTTCTAATCTATAAATAATTTATTAAAATATATTGTAGCAAATTTTCCACCTCTTAGGAAACACCCTGTACGAATCCGTGGGTTCTAAATAATTTTAACAAGAGATTAAACACTACTAACACTTTATTTAACAATTTACTGACTGTACAATACTTGTTTACTTTAACCTCACTTTTTCCCGAACGTGTCACTTCTAAAATAAACTTCTTCTTCTGCGCTGGTAATCGCGCCTTATATACTCCGAATTTGACTCTCTAGATCCATCTAGAAGCAATCAAGAATCTTCTTTTACCACATTCCAGAAAAGTCCATTTCGATCTGGTAGCTTCCAGTCACAGTTAGTAGGCATGGGCGTATCATCTCCAGTTCCAAGGGGGTGTAATTCATAACAATATTCTACTCAGTTTTTATTTGATTTAGAGTAGGCTGACATTTCTCATAGATTGTCTATTTTAGACAAAAATACTGAAGTGCCAAGCCCTAATGATTGTTAGTCACGCTTTCTTTTGGCTGATTTTCCAAATTAATTACCAAATATTTAAAGGATACAAGTATGTCTAGAGTTATAAATACAATAGCAAAAGTGCGAATTTTAAAATATATTTAATACTTACGTGAAAAAAAGAAAAAGCGCAGTATTATAAACGAGATGGCAATGAGCAGTGCAGTTATGATGCTTCGGTTTAGTAGATAATTTAGAACGATTTTAATTCACAAATTAAACTTTATAGTAGCTTTTAGTTGTAAAATCACAATTAAAATGATTTTAAAGTAAGAATGTGACAATTTGTAATTATTCTCATGTGGTACACAAGAAACTCTTCTCTTTCGGAACATTTGGCGACATTTCATTTGACAATACAATTTAGAAAGTTTTACGTTAACTTTTACTTCCACATCCACGTAGTGGATTGGAAGTATAGTACATAATCGTAAAAAAAATTAAATTTTGTTTTTTTTTTGATAGGTTTAGAATGTCATGAAACGTCGAGATTTTAAATTTGAGCGAAAAAAATTTTTCTGCGTGTCTGTGACTTTTTTTGTGCGCCCATTTTCTCTGGAACGGTTTAAGATATTGATATGAAAATTTGGGTGGGGGTAAGTAGAGGTAAATAGGGGAAAATGAATAGAGCAAGCTGATAAGAGTACAGAAACTTGATATTTGGTGTATATACTGGAAGTCAAGACCTCAAATTTTTTATAATATTTTTGAAGCCCCCCCATCACCTCCACTCCATTATTAAAGGAGTTGATAAAAAAAATGAGATATTCACTTGACATTTGGTGCACGTATATGTTATAATGACATCTGATCGAAATGATTCCGTTAAAGCAGTGGGGTGGGGTATGTAAACTGGGGAAAATAACTAGAGCAAGCTACAGAAACTTAATTTTTGGCGTATTTCTAAAAGCCAACGTCTCAATTTTTTTCTGACATCTGCCTCAAGTATTATTGAAATTCTATGACCAGTTATTTCCACATGCTATAAATAGTGCAAGTAAAGCCAAGATGTTTTCTTTTAAAGAGGCTTGGACGGAAAATCTGTACGTGGAACTAGTAATTCCTTAGGCAGCGGTTTCTAAAGAGTATGAGCCTGTTTACCTCTTTAAACTTTGTGGGTGTAAATACAAGTTTATTGACGGGTGCAAAACTTTATGCGAAAAAAAAACATCTTACCTCAAAACTACATTTTTGACAAAAGTGTTTTTTTGTACGCACTAGAATTGTCTTTATATTTTTTATTTCTCTACGATATTGGCCAAGTTAGTTATTTAAACAGACGCATAATGTTTTTAGCCTTACTATTGTAGAAAAAGTTGTAGTTGATAGAAAATAATTAGGAAAATACTCTCTCGGAAAATATTACTCTTTACTATTTATAAGATATAAAAGTACCTTGAGTTTGATTCTTTACGATAAAACAAAAGGCAGTAAGGCTAAAAATTAGTAAAATCCGCTGGATTGAGGCGCAACTGAATTCTTCATTTTTTAGACATATTGTCTGCAGTTATTTGTGCATGTAATGAGATAATTAGTAGATGAGTTCACGCTGCAAGAATAGCCCAGTATCGGTCCTCAGCAATCTGCAAATTTGGATCTGTGTTTAAACGAAATTCTTAGCTATAATGTTTATAAATTTAATCCAGAAAAAAATTGGCGACTAAATAAGAATTTCTAGGATCATAAATATTTTCGTGAATTGAATTAAATAATAACAATCAATGAAATAGTCTTAAATTTCCTTTTCATTTTGTGTTTATATTAAAGTCATACACTTTTTAATTCTGTACCAAATTTGGTGGAAACTACTACTTCTTATGTTCCAAATCCTAAAATCAAAATGATATAAAATATAATATTCCATATCTCTTAATGAATTAAATTTAAAAGTAAACAATACAATATAATAAAATAAATCTCATCTTCGTACTGAAGTCATTTTTGCATTTAATAGAGCATATCAATACCTTCCAAGTTAAAATAAAAATGTCAAGATGATCCTTTTGTCATATTTGTGAAAATTTCTGACGAATCTGCCTCGTGCTTGAATTAGTAACTTTTCACTCATATTTCTGTTAGAAAATTATTTTTCTACTCGGAATACTTTTCGCAACAAGAAATAAATATGAGTGAAATCGAGATTAGATATAATTTAAGCTCTAGGGAGTGACATTTAGTAATATGAGAGATTTTTGAACATGTGCATTTGTGACATGATGCAAGAGGTAAGAGAACTTAAAAAGAATTCATTTTCCATCCTCCCAAGTTTGACTTTTCCGTGATATATAGCCCCTCTCCGTGCACATTACAGGATTCCACTCGCTGACCAAAAGAACTTCGAGCCATATTTCAGACGCGTTAGGGAAAGCCTCAAACATGAGCAGCGCGGGGTCAACTCGGCAAAATGTCAAGACTGGGGACACCTGGAGCCCGCATCCAATCCACTTTCGCGTAAGAAGCGCCACAGAAGCTGCCTGTCACATTCGAGCAGCTTGCGCACGACAACTCGGCCTACTAAATTATTAATTCCTCGTCTCTTAATAAAGTCTTCCAATTTCAAACGTACAATTATGTCTGATGCATTTTTTATTGTAGTTTAAAAATTTCATTCTGACGTTTGAGGAAAAAATGTGTCTGGTTTCTCGGGATTAAATCCAATGACAGTAAAATGTGTTTCTAAAAGTGGCTGTGTTATTTTCAGAGGTAATAATAAGGGCTGTGTCAAATATTGAGTTATTTTTTTTAATTAAAACAAGAACAAAACTAATAGCACGAATTGTATGCAATACGTAGTCTGATTTTTATAATGATATCTGCACCAATTTTTGTTTTCAGACAGAATCTTGAGAATTTCACCGTGTTCTGAAGAAGAAAAAAAATTGTAATAAATTCAACCGATAACTAACCACTAACCGCAGACTAAAGAATCACTACTTTCACATCCAGATGATCCATCCAAGTCTCTTTAAACAAAAACATATTGATATTATATTGGCACTCCAGTATGTGGAAATAATTGCTTACAGATATTTAATAATACAAAATTTGATAACGTCTGCCCCATGGTGGTAATGGGGAAAAAATGTTGAGAACTTTTGTTCGCGTACACACATCAAATCACAATTTTATTTTGTTAACCGCTTTAACCCCTTACCGCGTACCGCCCCATATATGGCACATAGAAGTATCTTCAGTCTACTGAAATGGTGCCATCTATTAAATTTCATTAACATATCCTGTTCAGATTAATAAGCAAGCTATTAGCATCATCTGTAAACATTACAACCAACTATATATATTCTATGAACCGGTATGGTCAGTTTTGCTCAATGGCTGCCTCAGTAACAGCTGGCGTCCAAACGAGCCAAAACAAAACAAGAACCTCCGATTTGGACAGAATCAGATCTTATAGATAGATATAAAATTTCTTGGAAATGAGAAGCTGCCTCAAGAAATTGAAGACCTGGTATCACCTTTCCAGGTTTTCAAATTTTTCTTCACAATTTTCTGAATCCAACGATGCCAAATAAGTGACATTTCAAAAATCAGTTTTTTAAATAATATAATTTTTAGTTTTCCATTTAAGTGTGCCATGACGGTTCCGATTTATTCTAAATGACCCGTGTAATGCTACAAATGCTACAAAAATCGAAATCCCATTAAAAACATCAAAGTACGTGATTTATGAGCAAATAAAATTCACCAAAATTGTTTTTGGGGTAAAACTCAATTTTTTCAAATAGAACCATATCGGTACCGTGGTACCATTTATTATCACTATTAATAAGGAATTTATTCATAAGTCGTATTAAAATGTGCGATGAATACAAACAAAATTACAGCTAAAAGAAAATAAGAAAATACAATTTTGTTGTTAGGAAGTAACTAAGGTAGCTTTGAAAACAATGAAATATTTAGCTAGTCAAACATTTGTTGTTTTAACGGTGTTATTATTGTGTCTTTCAAATTTGTTTAAAATTCTTGTCACAAATTTCAATTGTGTTCAAAATGTCGCAAATTTATACAAGAGATGAAATAGTGGAGATGTTAATTGTTTATGGAGAAAGTAAAAAAAAAATGCAATTGCAGCTATGGACCTTTATGGAAGACGATATCCTAATAGAGAATGTCCAGCGAAAAATTATTTTAAACGTGTTGAAAATCAATTCCGAAAAGAGCCCAACAATTATCCCGAATAAAACTTCATTATTGACGAAGGAACGGAAATTAATGCTTTGGCTCGAATAGAAGTTGATAAGACTGTTTCTTTAAGACAAGTTGGGTTTGAATTGAACATCAGTCACCAAACAGTAAGCCGAATATTGCACAAATACCATTATAAATATTTCAAATACCAATTGCACCAGCATTTGTACGAAAGTGATTACGAACGTAGGATGGAATATTGCAATTGGATTTTGTATAATAACGTGCTGGCTGCACCACAATGATTTTTTGGGACTGATTTTAATTTTGGACGAGTCAAGGTTTACAAATTTGGGATTATTTAACCGACAAAATACAAAATATTGGTCACAAGAAAATCAAAATTTATTACGGGAGGGTAACTTTCAACTGCGGTTCGGTTTCAATATTTGGCTTGGAATAATCGGTAGTAGAATCATCGGTCCAATAATATTTAAAGAACCTCTGACTGGTGCCAGATACTTGAGATTCCTGGAAAATGAAATTGAGGATATTTTAGATGAGTTACCTTTAGATATAGGACAGGGAATGTATTTTCAACAAATGGCGCTCCTCCCCATAATTGAAGGATAGTAATTGATTACCTTCAACGGAGATTCGAAGAAAACGTAATTTCGACGAATTTTCCTGTGAGGTGGCCTCCAAAGTCACCTGATTTAACGCCTCTTGATTTCTCTGTTTCGGGTCATTTAAAAAATATTGACCATGCCACCGCCGTTACAACCCGTGAAGACTTGGAGCTACGAGTAAGACGAGCAATTAATAGCATAACGGCCCAGCAATTAGCGAACGTCCTTCGAAAAACAGCTATGCCAGTTCAGAAGTACATTGACGTTAATGGACAGCAGTCTGAACAACTGTTGTAATGTTTTGTGTTAATTTTTTGTATTCCAATACCACCTCATGTGTAACAAGGTAATTAGAATAGAATTGTATTTTCTTATTTTCTTTTAGCTGTAATTTTGTTTGTATTTATCGCACATTTTAATACGACATATGAATAAATTCCTTATTAATAATACTAATAAATGATACCACGGTACCGATATGGTTCTATTTGAAAAATTGAGTTTTGCCCCAAAAACAATTTTGGTGAATTGTGAATTTCATTTGCTCATAAATCACGTAATTTAGTGCTTTTAATGGGATTTCGAGTTTTGTAGTATTACACGGGTCATTTAGAATAAATCAGAACCGTCATGGCACACTTAAATGGAAAACTAAAAATTATATTATAAAAAAAATTGATGTTTGATATGTCACTTATTTGGCATCGTTGGATTCAGAAAATTATGCAGGATTCAAAAATTCAATAATATATAGGGTGTTCTATTTTAAAATTAGTGTTACTTCGGCGAAACCGAAAGTGAAAAAAATCAATTGCATGTGAAAACGTGCCGCTTATTATGTATATAGTATATCCTAAATTTCAATCAATTATCTTTAAAACTAAAGGAGAAAACGGGGGTATACCAGGATCCTGTTACACTCGGTATGTTCGAAACTAGCCAAAGGTACACACGTGTTAATACATCTTAAAAAGGAACTAGATGAACGTTGTTTATTCACGGCTTACTACCCCTTAGTCTACTCAAGACTTAGCTACAGCATTATTACGTGGGGTCAGTCACAAGAAATCAATAGAGTCTTTGTTATAGAAAAACTTATAATCAGAATAATGTTCAATCTTTCACACAGACAGACCTACCGTGACACTTTCAGAAAGAAGAGAATTATGACCACGCCCTGTATATATTTATTTAAAATTTTATATTTCATGCACAGTAATCAGGAATCCTTCTGTTCTAATATAGACATACACCAATAATATACCCGTGGAGCAAATAAAATACACATCGACAATTATAGACTTAGTAAATATAAAAAAATGTATCTATTACGCTGGTGTTCATCTATACAATACACTTTCCGATACATTTAAAACTATGACAAAATCTAAATTGTTAAGAAAAATGCTAAAAAATTACTTGATAGAAGGTTCTTTCTACAGCACAAATGAATCCTGTACCTCAAGCTTTTGACCAATGTTCGTAATCGGAACATTTTTGTTTTATTTTAGTGTATGAATGTTTATAATGTTATATATTTCTACTTCTACTTTTTTTTGTTTTATGTTTGTATAAAATTTGTATTCTTATTATATTTATTATATTCTTTAAACTTGGCATATGATTCCTATGCCGTGCCGGAGCTTCTGTGTAATTTTGACAAAACCATTATTGTAATTTTAGACAATATTAAAGATTAATAAATTCTATTCTATTCTATATTATTAATAAAACGTCCGCATTGAAACAAAAGATGTCTTCAGCACGTCCCAACCAGCATTTAATTTAGCCTAAAAAATCACCTTCTACAAAAAATACATACCTACTTTTTTTTAAATTAGTTAACGAACTAGACAAAAAGTTAATTTTAATGAAGATGGAAGTCGACGAGCATATCGACGTTTAGACATTGTCTGTAACAGAGAGACTCTTGTAAAAAGCTTGTTAGCCGGATTCCCCCATCATGCCGATTCGATTCAATCAAACTGGTAAACAGCGGGATGAACGGCATGAGCCCAGAATACCGATGACTGTTAATTGTGTGCCAATAAACCAGCGGTCTTTTGGTCTGCTCAAATCAGAGCAGAATCAGAGTCGACCGTTGCAAGACGATCCTTCGCAAACACCAATCAACTTCGACCAAAGTTTAACTCTAACAACGTCTTATGCTAATTTATTGATTCGTGAGTCTGCTCAAAAATCGAAGATATCTGCATTATGTACACCAGAGATTAGCCTGGCATGGCAGTCACTTCTATAATTCTATTGGTTTGTTAAGTTAGTCGCTTGATTAAGATGGCTGCAGAAACAAAAATACTTAGCAATATTATTCGGAGTTTTTATAAATTTGAAAATATAGATATTACTTAATTATGAGATAAAACAAAATTTAACAACTTTCAAGTAAGTTTCGAAATCGTTGGACAAAGTTGCCTAAACGGTTTTTGACATCGTACTTTAGCGGTCTTATTATTATTGAAAAACCAATTCGTGTATATTACCGAGAATATCATGAAGATGGTAACAAATTTTATAGAAATTAATTTAATAAAGTTGATAAATAATAAAAATGTCTAACACTATTTACAGCTTGTCTTTTACTTTCTTCGCCATTTCCATTTTCTCACAATGTCTACTGTTTACCTGTCGGTTTTGAATTAAATTTAAAAAAGGACAAAGCTTCGTTTATCAATCGGCAATTAAAGACTATCGAAAAGCGTACCCCTTGTGCTACGCATCGAATACGCGTGCCGACTAGGCATTGCCTCTGACAAACAATGTGGCCAGAAAGGCGTAACTTCACACCCTTTACATGCCCATCTGTTAGAGTTTATCAATGTAACTTCTCATATAGGACACTTTGTGATTTTTTCGTCAACTGGAATTCATCTCGCTATTTTCATCGTATATTCAACCAGTTTGGTTTAATTAGACGCACATTTTGGAACGTTCTGACAACTGTTTAGTTTTTAATATATATTTTACAGAGGTAAAACAATTTTGTTTTTTATAGGTTTACACGTAGTATGTAATAAATATTTTCACTGGCAACGCTAATATATTTTGTATTACATATATTGTCTGTAATTGTTTATTTGTGGCATATTCAGATTTTATTACTTTTTATTGGGTATTTTGTCACTGAAAAATATTTAAAAATTTTAATAAAAACACCTCTGCGCCAAACGGATCAGGCAGAGGTTGGTTCTTGAATAATTGACTGTTTCAAAAAGTCTCACACCTAAAAATATATAAACTAGAACAATGTAATAAACTAAAAACCGCTGCCTAAGGAATCACTACTTCCACATCCAGATTCTTCATCCAAGTCACTTTAAAGGAAATATCTTGACTATATTTGCACTCTAGTATGTGAAAATTATTGGTCATAGAATATTAATAATATTTGGGGCAGATGTCATAGAAAAGTTTGAGGGGTTGGTTTCTACCATATTCGTTAAAAATGAAGTTTCTAGTTTACCCTACTTATTTTCCACTATTCGCAATCTACCACCTCCCACCCCTTCAATGGAGTCATCTCCATCGGATGTCACTACAATACATACGTGTACTAACTTTCAAGTGAATATCTCAATTTGATGTTATCAATCCCATTAATAATGAAGCGGAGGTGGTGGAGTTTGAAAAATATTAGAAAGAAATCTGAGGCCTTGGTTTCTAGTATATACACCGAATCCCAAATTTCTGTACTCTTACCAGCTTGATTTACTTATTTTTCCCTACTCCTATTAACCCCAACCCTTCTACGGAATCATCCCAAAATATAATCTAGTTCCAGATGTCGTTATAATACATACGTCTACCAAATTACAAGTGAATATCTCAATTTTATTTTATCAAACCCTTTAATAATGTAGTAAGGGTAGTGGAAGTGTTGAAAAATAGTATCAAAAAATCTGAGGCCTTGGCATCTAGGACATACACCTAATTTCAAGTTGCAGTACTCTTACCAGCTTGCTTTACTTATTTTTCCCTATTTACCTCTACTTACTCCCACTCCTTCAACGCAATCATGTCAAAATATAATCTAGTTTCAGATATAGCTATAATACATAAATGTACCAAATTTCAAGTGAAAATTTAAATTTAATTTTACAAACTTTTTTAATAAGGGAGTGGGGCCTGGGGAGATGGAAAATACTAATAAAAAACCTGAGACCTTCGCTACTAGTACATACACCAAATTCCAAATTTCTGTACTTTTACCAGCTTGCTTTACTTATTTTCCCCTATATACCCCTATTTAACCCCCAACCCTTCAATGGAATCATCTCAAAATATAATCTAGTTCCAGATGTCGTTATAATTCATACGTGTATCAAATTTCAAATGAATATCTCAATTTTATTTTATCAACCCTTTTAATAATGAAGTAGGTGGGGGTTGAAAAATATTATAAATATTCTGAGACCTTGGCTTCTAGTACATACACCGAACTTCAAGTTTCTGTAGTCTTACCAGCGTGCTTTACTTATTTTCCCCTATTTACCCCTATTTAACCCCCAACCCTTCAACGGAATCATCTCAAAATATAATTTAGTTCCAGATGTCGTTATAATACATATGCGTACTAAATTTCAAATGAATATCTCAATTTTAATTTATCAACCCTTTTCATATTGGAGTAGGGGTGGTGGGGAGCTGAAATACATTATTAAAAAATCTGAGGCCTTGGCTTCTAGTACATACACCGAATTTCAAGTTTCTGTACTCATACCAGCTTGTTTTACTTATTTCCCCCTATTTACCCCTAAATAACCCCCAAACCCTTCAACGGAATCATCTCAAAATACAATCTAGTTCCAGATGTCGTTTTAATTCAAACGTGTACCAAATTTCAAATGAATATCTCAATTTTATTTTATCAACCCTTTTATTAATGAAATAGGGGTGGTGGGGGTTGAAAAATATTATAAATAATCTGAGACCTTGACTTCTAGTACATACACCGAATTTCAAGTTTCTGTAGTCTTACCAGCTTGTTTTACTTATTTTCCCCTATTTACCCCTATTTAACCCTAACCCTTCAACGGAATCATCACAAAATATAATCTAGTTCCAGATGTCGTTATAATACATACGTGTACCAAATTTCAAATGAATATCTCAACTTTAATTTATCAACCCTTTTCATATTGGAGTAGGGGTGGTGGGGGTTGAATAAAATTATAAAAAAATCTGACGCTTTGGCTTCTAGTACATACACCGAATTTCAAGTTTCTGTAGTCTTACCAGCTTATTTTCCCTTATTTACCCCTATTTAACCCCCAACCCTTCAACGGAATCATCTCAAATTATAATCTAGTTCCAGGTGTCGTTATAATACATACGTGTACCAAATTTCAAATGAATATCTCAATTTTATTTTATCAACCCTTTTTATATTGGAGTAGGGGTGGTGGGGGTTGAAAAATATTATAAAAAAATCTGACGCTTTGGCTTCCAGTACATACACCGAATTTCATATTTCTGTACGCTTACCAACTTGTTTTACTTATATTCCCCTATTTACCCCAAATTAACCCCCAACCCTTAAACGGAATCATCTCAAAATATAATCTAATTCCAGACGTCGTTATAATATATACGTGTATGAAATTTCAAATGAATATCTCAACTTTATTTTATCAACCCCATTAATGGGGTAGGAGTGGTGGGAGGTTGAAAAATATTATAAAAAAATCTGAGTCCTTAATTTCTAGTACATACACCGAATTTCAAGTTTCTGTACTGTTACAAGCTTGCTTTACTTATTTTTCCATCTTTACCCCCAACCCTTCACCGGATATCCTCAAAAAACAATCCAGTTCCAGATCTCGTTATAATATATACGTGTACAAAATTTCAAGTCAATATCTTAAACCGTTCCGGAGAAAACGTGCGGACAAAAAAAGTTACAGACAGACAGACCGACAGACCGACAAACAGAATTTTTTTTTTCGCTCAAATTTAAAATCTCGACGTTTCATGACATTCTAAACCTATTTCACGAATAAAAATTTTTGAAAATTTTTTTGCGATTACTATACTTCCAATCCACTACGTGGATGTGGAAGTAAAACTGAAAATGAAAGCTATAGGTAGTTAACGTTTCGGAAGAGAATCTACTTCCGTTCTCAAAACTTTTTTTGGCCGTCAACCATGACAGTTCTTTGTTTATGTATTTCCATAGACACGTGAGGCATTAAATTATATTTATCTTATTTTTTTCTTACTTCGTCTCTAAGGATGGGCAACCAACCAGTACAAAAATCTATTGAATAATTCGAAACGCATCTATCCTCGTTTAATAAAATAATCGCGGATTCTTTAAGTTTTCTTTTAGTTCCGTTGCTCTCTTTTTCCAAAATCGTCGCCGAGTCCCATTTAATCCTGTGATTATTATCTCACGCGTGTTCACAAATTTTGGATTTTTCAAATTCTCCCCTTCTAGCGTAATTTCTATGTTCACCAAGCCTTACGTTGAAAGGTCTAGATGATTCACCTACGTAATGTTTTTCGCACTCACACGGAAGACTATAAATACAATTTTTTGAATTTTGAACAATATTTAGAGGTTTGGTTTTTGATAAAACCGATCTTAGCGTGGAGCCCGTTTGAAGAACCGTTCGTACGGAAAACCTATTCCCAATTTTTCGTAATTTATCCGATAAACCATGTATATATGGAATTACTGCCATTGACCTAAATACCTCAGGTTGTGATGGTATATTCTCTCTACTACCAATGTTCAGTAACTGACTATCAAAAAAACTCTCAGGATATTGATTATTTAATAAGACAGTTTTTATAAATTGCTTTTCGTTCCTTAATATTACATCATTTGAAGTAATTATTTTGGTTCTGTCGTACAAACACTTAACAACACCTTTCTTAACACTAATATGTTGATTTGAATTGAAATTTAAGTATCTGTTTGTGTGTGTTTGTTTTCTATACACACTGGTTTGGTATGTGTTATCTAATTTTTTTAATTAAAATATCTAAGAAAGGTAATTCATTATTATTCTCTATTTCTATATAAATTTAACTGAAGGTTCTTTTTCGTTAATCTGATTCAAAAAATTACTTAAACATTCTTTACTATAAGGCCATATAGCAAAAATGTCATCTACATATCTCCACCATACAATGGGTTTATAAGCTGGATTATTAATATTACTTTCCTCAAAATTTTCCATGAAAATGTTACTTAATATTGGAGATAATGAAGAATCTATGGCCATCCCAAAGTCTTGTTGATAGAAGTCATTATTTAATTGAAAGTGTAATAGAATTACTTACACTTTGCATTAAAACAACATAGTAAGTAAAAATAAGATAAATATAATTTAATGTCTCACGTGACTATGGAAATACATCAACAAAGAACTGTCATGGTTGACGGCTAAAAAATGTTTTGAAAACGGAAGTAGATTCTCTTCCGAAACGTTAACTACCTATAGCTTTCATTTTCAGTTTTTAGTTTATTACATTGTTCTAGTTTATATATTTTTAGGTGTGAGACTTTTTGAAACAGTCAAGTATTCAAGAACCAACCTCTGTCTGGTCCGTTTGGCGCAGAGGTTTTTTCATTAAAATTTTTAAATATTTTTCAGTGGCAAAATACCCAATAAAAAGTAAGAAAATTTTGTATTACATATTCTCAAATGACACTTTTTAAAGTGTTCTCTACTTGGTATAAATCCTAATATCACAGATAATTCCCAGTCGAATTCTATGAATAATGTAATTATTTTGTGCCATTAAATGCCAAGCGCTTGAAATTAAAATAAATAATAACGAAATTTCGGAGCATTGAGATGTAATCCATGATCACTTGAGTATTTATGTATAGAATTTAAATCAGTATTTATGTTAACGATTGGCTGATCTACGTCAGCTGAATTGTATGAAGTATGTCTTCTGCATACTGATGAAATTAAGAGAATTTTATTTCCTGATGTAGATGAAACTTAAGGAGTACAAATAGTATGGGACCCACGATTGGTCCTTGAAACACATCTGATGTGACAGAGCAAATTGAGAAATTCTGTAGTACATTTCCTCAGATTTCCAGAATCATTATTGTTCCAATATAAAATAACCTTAAATGACGCACTCTAGTCTAGAGCAACTATAAATATTAAGCATAATTTTTATTGTTTCAGCGTTACATTTATATACCTACTTACATGTTATATCGATGCATAAATAGCATTCTCTTAAGGTGGCCATTCCCTAGAAAGAGACATCCGATAGGGACATATTTATTATTCTTAGCCATAATTTTTTTTCTTAGTACGAATATTCAAAAAAACTATGAGACTACCTAAGTAGAATAATAAGAAGACTATTACTATATTCAAATTTAAAGATTATGCTAATCTTCCTATTTTCTACTTTTAAATCTAAGTATTTTCTAAACTACTAAAATTATTGAGTGAAAATTCATAGTAATAGTCTTGTTATGGTTCTACTTAGGTAGTCTTATATCCTATAGTTTTTTTTATACGTACTAAGAAAAAAAGTTATGGCAAAAAATAATAAATATTTCCCTATCGGATGTCTCTTTTTAGAGAATGGCAACCTTAAGAAAAATGAAATAAAGGATTTCTGCAAACAAATATGGAGGAGAGACTTAAGATCTTGTACAATCATATACCTAGTTGTGAATAAAATTCGAAAAGTTAAGTGGGATAAATAAACTTTAAAAGTTGACTAGCTTGGCTTTCCCATTGCATACGAATATGATGGCATGAATGTTTTCATAATAATTGCTTTTACTATATAGTATTCACTATACAATGAGTCAGTAAGAGACGAACAAAAAAAAAAGTTAAGATGAGTCTAAAAAATAAAAAAGGCCTGTAATTGATTATCACGGTTACTTAGCACCTCGAAATATTTTATTCCGAATACGATGTACCCCAAGATAAAGCATGTGATTTTAAATTAACCTGAATTCGGGAGCTCGCTTAAATAGCCTGTTATATTCATATAGCAAATTTCGAAGGGCGATAAAACCAAGAGCAAACAAAAAGCGTTAAGCGCTTCACACATAGCAAAAGAGGGCTATGGCAGGTCTTTAATACACATGTTTCCCTTGTCACTTTGTTAAATACACATTGCATACGAAATGTCTAGATGTACAGGGTGGACTGGATAAATTCGATGCTTGGCTTGTATTGTGCTATGGCGAAAAAGGGACAATGTTAACAAATACGGAATTTTTGCCCAACAAGAGTGAGTGAATGCATGGTATGAAATAGTTGTTTTAGTCCCAGTGTTCCCCAATTTTTTGGATTGCGGACCCCGATTTTCATAATAAACCTATAGTCAAAGTAGTTTAAGACCGGTGTTCTTTCCTGCAGCATCCCCCCCCCTCGTATTTTTAATGGAATTTATAACAATAACTCCAGCCTGAACATTTCCGCTTTAAAATAGAAAACAAGATGGTGATGATATCTGTTTTATTTCGGCTACTCGTGA
Source organism: Stenurella melanura (assembly GCA_963583905.1). Classification (NCBI taxonomy): domain Eukaryota; kingdom Metazoa; phylum Arthropoda; class Insecta; order Coleoptera; family Cerambycidae; genus Stenurella; species Stenurella melanura. Next base: position 6,436,944 of record OY757314.1, on the reverse strand, counting down.
CATATTCAAACAAACTAACCATAATACTCTTCGCCGATTTAGTGCACTTTTTATATAATTGTTGCACATTCTATAGGATACTGTTGGTAGTTTTTTTTTTTTGTAAATAATATTGATTTTAGACATTTTTAGTTTTATTACAAAACATTTAAAAAAAAATTGTAACTTTTTTATTTATTGGTACATCTTGTTCAAAAACAATAGGGTTCTTCTTCTAGTTAACAGTAACTTAATATCCAAATCTCAGTACAATCGGATTGTTCGTTCTTAACTTATTGTGCTTACAAGAAACGTGACGGACGGACAGACGGATGGACAGACAGACAGGCGTACGGACGGACATTTTAAAAGTTGTTCAGAATTCGATCACCAACACAGTGATATAAAAAATTTTCTCTACCAGCAATATTACCGGTTTTAGAAATGTGCCGATCGAATGCAATAAGGTCAGTTGGGGTATCTGGGCCCAGGGGTAACTGGGCCATGGTTTTTTTCCGTAGTACTTGTGGGGGTAATTTCACTTCAAGCAGTTGGCAGCACTGAAGGACAATATCATCTTACTACAACAATTAGTCTCATATTTCTGAGTGTTGTTGCTTCCATGTAGCAATTCTTTAAATTTTGTAGTGCAAAATTTTCATAGCAACGTGATGTAATCTTAATTTTTATGAAATATCTACAGGTTTACTGTATATATTATCAACAAGTTAATTTAGCATAAATTAGAAGCATGATATATCCCTAAAATGTTATTGCAAGCATGTATTCTGCCTTAGGTCATAAGCTTGAGTGGGTGGCCCAGTTACCCCCACAATTTTTCAAAAATGGGGTAAGTGGGCCAGTTAATTGGGGCATCTGGGCACGGCCGGGACCAAGTTACCCCAAGCACATTAAGTGTGATGTTTTTGTTTTTATTTATTAGGTAGATGTAGATCACTGCGCACAGTCACACAAAAAATAGCGATCTGAACCCGGGACCCAACATATTAATCCCTGTGTATTTTGATGAATTGAACACGAATCTGATGTCCGTTTAGCTCTATCGCACACCATTTTTTTGTAAATCGCGAAAATAGCCTAAGCAACCTCATTTCTTTACATTATTTTCGCGATTTACAAAAAGTTGATGGGTAACGGAACTAAACGGACATTGGATTTGTGTTCAGCACGTCGAAATACATAGGATTACTATGTCAGGTCCCTGGTGCAGATCACTTTTTTTGTGGGCCTGTGTTTATTTATACTTACTTGAAATTGGATGTTGCCCTTTTTACTTTAACAGAAGTTGTGTTATTCATAAATTTGAATAAATTTCACACCTAATTGTTATGTAGTAGTTCTCTTACATCGTCGACAACTCGACTATGGTGTAGTTTAAATGACTTGTGGTAATTTTTGTACGAAGTTTACATGTTTACCAACACACCCACTTACCGCAGTTCAAATAACAATCGTTTGTATGAAACCAAGACCCGTATGGTCCAGTTGCCCCAATTTCTAGGGGTAACTGGGCCCATCAGACTTTTTACTATTTAATTATAATTGCAAAGAAAACTAAATTTGACTCGGTATTTGAATATTATATATTTAAAGACTGTATATTTTATTATATATAAAAAAATATTTAAGATATTAATATAACTTATTAGTGGTTCTCAGGCAAGTTCAAAGTATAATCTTCTTTGCTCAGGTTGTAAAATCATGGCCCAAATACCCCAAGTGACCTTATACTCTTCGTTTTTTGTATTAGCGAAGAGTATAATAAAGATAAATTTACATTGGAAAAAAATTGTTTTCTACCTTCAAGATAAGATTTAAAGAAATATAGCATACTTTTTGACAGGCCAAGATTCTCTAATTTATTAAGCAACATACCGTGATTGAGTCTGTCAAATGCTTTTGAAAAGTCTGTATATATAACGTCCACCTGCAGGCTGGAATAAATGCATCTGCTATATATTGAGTTATACAGAATAAATTAGTACTTGTAGATCTTCCCTTCATGAAACCATGTTGTTTTGGTATGATTTTGCACTTTAGATGGAGGAAAAGAAAATCGTGAAGCAACATTTCAAGACACTTAGAAAAATTATTGATAATAGTAATAGGTCTGTGATTTTCAATTTGGTTTTTTCCACCTTTTTTATATACGGGTATTATTTTAGAGACTTTCCAAGAAGAGGGATACGTAGATGTTTTAATAGAAAGATTAAATATTGTAGTAAGTGGTGTTGAAAGGAAGCATGCGCAATCACGGAGAAAATATGCAGGTATTTTGTCCGGCCGACGCGACAGTATCTTTGGGTTTAAATTTAAATTTGAAAACACTCATACAAGTCCAGTTGAGAACATTCTCCTTTTAAAAAATTGTTCGGTTAAATAAATTCAATCCAACACTCGGAAAATGAAATAAACTAAAGTTTCAGTGCTTTTACTTTTGTATTTTTTTATAATTTCACAGTCATACACAAGTTCTAACCCAGAAACTAAACCTACCAATCTTTATGTATTTTCACCTTCTGAATTCGATGCTGCCATGGATTTTTTATCATAGATTTTATTTTTGAAATAGTATTTTTATATTTTGACTCGCTGAATTTGATGTTGAAAATGCTCTGCGATACGAATTATAACGGGCATTCGTCAAATGTTTGTAAAATCAACAATTCTTTTACCAAATACGATCTCACCAGATGGTTGTAACGTTATTTCATAAAGTAAATTTTCAGTTATAATATTCTTAGGACATTAATAATGTACGAGATAATTTTATGACCATCGAAACCACGTTGCTTACTATTACCAAGCAACGTGCTTGAGATTGTCATAAAATGATGAGGCATTTGTCAATGTCGGAGGGATATTCGGTGAGAAATTTTTTTGAAAAAATATAATCAAAAAGTCGCAACACAACAAAGCAATTATTTATTTATTAAAAGTACAGTTGATAATGGTGCAGTTACTAAAATTTAACTCAGGATTAGATTTTTTTTTCTATTATAGAAGATGTATTACCACGCATAGTATATATGATCTTATACTGGTGTTCTTTGTCGATGTTTAAGTATGGTTTTATAGAATTTGGATTGTTGTGTTTCAGCAATTGCTGTTTCTGCACTGTCAATTCGCCAACAGCAGTTGACCTGTTCGAATGGTTCTTATCTTTTTGTTCTCTACATTCAGGCCAATAGTCTCAGCAGACGATTTAGTCCATCCATTTCTTCCAACAGGGACATTGTCGTACCATCTATCGGTTTCCGTTTTCCAGTGTGGATTTGGTTTTAAGAACAGCTGTGGTGAGGTAATATGTTAGCCTCGTTTTGATATCGGTTTATGAAAAAGGCGTACAGGGCAATTTTGACTTTCACTATTGGTAATCAACCATTTACTATTTGTACAGCTTTTTGAACCTCCTTGACAAGTTTTACTGAATACCGGATTATATTCAATGCGATTTGTTGGAGAGCCATCGTTATTTTTCTCGATTTGAAAAAAATCCAAGAGGCAGGCAACTGCCTTGTCTCCTCTCCACGCTAATTCTACAGCAGCAATATGGTAGAATTTACGCATAAGACCTTCAGAGATACCGGAACAATATTATTTGGTTTACTTCAGACAAACTTAAATAAACTGAGCTGGTCTTACGTTTGCATAGATCTGCTTGGAGTTTCTTCGTGCAGGTTTAAATACTCTTACATGGGTCAATCATAATCTTATCTTGTAAAAGTTTACACGAAATGCTCCGCATATTTTTTACTGTTGTTTCTTGGGATTCTGTTCCATTTTCTTCCTCATATTGACCGCCCAATCATTCAATATCAATTCTAGTTCTATGTACATTTAATTCGTATTTTCGTCCATGGCAAAGCTCCATAAATATTCCCCATATCGATTTATGACTTTTTGTGGTATTTATTAGAATTCTTTCTTTGATTAGCGCATTTATAGCCAAAACGTGACATTTTGAAATTTATTGGGCAGTTATTATGAAGTTGTCAAAATTAAATAATTTTGTTGTTGTAGTGATTGAAAATTTCACTGAATGGTGTCATCATTGTAATGTTAAAATAATTGGGTGATTTGTCACATGACAAGAAATAACGAAATTTAATTGGTTGTTAGAACTTTCAAAAAATTTTCAGATAAAAAGCCATCATGGCGATACCGCGACTATTGCTGGTCATTAAAGAGCAATCTTCATTGGCCAAAAAAAGACTTTGTTTACGTGGATGATTTGAAGATAAGAGAGCAAGATATCATAGCAAGAAAATGTAGAACAATGGGAGATTGACGGTACAGTAAAAAGGCGAAAAGTAATTTGTGATATCGCTATGATAGTTTTTTACCTGAAAATTTACTTTACAGCCATCTGGTAATCATCTTTGATAAAATAAAATTGCAAAGCAAGCAAGCAAAGCATGTTGTTGCAATATTTTACAAGGATATATACTTTTTCAGTAGGCACTGGAAGATCCACCCTGTACACGTGTCTCTGTTATCCCCTAGCATGTCATCAAACATGGTTTTTAGCCGCTAGCCTGGCTAATCTACAGTTCAAATACTCCATCGCCTAACATGTACTTTTAGAACAAGATAATCCAAATACAATAATAACAGACATCTGCGCCAATTTCTGCTATTTTCTTATTCATTATTTTGTATTTCAGCAGGAATACTAAACTCACCAACGAAAATATTGACACACTCTTTGTTCTCGGTGCTGCTGTATCGAAGGTCGGAATATAAACAATATTTGTCGAGCGTTAAAAATGTTCTAATTATGTTTTTTTTAAAGAGTTGACTCGTGCATTTCGATTTCTCTTTATACGTTTCTGGTATTTTTCTTCATCATGAAAATATTACCTTTTGGTATATTGGATTTAAATGCAACAAATGGTTCAACATAACGAGATATTCTTTTATAACAATATCACTTTGGAATCATTGCAGAATAATTTTCGGTTATAATTTTTAAACTGCTGCATGCTTAAGATTAGGATAATATACACAATAGGTATCTGTGATTGAGAATTATGGTGCCGTTCAGATTTTATTTAGAAAGTCAATCGTGGAATTTAAGGTGCTGTTTTGAAAGTAACTTTTTTAATGCGAATATTCACTTAAACACAAGACTGTAAAATGCATTTAATGTCTATTTTTTGTTTATGTTTTGTCTATATTTTTTAAATTTAAATTATAAAATTATCTTAAAAAAATGTATCACCCATATTTTTTTGAGCGAAGAACCGTCAAACGGTGGACATTTCATAATAACCTAAGGATATTAGCGATTTAGGATTAATTGGAAATGTAAAAAAATTGAAAAATGTAAAAAGGCCAATCCAAAATAGTCCGAGTTATTGGTTATTGTGTCACGGTTCGTCGAAGGTTTATTTCAGAAACATCTAAAGATTTCCCTGTCGTGGTCTGAACCTTTCACAAAATTAAGACAAAATTGTAACAGATCTAATACATAATAACCGCTTCTATAAATTACACGGGATAAAAATAAATAAACCTGACCTTGTTTTCCCACCGACGCGATATGTTATGATTACTATGAACTACATTTTGTATGAATTAGCGGTAAATTAAACATAGGTATGTGCGATAGTAAAATTTTAGGGTGCGTGGTTGAACGGGCGTGTAATTCTTTCCCCACATTTGTTGATTTACGTTGGCCGCCTTGATTGGGTTTGCATTGTGGTGCGGTATTTCAAAAAGATGAAATGTTTATTACTACATGTATATCGCGTCCAGATTACATCCCGCGCATTTTACTGCAAATTAAACACATATTTTTCTATGCTGATGCCCGGGCGAAGTTATTTACTTGTTGCTTTTGTACAATTTCAATTAGCAAAAGAGGCAAAAACAATTCCACTTAAAAAAACGTAATATCTCTATGTACGTGCAACCGCTGATGAGAAATAAATTGTGGTTTGTCGCCCTAGAAAATTTTTGTCAGGGTAATGCAGAGGAAGCTGATTGTCATCTTGAAATATTAATCACAACACTCAACAAAACTAGAATAAACATGTACTCCTCCCAGATGTTTGTAAACAATGTTCATTTCAGATATATTTAATTTTATGTCAACTGGTAGATTGTCTAAGGGCTCGCCCGGCTCCGAACAGCCCTTCTTCACATCGACCTAATAGATCTTTTGTGAATTATCCTACAATTAGTTGTTGCCCAGGACTCCTAAGGTTGTGCAAAGGTTGTGATTTTCCTGGGAGCTAATTTCCCTGTCTTTTCTAAGTACTTTAGCCTAGTATGGACTAGCATCTTGCATCCGCAAAGAATATGCAGTTTACATTGCAGTATCACAGTATCTGCACGTATCGTCATCTGCCTTGCCCATATTCTTAAAATGATACCTCAAGGGGCAATGGCCTGTTAAAAGACCTGTCATCAGCCTTAAGTCTTAAGCTTGCTTAAGCCTTAAGTCGGACTTTTCAAGTTCGAGAAGACTAGTGGCATTCTTTGTCGAATAAGTTATGAACTTCTTAGCTTGACTTTGGCCTGGAGTATTGCTCTATCTGATCCTTTTCTCATTTTAAGATCTCCTCCGTTATGTGCTCCTTAGAGATAAGCCACAAAATGGTTCGGGCCCAATAAATGGGACTTCAGCACCTTTTTTCGCAAGGGCGTCAGCTAATTCATTACCATTTCATTACCTTATATTCCCTCGTGTCTTGGCAGCCACATCAAGGTAACCTTGTTGTTTTTTTTTTCAGTTGTTTTAGTGATTGTGTGCATTTCCAGGCAATTTTAGACTCAAAGGTTTAAGACCCTGAGAGCTTTTAACGCTGCCTCGCTATCTAAGAGTATATAGATCTTTACTCTTTGAATTCCTTTATTCATGCATTCCTGAACAATAGATCTATAGCATAAATTTCTGCTTGGAGTATGGTTGGGGTCTTACCTAGGACCTCTGGATAGCCTGAAATGTCAACTTCGTTGGTCAAACACTTGTCAGTATAATTTAAAATTAAAAAAAGTAACTGCATTCAATCCCCTATGTGTCTCGACCGAAACTTTATCTTTTGAATCTAAAATGTATCCACTTTTCCACCATTCATTACTTTCACAAGCGTCAATGTCTATAATATTATATGTCAAGAATAGAAATTCACAGATTTCCCAATCCTTACAATCATCGGGACATTGGAAATGATAACACCATACATAAAACATAAACTTTTTCAACTTTTTCCGGACTCGGCTTCGCCTCGTCCGGAAATAGCACGATCCACTACAAGGCTGTATTTCCACCTTAAATGAAAACTGGTAACTTGACCCCCTGTGATATATGCAACCCATATTACATTTGCGTATAACAGCCGTTGCATATACGCAGTCTCACTCGACCGCGACACCGCTGTATTTCCACCTTAAATGAAAACTGGTAACTTGACCCCCCTGTGATATATGCAACCCATATTACGTTTGCGTATATCAGCCGTTGCTTACGACAGTCTCAGTCGAACGCGACACCGCTGTCTTTTGACCTTGAACAAAAACTGGTAACTCTACCCCATATACGAAAACATAAACATTTCCAATATTAAAACCATATTTCGGCCATCGGATAATATATTGTTATGAAATGTACATTAGTAAAATATATAAATTATTTATTAATGATACGAAATATTGTTTCACAAGATTTCTGTTCGATTACGGAACAAAAATTAAGACTAGGCGAGTGTGGATGCGCCTTAACTACTCTCTATTTTCAATACAAAAGGTTGAACAGCTCCAATTGCGGTTGGTACTTGGACGGGTGCCCTTCCAAGGAAATACAATGATCTTGCCTCACTTTATAACAGCTTGTATATCGGCGCATACGTGGAAGCTACGTAATGTTAGGCGGGTATTGTTGTAATAATACACAAATAAAAAGATATCAACTTTAGAGAAGGTTTCTTTCATCAACAAAATGCTATTTTCAAAATATTCGTATCGTTGTATTTTTAACCATTTTTTAATGCACAAAATTGAAAAAAAAGAAACAAATTGTATCTAATTTCTCTTGTTATCGTAACTATTTCAATAAAGTAGTATTATCTCATTTGTATCAGCATTTACCTGAGCATATTTATAATTATAACACAACTAATAAGTCACACGCGGAAATAAAGTATCTCTCACAGAGACCAGACGTGTGCCGAGTCGATCCACTTTAAATCACATAGACGGGCCAAAATTTGAGCGAATCAAATATAGTTTATACGGTATTGTGGCTAAAAAAAAATCTACTTCACGCAAGATAAATTTGAACTCAAGCAAAATTAATAATTAATAATAAGATGTGGTGAATAACTTTGTTACATCTTGAAATGTAATAGTGACCAAAAGTGCATCGAAAAGCAAGGGTTCAGTGAAGTTTTTACCTACAATTAACAACATCTGGAAGGATGAAGCCGAGTGCAAGTAGTGTGGGAATACTACAACAACAACACAAAGCGACCAAAAGACAAGTCTAATCAATTAATTGTATTTAGTGCAATGCAGGTTTTCACGGCCGTTGTCCAATGAAGCGGTTTCTTCCGGGTTTTGCCGCGGTCGTCGAACTTGACTTGACGTTTCGCTGATCATGCTGTCAGCTTCTTCAGAAGGGTTCCAAAGACTGAAGTTGTTGAGTTCGGCTCCTCGTTATATACCTGGGCGCTGCTACGCTTGGTTGCACATTCGTCGTGCTCCGTTGATCGTGACCGATTACATTACTGGTACTTGGCAAAGCTAGTCTCCATGTATTGCTTAGTCGATACCCATCTTCTCTGTTGAAATTGTTCTTATTTTTCATAATTTCCAGTGATTCCCTAATATACTGCAACCCTATGTAGGCAAGACAAGTAGCTACGTGAAGAACTCAGGACACTTCGTGGGAATTCTAGAGGGTTTAGAAGTAACGAATGAAGACATCATGGTTAGCTTCGACGTAGAATCTTTGTTCACGAACGTACCGATTGATGAAACAGTTGACCTGATACGGCGTAAACTTATACCCAAAGGACTAAGAGAAGACATCCCGGATCTGGTCCGCGTGTGCCTATCGGCGACCTATTTTCTATGGGATGGCGATTTCTACGAGCAGAAGTATGGAGCAGCTATGGGATCACCACTTTCACCAGTTGTCGCCAACATATTCATGGAAGAATTTGAAGAAGAAGCTATACGCTGCAGTGAGAAGAAACCGAAATGTTGGTTACGCTACGTAGACGACACTTTCATTATATGGCCCCATGGAGAATCGTCGTTAGCTATCTTCTTCGATCATTTAAACAATCGTCATTCAAACATTAAGTTTACGATGGAGACCGAACAAGAGGGAGGTTTGCCTTTCTTAGATGTATTGGTGAACCGTTCACACAATGGTAAACTGGCCCATGGAGTTTATAGGAAGAAAACGCATACTGATTGTTACCTGCATGCTACATCACACCACCATCCACAACAAAAGAGGTCGCTGATAAGAACTTTGTTCCACAGAGCTGCAACAATATGTGACGAAAAGAGCAAACCCGAGGAACTTAAAAACGTCCAACAAGCACTAGAAAAGAATGGTTACAAGCAAAGAGATATGCAACGAATTATTAATAGACAGATAAGAACAATAACTGAAGAAAAGGAACAACCTACAACATATGCGTGCTTACCATTCGTCGCCGGAGTCACGGATAGGCTAAGAAGAATTCTATCAAAAAAGAAAATAGGTGTACGTTTTCGAACAGTGAGGAAAATACAACAGTTGCTTCCCTCAAACAAGGACCCATCCCTAAACTGTTGACGAAAGGTGTTTACCAGTTGGACTGTATATGCGGAAAAAGTTACATCAGACAAACAGGGCGAAGTATCCAGTGCAGAATCAAGGAACATCAGAGATATACTAGACTCGGATACACAGATAAGTCGGCTGTAGCAGAACATGTTCATCATAATGAGAACCATAAGATCAAATACGAGAACGTTAGAATATTGGACAGAAGTGCACGTTATTACCCAAGAATTATTAGGGAATCACTGGAAATTATGAAAAATAAGAACAATTTCAACAGAGAAGATGGGTATCGACTAAGCAATACATGGAGACTAGCTTTGCCAAGTACCAGTAATGTAATCGGTCACGATCAACGGAGCACGACGAATGTGCAACCAAGCATAGCAGCGCCCAGGTATATAACGAGGAGCCGAACTCAACAACTTCAGTCTTTGGAACCCTTCTGAAGAAGCCGACAGCATGATCAGCGAAACGTCAAGTCAAGTTCGACGACCGCGGCAAAACCCGGAAGAAACTACTTAATTAATTGTATTTGTTTATTAATTTTTAGTTTATTACACAACAGAGAAAAAAATTAAACGAAAAATTGGAAAAGTAGTAAATATAGGTAATGAAATAGAATTGAAAAGCGGAATTGGAAAACGGAAATTAAAACTGATTGCTTCAAAAGAACAATATACAGGGTGTACAAAATATTCCCTCGGACCTTTTTCTCATAACCCACTATAAAAAGCTCTTATTTTTTTACCGCGAGATAGGGCCCTTCTCAGCACTTCCGCCGTAAATAGATATTTACTTGTGGAACGGTTAATAAATAAAAATAAAAAATAATGGCGGTTGGATTTAGAAACAGAAGAAACGGGAAAAGTAGAAGAAGAAAAATAAGGAGATAATGATAGAGGTAAACTTAAAGGAAGCATGGAAACTGAAAAGAAGCATCTCACAAACACCTACACTTCCCATCCTACATATATTCCTACCCCATAAGTCTTTTGGCTCTCGCTGCTGACAACAAGCATGTCCAATGTCCAACCCAGCGTATATAGCCGGTCCGGCGGTATATAAAACATCTGAGGTTTGGTTCCGGCACGTGGTTTGGCCGTCCGTTGGGCGTGTTCGGCAGACGACTAAGCTGCGTATCGGAACGAACCTCCATGGATGCCCGGAATCGGCAGCAATGCACACCTTACGCTAGCAAATCAGTCAATCAATAACACAACTAATAAATCACACGCGTTTGGCATCACGCCATTATTATACTCTTCGCAAATACAAAACGAGAGTATATTGCCTTTGATCGGTGCATTTATAAAACCGCTAATATCTGTCTGTCCGTCACGTTTCTTGTACGCACGATAACTTAAGAATGAAAAGTACGATTATATTGAAATTTTGACAGTAAGTTCATGTTGGCTAGAAGAAGAACCCTATTTTTTTAACAACGTTGATCAATAAACAAAAAAGCTATTAATTACTTAAATTGAAAAAAAAATCTATATTTTTATGTTTTGTAATTAAACAATAAACAATCTAAAAACTTACAAAAACTGCGAAGAGTATTCTATAGAATTCGCAACAATCATATAAAAAGTGTAGTAAATCGGCGAAAGGTATAATGGTTAGCTTGTTTAATTAAAAGAAACTAAAATAATGTATTTTATATATTCTCATTCTAACAATTAAGAGAGAATTTGTTGTATGTAAAATCCTTGGAAGATGTTATGTGCATAATTATCAAATTGTAAGACTTTCTCTCCACTTTTTGCAAACTAAAAAAAGGCAACAACGTAATTTAGTACTTAATTATGTTGATTAAATTTTCAGCGTCGCCCTTGTGCTCTCCTAGTTTTTCGTTTGTATCATCTTGGAAGTGAACCCAACAATGTAATTTATTACAGTTTTCGTTCTTCAGATTTTCAACCCTACTTATTGAGATTAACTAATGAAAAGCATGATTCATGTACCCCAAAAGAGATTTAATAATATCTATTCACTTTGCTTGCCGATCAAAAACACAGTTTGTAGTGCGCGGGACTGTTAGAGTGCTTTTAAATAAGTTATGTGTTTTCAGTAAGTTTTGTTACTAATAAAATATTCTTCTGTTATTCTATGTACAAATAATAATCGGACAATAATTTACCATGCGTTTAGTTTGTGATACTTTTTAACGAATATGAGTTTACATCATGAACTAAAAAAAATATCCCATTGGGTGGCATATATCATTTCTGCATATGATAATATAATACAACGCCACAGGTAATTATTTATTTATTTGTATTTTATTTACATTAATCGTACAGCATTCAACAGTTCAAAACCATTTATGGAATAGGAATTTAAATAACTTAATATAATCTAAATAAAAGGTACAAATAGAACTTATGAAGGCGTGTAGACTATATAATACAGTAAATACAATTTTCTGCTGCTAGACAAATATGTTTGTCCACGACTATTAAATAACGTACTCATTATGTATGTGTTTCCTCATTGACAATATTATCCATTATTCCCTGCAGTGAATAATTATTTCATTATTCACACACGAAATTACGAAACAAACAAATATTTTTCACAACTGTGAGTATAGATGCAGAAGTTCAAGCTTATGTATAGGATCCGAATCCAACTGTTCTCAAAATTTTGCTTGGAAAAACTCGAAATTCATGTTTCATATGTGGTGGACTTAAACATCTCATCGGATTTTCTTTAGAAGGTAAAGTTTATATCTTTCTGAAGACTGACATCTATATACCTGACGGTGTAAGAATTTGTGGAGGTCATTTGGCCGATGACGAACTTCTCTTGCCACCATTATTCAGTTGTTTATAAGGAATCTCGTTAGTGACTCTTTACTAAAAAGGACACCGCATAATTCTATAGGTGAAATTGGCTTCTGGTTAAATTATATGAATTTTTGATATGTTGTAGCCCGAGTCATTCTGATCCAAAATCATGAAAAAGTTACTATCCTCTACAGGTTAATTTCGGCGCTAGAGGGCACCGAAGAAAAAAAATATTTTTGAACTGAGCTTTCAGCACAGTGCATGTACCAATTGAATATGGCATATAATTTTGCAGTAAGAATAGAGTGTTTCGTCTGTGAATATAATGAATTACCGAGTCAAATGATGCGTTTGGGCGAAGAAACAAGGGGCATTGCTCATCGTCGAATCGAATTGCAATTGCCTCAAATTCCAATTACGAAACAAACAAATATTTTTCACAACTGTGAGTATAGATGCAGAAATTCAAGCTTATGTAGAGGATCCGGATTCAACTGTACTCGAAATTTTGCTTGGAAAAACTCGAAATTCATGTTTTACATGTGGTGGACTTAAATATCTCATCGGGTTTTCTTTAGAAGGTAAAGTTGATATCTTTCTGAAGACTGACATCTTTATACCTGAAGGTGTAAGAATTTGTGGAGGACATGTGGCCGATGATGGACTTCTCTTGACACCATTATTCAATGGACTTAGATGTATTACCAGACCATTTAATTTAAAAGGAAGTGATTTAAAACCTTTTCTAAATATTTTGAAGCATTAACTCCAGTGAACAAAGTAGGTTAGGGAACTTTTTGAAATTTTGCCATCGCGTTAATATTTACCAAAAAAATAGGATAGGATAGGAATAACCAAAAAGGATTTATTATGTTTCTTGTGCAAATTACGACAAGGACTTTCAGATAATTTTTTGATGGGGACGTTCCCTTACTCCAGTCGCCAAGCTGTAAGCTTGGAAATTTCAAAAGTCCGTGTTTCATTAGTAGAACAATTTGTGCCAAATAATCTGGGTTTACAGCGCATAACCAGGGACCAATACGTTGCTCAACATGTAACAGATTTCGCAAACACTCTGTACAATCCTGAACCAGGAAATCGAAAAGCAATAGCGTATATTGACGGGACATACATAAAAATCCCCAAGAGCAGAGCTTTCCAGGTGTTACGTCAGTCGTATTACACACATAAGGGATATTATCTTCTAAAACCAGCATTAATTGTTGCTCCCAATGGAGATATACTCGACGTTCATAGTCCCTATTTCTCGGACTCTAGAAATAATGACGCGGCAATGTTGAGGCACGAATATAAAAGGGATCTGATTGGCTTATGAAACTGGTTCGAAGAAGGTGATATTTTTGTATTCGATAGGGGATACCGCGACGCCCAAGACTTTTTGGGTAATCTAGGCATAGAAGTCAAAATGTATGTAGTTCGCTGGCAGCATCAGCTTACCACAGAAGAGGCGAATTCATCCCGGTTGTTCACAAAGACCAGATGGATCGTGGAAGCAAGAAACGGCCATATTAAGAGTATTTTTAAATTCTACAGAGATGCAGTACCAATGCCACAAGTCCATTATGTTAGAGATTACATCAGAATAACATGTGCGATACTTAATGGATATCATGAGCCAATTAATATGGAGGGAGCAAATGTTGTGCTGGCTCCTAAAATGTTAGACCGGGCAAATGAAATTAATACTCTTCAAGTTAGAGAGGAAGAAGAGAGATTCCTCCAAAGACGGGGTAGATGGCTCCCTATAGAGGAAAATCGGGTGCTCGATTTTCCACGTCTTACATTGGAATATCTGAGAGATCCAACATACGGTATTTTCCAAAAAAAGCTTGCCCTATTTGCCCCATCCTATATACAAAACAACAGGCGAGATATGGGAAACATTTTACTTCAATTTGACGATCGCATAAATGAACCAAGACTCTTAAGAATCAGAATAAAATCAAGACATCGCAACGCTGTTAAGTATCAGCTTTGGATTCACTACAATGTCAATGGTGAAGACGAACCAATAATCTCTTACTGCTGTACTTGCAAATCTAGAAGTCGTACATTGGGTACATGTTCGCATATAGCTAACGTAATTTGGTACCTTGGATATGCTCGCCATGAATAAAATGTAAAGTATTCTTCGACACACCTATTCGACATTACTGATGCTGCAAATAGACATAATCCGAACCAAGAGAATCAAGAGCCTGTTATTGTATAATAATATTATGGTTAAGTACATTGTATATACAGATTCGGAAAATGCAGTTTAGGGTATAGGAATAACGATGTAATTGACCACGCCCCGCTAGTTCAATAAATCGTGAAAGCAGAGGCACACAATGAATTGAATTTAGTACGGCAAGAACTAAGGATGGGTACGGACGTAGGTAATAATTTCTAATACGAAACGAGACAATCTCTTCGTCAAAAGCGAAGAAGTTATTTGTCACATTTTTGACAAATAATTTCTTCTATTGAAAGCATTTCTGCAGTTTTTTTTTAGCCGTAAATGCTATGGGAATAGAATAATAATTCTTATTAAAACCGAAATGAAAATAGAACATTAAAATAAAATTATATAACTCGGAAACTAAAATCAACTAATAATTATCAAAAAAATAAATCATTGTTATTAAATTACAAAAATAGAACATTAAAATAAAATTAAATAACCCTCAGAAACTAAAATCAACTAATAATTATCAAACAATAAATTAATGAAGTAAGGATTCAAACAAACCACCTTCTTGTGCCAAACAATAGCCAAACCGATTATACAATGAACCTCTCATAATCATTGAGTTGATTTGGAGTAATGCACAAAGTTGGATAAGTTTTTTCCGTAATTCAACTAAATTATTGGCTCATTCAAACGTATATTTGTAAGCGGTTTCCTTTAAAAAGCCCCACAGAAATAAATCATGGGGTGCTAGATCAGGTGAACTGGGGGTGGGGGGGAGGGGCATTTTATCATTCCCCTCGTAGCTATTAAACGATTGGGAAATGTTCTTTCCAGAAAATTAATAACAGTTAAGGTATTGTGACTTGGGCAGCCGTCAAAGTTGACAGGAAGATTTTGAACTGCAGGAATTATTTGGTTTTGTAAAAGTCTAAATATTTATTGCCATTTAAATTGTCATCGATTAGCAGTGGGCCTATAATATGATTGTCTAAAATTCCCGTCCAAACGTTCAACTTTTGAGGATACTGAGTTCGCACAGCAACACTCAAATGTTTATTTTTCCGAGATCAATATCGTACTACGGATGGATTGTGTTTCCTATGTAATGAAAAGGATAATTCATCTGTAAACAATATATTCTTTAAGAAGTTTTCATTCTCATTCACTTTATTTATCATGATTTCACAAAATTTGAAATTGTCCTCGGGAAATATTTCTTGTGTTGTTTGAACTTTAAAACAACTGTACCCATTTCTTTTCAAAATATTTCCTACAGTTCTTTCCTTCATGTCAACTTCATCAGAAATTTGCCTGCTAGAGCAAGGTTCACTAGTTTCAACAAGTGCACAGACATTAGTTTCGCGAATTTCACGTTCTTCACTCATTTGTTGATGACGGGGTTCGGGTTGACAGCATTTTTTTACAATAATTCACGACACACTAGACATTCTCAAATTTTTTTAACAATGTATAAAATTATGCTAGCTGAGGGGATTGGTCTGTCTTGATATGCCACAATAAATAAATTTATTCTGTCTTCAGTGGAATGTCCCCCGAAGTACCACTTCACAATTTGCACTTTTTCTGCAGTTGTATAAACACACGGCATTTTAATAACGAAATTGAGATTAATTTGTTTTATTCCCACACGTCTAAACAGCTATGCTATTAAAAGCAGAATGGGTGCGCTGTTCTCAACTCGACGCGGTCAAGTGATGGCGCTATTGTTTTATACCAATGCCCTGCTTTGTTCTACAACAAGGCATGGTTTATCTGCGCAGAAACAAGTTTACGTACCTTAAACTAAATTTGCTGAATCTTTATGTACCTACTTATGTATTATCCATTATATAGTGTCGTTTCCATGTTGTATTAATTATATTAGGTTATACTAAGTGGTATAATTGTGGCATCATTTCGTTGGCTGGCCCTATATAACTATCATGTAGATTACATATCGAACCTTGATCTAAACCTAAACATATTTACTAATATAATATGAAAAGGTTGCATTTTTTCTCAAAAATAATGTTTTTCTTCGGCGCCCTCTAGCGCCGAAATTAGCCCGTAGAAGATAGGAACATTTTAATGATTTTAGATCAGAATGACTCGGGCTACAACATTATTTCAATTATTTCTCCAAATATATCGCATTTACTGCCAGATCTTTAAATATCTCTGGCTGAGTTGAAGCTTTAGCCAATATTGTTGAAGGTTTTTGAATTACATATTGTAACATTTTGACTGCTATTCATAATAAACAAGCTCTACTGCAAAAAATGCCTATTCATAGTTAGGCACAAAATATTTGTCCACTTTACGCCTTTACGGTGATTCAATTATGTTATAATAACTTATCATAAGTCCCACGTCTTCGTACGTATCACTTAAAAAGTATTTTTAATGGTATGATATACATTAAGTGTGAATATAATATACAAAAATAACCCGAAACTCAGATTCTACTCGATTGCGATTTGTGCCAAAATATAAAACAAATGATTTTTACGGCGTCACTGCTATTTATATCCGAAACATGGTTCCCATAAATGATATACTTACGCTTTATATGTAGAGAGAAATCGAATTATATAAAATTCTTTTTATATTTTTAACAAGTAGAACTTTTAATAACTTTCAGTACTTAATTATTATAAAATTTTTAAAAAAAGTTTTATTTTTGAACCCAAATTTCAATTTATAACATGTTAAAAATTGGTATGTACTCAAACTTCCTTATGCAAATGTACAAATAATTAATTATTAACTAACTTACTGTGAGAATCTTCAGTTTTATGTATTCTTAATTATAGTGTTATTACATGTCTGGATAAAAGTACATTAAATTATTTTAGTCCCGAAGCTACCATAGGAGAAAAACGCGCGAATCCTAACACGCGTTTTTTTTTTTTACTGAAAACAGTGGGATTTTCAATTTTAGACTCATTTTATACTAGATCCTTTTTACGAGGGTGGAGACATAGGCGTCGGAAAAGTCGAAAAAAAAAAACGTACGGCCTAATAACTTAAAAGTTGAAACATATTCGTTGTATGTACTTTGTATAATGAATTTTTTTTGACGCACGAAGGAGGGCTGCAAAAAAGATATAACGGTTGTTCTTGAAAATAATTGGAAATCAAAATTTTTTGGATTGTGAAAAAATGTTATTTTCAAATGGCTGCCAAAAGTTTGTTTGTGGTCAGCTAGACTTGGAATTTTGTATGTTAAGTACCCCCCCAAAGATCTTAAAATCAAATGTAGCGCACATTTGAGCCCCTTGTTGCGGTCTAACAAGTGTAAAAAAAGTTAGGGTAAATTTTCTTACACTTTTTATCATTATACTACTATTTACATATTTACAATATTTTTGTAAATATGGAAAACCATAATAATGCTAGAAGGGGAAGGTCCGCTAATTTTTCACTAGATTAAATATTGTTACTGACAAATACAGCCACAAAATACAAGCATGTACTAGAGAATAAACAGACCATATATAAATTTATTTATTTCTGGATTTAATACCCTTATACAGGGTGTTCCTTAACGACGTGCCAATATTTCAGTGTGTGATTCCTTAGGCCATTTTATGATGAAAAGTTCATATGAAGATATGTCCACAACGGCTTAAATTTTTGGCTACAAGGTGTTGAAAAATGCAATTTTGCATTTTTCTAACTGTTTTTTGAGGATAGAAAAAATTGTGACGTGGTGGGGCAAAAGTTACACCGGATTCAGATTCGGTAAGCCAAAATATACCGGAAATTATTGGTCTTGTACGTGGAATCGACTTTCATATTTTGGAACAACTGATTTTTTGTGTGCCTGTGTAATTAGTTTCAATATGAATTTAATTGTTTTAATCAAGAACTGTGCGTCTAACTGGAAAAACACAAGAGACCGATTTCATATAAAATTGGCCAGGCTAATCAGGAAAGATATCCATATGGCAAAATGTCAGTGGCGTACCACTTTTTTTATAAAAAATATCTGAGGACATGTTCGCAGGGACGACACCACTGATGGAGTGATAAAATAACTTTTCAAACTAAAATATGTAGTTTTATATCCTACATACTAGAATTGAAAATAATATCTAAAGTACTTTTTGAGATATTAAAAAATAAAGATTAGAAGAAACATTTTAAACACCCTGTACGTTCATATGAATTTTTCTTCATAAAGTGATCTAAGGAATCGCACCCTAAAATATTAGCACGTCATTAAGGAACACCCTGTATTTTATATTTTCGCGTTTTACTTATATGTGTGTGTTGTTTATTTTTATTCTTTGTCTGCTTTTAAGTATAGATACTTATTGTTTGTATATGTCGTCCGTATTAATCAAAATTCTGTTTAAAATTACAGTTCAGTGAGAATGATTCTCAAAAAGATGTTAATGTTTTTATATACAGTGTACCCTAACATTATTGTACAATGCACATGCTTGTGGGTGACAATACAACATCATTCAGTTCAAATGAATATTAAATCATTTCCACTCGGAAGCGTTCAATAGGAAATATAAAACGGGGTATAAGTGACAGGGGACAAGGACGATATATCATTTGTAATATGTACGTACCCTTATTATACTCTTGGTAAATACGAAAACGAATTACATTTGATCTACACGTTTTTAAAACTATAATTATTGCTTATAAAGAAAAAAAATCATATTGAATCATTGAATTCTGTCTGAACTTTCAAAATATCCGTCAGTCTCTTCGTCCGTTAAGTTTCTTGTTAGCGCACAATTTAGATTTATTTGTGTCGATTCTGTAACTGCACATAGTAAGGCACATTCAAATGACATCTTGGAAACAATAAAAAACATATTAGTTACATATTGACTTCATTACAGTAACATTTAGTAAACATGCGACGCATACAAAGCAAATTTTAGAAACAGTTATGGGCACATTTTTGAATCGAGTTAGTACACATTTTCATCACCACTTTGGGCATATGTCCTACACCGTGTGGACTATATTTCGAAACAGTGCCTATAAAATGTGTCGGGCCCAAATGTATATTTCAATGCTCCTTGGGACAATTTATTAAATGCTATTATTAATAGCAAGAAAAGTGTTTGCTGCTATCACACTGCTTCTATGGATGCTATTTAATTAATTTGTTAAAAGATACATAGCTGTAAAAAACGTATCCTTTATACACACCGGCTTAGCAGAGATACATATGTCTCATTGTAATATATAATGTCATCTGAGCTACTTACATCATAATCCACCCCTAGTTGATCAGGAAATAATAGAAAACTACATGTCATGTTTAGTAACATGTGTTACTGCTAAAGTGAATTTAATTTACTACACCGGCACCGCACCGGTTTGTGTTAGCACTTGTTCTTTTTATTCTTAGTGCCCATTTAAGTGTGTAAGCTTATTATATCATCCTTAAATCAATTTATTTAACACCGAACAGAATAACAAGGCTTTTCGCATCATTAACTTCTATCAATTTGATTAAGTAAAAAGAAAAATTGTAAAACTTATTCTCTTCTTGCAGTGGTGTACAATATAGGAGACCTGAACTATTTCATTGTTTTTAAGAAATCTGTCTGTTTCAATTCGTGCAAATAGGAAATTCTGATTAATTCTTCTAATGTTCCTACATTGACCAAAACTTTAAGCCCATATTAATTTCTCTAATCAAATTTGCATCGTCGACAAGCGATTAAAAGTGTAAATTATTAGTAAATGTGCAATATTTTTTTGCATGTCAACCATGAAATGCAAAAGTTCACGTACTTATACCAATACAAGAAATGTTCTGTTTGATTTATTTCCTTGTTTGTACCCAAAGAAATATGAAAAATATTACGAAAATTTTCAACATAGCGAACAAAACTAAGGAAAGTTATAGGATATTCAAAGTCAGTTTGGAACCCATGAAAAGAAGACCGACAAAGGAATACTTCATAACGATGGACATAAACGTTTGCCCACAATTTTTAATTATTGAATTTTAGAATCACTTTGTAATTATTGAAAATATTGAGTCATACTTTATATTAATTGATGGGAATGATGTAAATAATTTATTTATAAAACATTATTTATTTATGGTAAGTAAATAATATTATTTCAATGAATAACTCCACAAATGGTTTAATAAAAGTAAGTACGTATTATTTAACCTACGGCTATGCGACCGGCATAAATAAAATCTGGCAGAGGGTCTATAATGGTGAGCCAGGTAAACTATCCACTCTTTTCGTTTGAGGTAAGCGCATAACATATCTGGTGATCTATATTTTTACACGGATATCGTTTGTAATATTTAAGCACAGCCTCGGCTCTTATTCTATCACCTTAGGCTTTGAAATGACTTATCCTGCTAACAACGCTTTAGACTAAATTTCCAAATTAACAAAAGAAATACTATATTGAAAATTGCAAATGCAAGCGAGGGATATTACCGGTTTTGGAAATGTGCCGATCGAATGCAATATACTCTTCGTTTTGTATTTGCGAAGAGTATCTATGTTTGGCATCCATTATTTATTAACTGTTTTTTCCATTAAATGATCAGCACTCCATTAGGTATTACAGGAGTTGACAAAATAATTTTAAAATATGGACTTTTGCGGATATTGGTACAAGTAAGTATTATATTTATAACTAGATTATGTTTTTAGCCTATTCTTTTGAAGGGTTGGGGTGTAAATGAGTAAAGTGAGCCAGTAAACGTCGAGAAACTTGAGATTTGATGAACTTATACCAGAAGCCAAAATCCCAAATCTTTTTATGACAACTGTCACGTGGCGACCAAAAATTAACATTACATTGGTAAGCATGTCTGTCTATCCGTGACATTTCATATAAACACATTAACTTCGGTTGTGAAATTTAAAAAGTAAGTAAGAGGTAGCTAGAGGAAAGAAACCCTGTTATTTTTTTTTAATCGATGAGTGTAACACACTGACGAGAATTTCCTTAATCAAATAGGCATCATCAGGAAATGGTTAATAATATAACAAATATAGCAATTACATATATAGAATTTACTTATTGTAAAAAAACTGTGGCTAGAGTATGCTAGATAATGTTTAATATTAATTATAAAATTCAATACGCTGGGCGGTATATTGTTTACGTTTAGTTTTTTGTCAAACTAAATATTTTTATAGTGTTATACAAAATCCCAATTATTTCCTCTTTCTGAAAAATTGTTTATGAATTTTTTACTCCTTCCTTTCCTTTTATTTTTAAAATTGTTTCCATTAACTTACTGAAGACTCCAATTCTATCTTAGGCCTGCAAAAGATGATTGGGGACAGTCATATGTTTAAGTGTAGTCCACCAAATGTTCTTATCCCAAATAATCCAAAAGACGACGTCTATAATATTTACTATGAAAACCTCGCAAAAATCTCTAGTAATGCTATTAAAATTTATACTGATGGGTCTAAAACAAGTGGTAAACTAAGCGGAGCAATTTATGTCCCGTCCAAACAATATGAGTACTCTTTTAATTTAAATCCTATACTCAGCATTTTTTCAGCAGAGACCGCAGCCATTTTATATGATGTAGAATGGGTAATTTCTGAACAGTTCACCCAAGTTGTTATATGCTCAGATTCACAATCAGTTTTTTAAAAATGATGTATTTTCCTGGTCTTAACTGTTTTTGCCTCAACTCGTTTGTATTAAAAATCATGGAACAATTATCTATTGCTTCCCTAGGAAATATAAACTACCATTTTATTCAGGTAAAAGCTCATTCTAATATACCAGGAAATAATAAAGTTGACACGATCGCAAGAAACACTAATATCGGTACCGCAGAAATGGACTTTACTACAGTCGCCCCTGATTTTTATCCCGTTGTCAAAAAATACCTCTGGCATAAGTGGAATCAATCTTGGTAAGCATATGGTGTACAAACCAATCTTATTACAACATTCGCCCAAATATTCCTACGTCAAAATGGTATCATAATTGTCACCTTAGTAGAAAAACCATATTTATCACAAGTAGAATTAAACTTAATCATGGTAAATTCCCCGTTCACCTATATAAAATCCGAGAACGTGAAGATCCATACTGCCCCTGTGACGTATATTTAATTGTCCATTAACAGAACCTAAATCAAAACATCGTCTTAATTTCCTGCATAATAATGGTTTTATTTCACCCACATGGTTACCATATTTTTTAAGTATAAAGAAATCATGATTTAGTGAAAAACTTGTCTCTTTCTCCTTTAATGCCAACATTGACATTTAGGTATCTTATCCAAAACCCTTGTTTTCTTCCCTTTGTTTACTAAGTCCTCCCAATCGTGCCCCACCTGTGTTCGTCTTATTAAATGCCCTGAAAGACCCGTGGGCGAGAAGTGAGTCCTCCTTGTTTGAGTTCCTTACTAACCTTCCTTTCATATAAATGGGTAGCGCAGAGTCTGATTTTTTTTTGTTTCTTTTTTTTAACTTAAAACATTTGCTAGGGCTGTTATTCTAAGTAATTTACTATTTATATAAATGTTATAATGCATAATTAGGTCTCGGTAACGGGTACCTTGGTATTTCTATATTTACATATACATGTGTCATTTTTTATATCCGCTAATTCATTTTTTTTTGTGTGTCTTTTCTTGGGTAGTTATGGCCAGAACACTTTGTTTGTAAGGTCAATAATCTGAGGAAAAAAAGTGTAGTTCATTTTTTTCAGGCTAGTCGACTAAAATTATAAAAAGAACGCATGTCGAAATAGTATCACGGTTAGAACTTAAGCATACACTATAGCAATAATTACAACGAAAAAAGAAATCCTGGTTGAGATTTTCCATCCAGCGTGATGTGAACGAGTGCAGGATCAGAATAGGGTCGCCTGTGCCGCCGAGTGATTAGACAGAGTGTTTGTAGCAGTTGTGCTCGCCGGCAATTGTAATAAAATAAATGTCTATCTCATGCCGCCTGTGTCGTCCTGCTTCTATATCTCGATTACCATTCACTTCAAATCACATTATCGTTTTCTGTCCCTGGCTAACTATACATTATTGAGATGTTACGGATACGACCAAACCGAACACACTTCATTTACTTCTACGTCCTGTGCCACTTTTATTTGTACATATGGTGCGTCATTAAGGAATTGCAACAGAGGTTATCCTTTTTGTATTGGGTTCATTTAGTTGATTAGCGAGATGGGTTCGCTATTATTGGCATCGCCCACTTTCGTTCAATACAAAGTTATGTTTGAATGGCATTTTGCAGCTCTCTCTCTCTCTCTCTTCGTAGGCAATGTTTAAATTCTTTGCAGCTCATAAGGGACGGCCCGACCTCATTACTGCATTTACTTAAACAGGTAATTAAGACAGAAACAAATTAAAGAACTTTATTATTACAAGAGCCAGTGACGCCCAAAAGTTTCTTGCATGTAAACTGATAGTCATTCCTATAGGCCGATTCAGGAAGGTATCGAGATACTCGAAAATTGTAAAGTATTCCCTATCTGCGTTCCCTTTTAGTGGGGATTATTTAAAAATCTACTTTTTATACAAACCCCAACTGATAGGAGGCATTTGTGGAATATCTTCAAGCAATGATGCAAAATTTCAAATTTCATATTGAAAATTTCAATTTCAATTTGAAAATTCTGAAAGCTTCAAGTACCCTCATACATTTCTGAAATATCTGAATTTTATAAAAGTTTCAGATTAATCTGAAAATTACCACATTTTTGGAAACTTTCATGAAAGTTGCAACTGAAAAATCTGTATTTATATTAAGTACATCAAACGAAATTTCGCACATTTTTTTTTAAACTTGTTTTCAGCCAATGACGATTAAAGTCTGGTTTTGACATTTATTTTAGATGTTAGGTTAGCTATTCTTTAAGGATAAGAATCCTGCTTTTCATTTCTTTCCCTCCTTTGTAGGTTCTATTATTTTTGCATTAATAAGAAAAACTTATTTTGAATGAAGAAATATATCAATAATATAATTTCACTGAGGTCATTGATTAATGACGTTGTAATGGTAATAAATTGTGTTAGAGTTTGGATTTTAATCTGAATCTACCGGGGACAGGGATCATATTCTAGAATCGGGGAGTGGAGGATGTGAATTTTTTAACTCTTTTCATCTCGCTACGTTTCCTTATTTTCCTTTCTCCCGAAATGAGCATTCTCTCCATTGGAGAATAGGGATCCAGGAGATTTTGAAAATATATTGACAAATTATCTACTCGTGTATTTTGAAAAATGTATTATTATTTTTACTTTTCACGAATATGATTGTAAGTTCTAATCTTATCAAGGAGAAAACAAAATATGTTTTTTATATTAAATAGAAACATTGAAAAGTAAATATTCATGAGACTAGTTCCAAAGTGGGATTTATTTGTCATTAACCCTCGGAAATTAAAAAAATTATGAATGTTATACAGAACTTAAGTTTCATATTATTTCATGAAATATTTTAATTTCACTTAACTTTCATGATATTGCAGAAATATTTCATAAATTGAAAGTTTCAATGTTTCACGAAAGTTTCATGATACTTAATATTTAATTTTATATTTTAGAAATTTTATACATTTCAAATGAATTTCGAAACTTTCACTAAAATGACTGAACATTTCGCAAATTTTAAGTTTCATGAAATTTTGCATCACTATCTTCAAGTAAGGAAATATAAAAATTTCGGCAAAATTGCCTGCTTGTGATACAGGAATGATTCCATATAAAAGCCGAAAGAAAATAGTTAAAAATTACGTCATACCCCAACCACTTGAAATTGGTAGCATTTTGTCGGATTTAATATCCTCTTACGCCAAATCAAACGCCTCTACGATCCGTTAACTCTTTGTTCACATATTCAACATTTTATACTATAAAAAATTTTGTTTTAAAGATTTTTCAAATATTTGAAAACTGAGTTTAAAATGTACATTAAGAGTGAGAAATTCCTAAGATCAGTGGGGAAGGATGGTAAAGCGCCAGATGAAGCGATATCTCCCTAATAATAAAATTTTAGCCAAAAATATTCTTCAATCCTGTAGTATTTATTTATGTACAACTTACACTTATGTTCACTTCTAATCTCCCAAATGCTTGAAAATTTGCCTGCAATTAATTCAAGCACGCGAGGGATTCGGTAAGACAATTTCACAGGAAAATAAGTTAAATAAATTCTAATTTCAACTAACATTAAGATTATTTCAAGACATAACAAGGTATAAGATTAGTAGGCCATGAATGGGTCTTGTTGATAAAGTGAGAGAAATGCATCGGAAATAGCAAGTAGTGTTGTGTCAAAAGTTAAAATTAGAAAATTTGAAAATGGAATGAATACCTATATACGTATAATAGATAAATATCTTTTCCACCCATTTTAGTTTCAAAAAAATACTGAAAATTGTTTTCTGTGTTTAAAAATGAATTATTATTTGTTTGCTTATAATTGTATTGAAACATATTCTTTATAGGATTTTGCAAACAGCAGAAAAAATAACTATAATTAAAAGAAAACCTATGTGTAAAAACATTAATTAAATCTTTGCATTCTTTCGATAACCTGAATACTGGTTATGCTAGCAAATTACAATCCTAAAATGAATTTGTCTAATTTCATTTATTATTTGACAATTCTCATTCTAACACTAGCAACCACACAGTCCCCTACGGCCATGAAGATTAAACTAGTATCTACATAACCCCCTACAGGCCTAAAATTAATTTATTTATCTACCTTGTCTTAAAAATGTTTCATTCTAATGGATTACATTTTCATGAAATCTATCAATTGGTTTCTTGGAAATGCTTAGCCTTTGAAACGTTTTTCGCCCTTATTCATAGAGTATATAGGCTCCAATACTAGTTAGCCAACAGATAGGTGAAGATCTGTTGTTTTTATCAGTCAATGTCAAATGTAATTATTTCACACTTGTCCATAGAAATGGTCTTGGTGTGGATACAGACAACAGCATATTTTCTTATGTCGGGAGTTTTTATAATTTTTAATTTAACTTTTTCTTCTAATAATATACATCAAATGTTTTCGTATTTGCTTCATATCTTGTGTACGAAAATTGATATTTTCTATTGTACTGTCTACTTTTGTGCTAAAATATATATATTTTTGATTTAATATTTTAACAGCGAACCAAGCATCCATGGTTACTTAATTAAGAATAGGAAGATGAAAATAAAAATATCAATAAAAGTGCGAAGAAAGACAAGTTTGTTTTTAAGAAGATTAAAAAATATAATTTTTATAGCTTTTAAATCTGGTGTATTTAATTTATCAAACCCGTAATAGTTATTTACATTACCACTCGGGAAAGCGATGCTTTATTAGACGAGTTAGCAAACTCCAACCTGTGAGTTAAGTGAAAAAAAATTCCTCGCAACATTTTGTCGGTTGACGAATTTAATAACTCAAATAAATAGTACGTAAGTAAGTACAAAATAATAAAGTTTAGAGTGCTTAAGCCATGACGTTTAATTCAGTGGTGATTTAACTATTGCTACATAACAAACTCAATTGTTTACACTTTATCAGACGAAGTCCGATAAAAGTGGCACTTTCTGGACTAAAGGTAGTACGAACTGAAATCATTTTGTAGATAGATACCGAAGACACTATTTATATAACTAAATAAAACTTAAAATCAAACTCACGGTTACTTATCAGTAATTTCGCTACTATCTATCAGTATCTTGTTTTTTAATCCTAAATGTATTATATTTGTTAAAAAATGAAC
Source organism: Stenurella melanura (assembly GCA_963583905.1). Taxonomy (NCBI): domain Eukaryota; kingdom Metazoa; phylum Arthropoda; class Insecta; order Coleoptera; family Cerambycidae; genus Stenurella; species Stenurella melanura. The sequence goes on along the minus strand of OY757314.1, from coordinate 6,409,439 downwards.
ACATATAAAGTAATGATTAGTAATGTGATTGAAAACGAATGTGCTTTATTAATTTGCCAGGACGACAGCCATCACTGAAACATAAAGAAGGCCATCGAAAAATGCGACTTATAGAAAAAACCCGCCACGAGCGTCACATTAAAGTCAAGTTCCCACGAAATAAAATTCCCTAGACGGACATAAAATATTCATGTTGATATTTTGATCCAACGATTAAACAATTACAGTGACAATTCTAGCAAATCTCAAAGGACACATATCGAATTGCATACTTGTTCATAGTAAAACGGGTGGCTTTAGCGCCTCTCTTACACATTACACCCTCTTTTACATCCCACCGAGGGCTAGCGCATAGATATCTGCGAACTATTATGCCCCACTTAACAGATATCTCTCTGGAGATCTGTTCAAGTCGTCCGAGTTCGTGGGAATCAACTACTTTTTTTATAAACTCCAGTTAATAAATATACTATTTGGAAGAATGTTTCAAAAGTAGTATCGTATGGTAAATAGCTCTGTGTCCAAAGTGAAATTGGAGGTGTATCTTACATTAAAACAAGCATAAATATACCTTATTATTGACAGATTTCGTGAAATTTGCATATATTAATATACAAAAACCTTTTTGTGTAAATCCTCAGGAGCCCAATTCCTGAAATCGTAGGAATTCTCTTCAGAAAATTTTCTTATTGTAAAATGTTCATGCGAAACAGCAAATCTAGAAAATTGTCGTTCTTGAACCTCATAGGAATTAAATTCCGATGAGAACTGCAGTGAAACGTATGCCGAATCTTAAGATCTTGCCAATATTTGCAACAGCCAATAAGCAGATTGAATTTTTAACAGACTTTTACTTTCTAATATTGACGGGATGTTTATTTTTTTTGTTTGTTTAGTTTTAACTTTCCTTTGCAAGCATTTATGTAAATTTTCTTTAGGTATATTGGTTTCCAACTGATTAGCAGGGATATTTGGTAACTAGATATTTTTTAAAAAGTGTTTAAATTAAAACTATGCACTGATGTTATCAAGAGCAGTTTATAATTTTCTTGCATTTTATTGGGTATTTTGCCACTGAAAAATATTTAAAAATTTTAATGAAAAAACCTCTGCGCCAAACGGATCAGACAGAGGTTGGTTCTTGAATACTTGACTGTTTTAAAAAGTCTCACACCTAAATATATATATATATAAACTAGAACAATGTAGGTAATAAACTAAAAACTGAAAATGAAAGGTATAGGTAGTTAACGTTTCGGGAGAGAATCTACTTCCGTTCTCAAAACTTTTTTGGCCGTCAATTGTGACAGTTCTTTGTTTATGTTTCATAAAATAATCGCGGATTCTTGAAGTTTTCTGTTTGTTCCGTTGCTCTCTTATTCCAAAATCTTCGCCGAGTCCCATTTAATCCTGTGATTATTATCCCACCCGTGTTCACAAATTTTGGATTTTTCAAATTCTTCCCTTCTAGCGTAATTTCTATGTTCATCAAGCCTTACGTTGAAAGGTCTAGATGATTCACCTACGTAATGTTTTCCGCACTCACACGGAACACTATAAATACAATTTTTTGAATTTTGAACAATATTTAGAGGTTTGGTTTTTGATAAAATCGATCTTAGCGTGGAGCCCGTTTGAAAAACCGTTCGTACGGAAAATCTATTCCCAATTTTTCGTAATTTATCCGATAGACCATGTGTATATGGAATTACTGCGATTGACCTAAATATCTCAGGTTGTGATAGTATATTCTCTCTACTACCAATGTTCAATAACTGACTATCAACAAAACTCTCAGGATATTGATTATTTAATAAGACAGTTTTTATAAATTGCTTTTCGTTCCTTAATATTACATCATTTGAAGAAATAATTTTGGCTCCGTCATACAAACACTTAACAACACCTTTCTTAACACTAATATGTTGCTTTGAATTGAAATTTAAGTATCAGTTTGTGTGTGTTTGTTTTATAGACACTGGTTTGGTATGTGTTATCTAATTTTTTAATTAAAATATATAAGAAAAGTAATTTATTATTACTCTCTATTTCTATTGTAAATTTAATTGAAGGTTCTTTTTCGTTAATTTGATTCAAGAAATTACTTAAATATTCTTTACTATAAGGCCATATAGCAAAATTGTCATCTACATATCTCCACCATACAATGGCTTTATAAGCTAGATTATTAATATTACTTTCCTCAAAATTTTCCATAAAAATGTTACTTAATATTGGAGATAATGAAGAACCCATGGCCATCCCAAAGTCTTGTTGATAGAAGTCATTATTTAATTGAAAGTATGTTGTTTTAATGCAAATTGTAAGTAATTCCATTATAGTTTCAATGCTTAACTTAGTTCTATTCATCAAATTCCCATCTTGTTGCAATTTGTTTTTAATTATTATTAATGTTTTATCTACAGGAACATTTGTAAATAGGCTTACTACATAAAACTGACCATTAGATGATTATTGTTAAAATGATTTTCTGACAGCTTTACCAAAAAATGTTTGCTATTTTTAATGTAAGACTCGGAGGAATCTGATAAAGGATTTAGGATTTTTAATAAATATTTTGAGAGTTTACTGCATGGAGAATTAATTGAACTCACAATTGGTCTTAAGGGAATGTCAGGTTTATGAATTTTTGGCAAACCATAGAAATGAGGAGGCTTGCTGTGATGTGGAGTTAACATCTTTCGTTCAATATCTATAAATTCGTTTTTGTGTTCAAATCAGACTCTATATATTTTGGTTTTCAAAGAATTTGTAGGATCTTTATTTAATTTGGAATAATTTCCATCATTTGTCAAGTTCGTAATTTTTGTATCATATATAGCTGTATCTAAGATTACCATGCATGGCATTGCCTTTATCGGCTGGTAAAATTTTAATGCTATGATCATTTTTTAGAGATGAAATGGAACGTTTTTCATCGGATGTTAAATTATCTTTAGACTTATTGTTTCTCTAATTCAATTTTAGAACGAATTCGGTATTCATTAGCATCATCTAATGGTAGCTTCTGTGCAGCCTGTTCAATTGCAGTTATTATATCAAATTTAGGAATAGCCTTTGGTGTTAAAGCATAATTCAAGCCTTTAGTTAATACTAGTTTCTCGGATATATTTAGTTCGCGATTTGACAGATTGATGACAGTTTTGTCAATTAAAAGATTATTTTGAAAGTTTTGTAGTGCAATATATTGTCTTTCACTATATAAATTTCTATATTTATTTAAATGTCTATTCTTTTGTGAATTAAAAACTATATTGTACGTACGTAAGATACTATTAAACATTTGGTTGTAGTCATCCTCTTCGACGCAGTGACATAAATTTTCTAAGATAATTTCAATGTCTCTTACAATGTTTGCTTTATTTTGCATATGGAACTGTGTTCTCTTCCGAACCATTGTAGCACTGGCTCTTCTTAGGATATTATTGCATCTATAATGCCACACAATCAATTACATCTAAAAGAGTTGCCACGGTGGCTTGAGAAACGGTAAAGAAAATATTTTAAACAAATTGTTTAGAACAAAGAAGAATAAAGCTATTTTGATCCACGTTTAAAATTAAATATATATACAAAGATTTGAGACACATCCCACTGGAATGTTTAAATTATTATTATAGCACACTAAATTATAATTGCAATTTGTTTATCTTAATTTACAGCCTCTAAATTACTTTATAGTTTAAAATTAGCGTGAAATGAGAACGGGTAGTAAAAATAGACCAAATAAATTCATAAGTTGAGTTGGAACACAACGTTTACTTGACAGATGCATCAAAAATGTGTTTGTAATTTTGCTCCAGCAGGAATGCCTATGGACAATCTAGTGGTAACGTGTAGTGGAGAAATTGTGAAACATTGTCAGAATTTCAGGACCATCGAATATTTTGAGCCAAGGCTTATAGTTGTTATCATCAGTGGTGTAGTCGTAAATTAATTCGTTCCGGTACACTCTGACTTGGATGGTATGATATGCTACAGAAAGCACAGTGTCTCATTACTTTTATTTATTTCCCGCAAAAAAGAAAGCACTGCATCCCCGATTATCATTATCATTTTTGGTAAATTTTAGACTCAGTAATATTGTAAGTAAAAATTGATGTGTCTACTTCAGTTTCCCAAGAAACACCATAACACTAAGAATCTATATACAGGGTGCTCAATATATAAGAAGCCAACTCTGGCATTTAATTGTAATATCTTATGTTTCTGCACAGACTTTATTGAAAAGAAACATTTTTTGCGAGTTATGTACATTACACTCAGGCTTAAATGATCGGTTACATGTACCCGAGCCAATAGTAACCAGATTATACTTTTTGTCAAAGATACATAGGCGAAAAAAGCTTCATTGTGTAGATAATCGGATCACTAACTTGCCGTCCAATCAGCAAAGTTTTATAATTTAGATCTTCTAAGATTATTTTGTTTTGCTGTCATTTTATTATTGCTTCTAAACGGTAATTAGAGTTTCAGAAAATACAATTTTGTTTTCTGCAACTGAACTGTTCTATAAATTTTTCATTATTGTGTTTCTACAGCAAAATAAAATTATTCATTTGAACATAAAAATGCTGTGGCTAACAATCCCATAACACATGTTTGAAATAATCGATTTTCTGCATTAGCTCTGTGTTCATGTTTTATCATAATTAAAGCCCGTTTTTTAAAGAAAATTTGTCATAAATATAGCATAAAAGTTTATATATAGGAAAATGATTGCTCCAAAATTTTGGTTACCAACATTGACAGAGCAGTGCAGATCTTGCCCGATCACGTAAAAGCGAAATTAAGGACAATAAAAAAAACTTTTTAAAAGATGGTTATAAATATATTATATAGATTAATAGCAATATTTTTGGCCATAAGACAGCAGTAAAATGAAACGTGATGCATTCCATTCATAGCACGGCTAATGTGTTAGGTCAAGGAATCATGTGCCAAAATACTGATTATGCTTCAACTAGTACAAGTAACTATGTGTTTTTAGCAGTAAATAAACCTAAATACAGTTTTTCACTGCCGCTAATTTCGAGGTTGTAATTATGCAGATCGAACCAATGTGTTTCCATGGTTGCATTTACAATTCAGTACTAACAGATTTATCATGAAAGAGCTGCAGACGTGTTACGAAAATGAGTGATCTATTTTATAAGATTCAAGAGTCGCATTATTTTATACATGTTTCATAGGAATTGCCTAATAGTTTAATTATCTTAAAATGGTTGCTATTAACACAAAAGTATTCTATACGGGGAAAACGTTTTTAAAGGCCAGCGTTCCAAATGGTAAATATGGCATGATATAAAAAGTTAAATTACCGATAGTTCATTAGAATTAATGATGTTAAAAACGTATTTAATATGCAGTTATGATTACTAAATCAAATTAGTGTATTTCATTGCAAAAAAAAACTCAAATTTGTAAAATCTGCTTTTATAAAATTTCAAAAATTATTAGAAAGCATCAATGAACGTGGAGCGCGTTAAAAATATGTTAAGAATATGGCCATAATCCACAGTAAATTTTCAAGTCTCTTAAATAATTATTGTAGATTACTAGGTGTCTAGTATTAAGTCACAGAGACATATGCTCTTAAGATCAAAAATACTTCTTGGAACTTTTAGGATACATTTAAGAAATCACTTTATTTTATTATTATATAAAGAAGCAATTTCTTTATAACAGCTACTGAAAAGTTCTTATAAAACAGTTGTTTAATTACTTTACAGCAGGACTCTAACAAACAGTAAAATATGTTTTATAGTGCAATTAATTGAAGCTGTAATCAAACTGTCAGATAGCGATGGTACTGGATTTTCATAAGGCTTGCAGAAATGTTTATATAATTATTTTGTTGTGATTCCAGTAGCCTATATAAAATGATAGCAGAGACTGAAATATTTTATAAGATGGTGCCAATTTTCCATTTATAACTGCTGTAAAAACGTTAAGTGTTTCTGAGAGTAGTGTTGTTTTATAATATATGTATCAGAAACATTTCTACAGCTTTTACAAAATAGCAAACTGCTAGTTGGACACCTATTAAAATGGTTAACCACGGAGTTTGAAAATATACTCATTGCACAATCTGGCTTTCATGTAATTAATTGTTTCATCAAGTAAAATTAACAACAATTACAAGAAGTTAATTTTGGTCTCTTTTGATGTTTTTTTATTATTTTCAAGAGTACGAATTCAACGAACCTTGGGGTAACTTAGTGATTTACTCGAATTAAATAATGTTAGTCGAGAAGTAGTTACGACATATTGTCTCGCAGTACTTGAGATTTATATTAAGCTCCAGGTACATCATTTTTTAGTAACGGATATGATTTGTTACATTAGATTGTTGAACGTATTTTATGTCGAAACGAAGCATGTGTCACTTTGGAATTAAGAAAGTCATAGTCAGCAAAACCAAGTAAGGTTCACCGAGACTTTGTAACTAGGCCGGAAATGCTGAATCTCGTAAAGAGTAACGATGTCGGTGAACAGTAAAAAAGTCAGTTGTATTTTGACTTTGAAAAGATAAACATCAAGTACGAGTGTTACGTGGCCCAACTTCTCCCCAGGGGTGATGAAGGTGGTAAATGTGATGATTAAAAATGGACTCAATTAGTGTGACGTCACATGATTATGCAACCCCTATATACTAGTGTCATGACACACGGGTTGCCTGCCAAGCATACTGAAATTTGACCCTTAATGCATATGTTTATAAGGCGACATTTTCGGGGATAGAAACATAGCATACAATTTTATTTTATTTCTCCCGTGTAAGAAATATATATAGAGATTTCAGTTATCATATTACATGGACAAGGTATCGGTAAACATACACAAGTATAAAGTATTACAAAAACTGTAAACAAAAATTAAAATAAAGTTTTTATAACTCATACATAGATATATACATTTTAACATATTTTTTGAATGTGAAATAGTTATTCGAAGTCCTTAAATATTTCTTCCAGAGGAGAAATAAAATAAAGTTCTATGCTATGTTTCTATCCTCGAAAATGTCGCCTTATAAACATATGCATTAAGGCTCAAGTTCCAGTGTGCTTGGCAGGCAACCCGTGTGTCATGACACTAGTATATAGAGGTTGCCTAAATTGTGACGTCACAACTAATTGAGTCCATTAAGTACACCTTGGTTTATATTTGTTTTTTAATAAATTTGTATCTTTGTTTTCTACCACTGTTTTATTTGATAAAGTATTCATTCAATAATTAAATTAAACTCTCTCGTAAGACAAGCGTGACAAGTGACAAGTGACTTTAGCCATAGGTATCGTTGGTACTACTCTGTACGAGTAATATGGGGGATACCTGTGGACGTCGCGCTTCTGGTCAATCAACCCCAAAGGGGATTTGACCCGTGACAATATATTGACTTTACTAAACCTTGCACGAATCAAAATTGCTTCCAGTTCAATAATACGTTCTTCAAGCAACATGAGGTGACTGCAATAAAGAACTCCTTGTCTCGTTTCATTGCCAATCTATATATAAGCAATTTTAAAACAGATGTAAACAAAAAAATCGAGTATTTTTCTAAGATATAAAGGTTCAGATATATGGACGATATATCCGTACTAGACGGAGAAGTATAACACCTGTAGGTCGTCTCCATATAATGGGCTTGTTCCATGATATTCTTTTTCTATGGTTTTTATACTTTACACATAGTATTCGATATTCTCATTATGCACTTAAAATTTCGGATTATTAACTTTTTCCGTTCTCGAGATATAAGGAGTTGAAATTAGAAATAGTTGCAAAAATCGAGGGCTCATTTGTGACGTCACTATACGCAAGTGACGTAGGAAAAGTGGCTTTCTGGGATCTTTCAAATTTAACCTGAAAAGTCGAAAATCATGGAATTTTCAAACGCCGGTAACTAAATAAATACGTCGAGTGGAAGTTCTTTCTATGTCTCTACAGGAAGGAGAAGGTCCACGATGAATCCTAATCGTAAATTGCAGGGTCAAAATCAAAAATTTCTCCCGACAGAAGCGAGAGAAAATTGTAATTTTTTGACATTTCACCAAATTGTACTCCCCTACTGTCGAGAATTAAGCAAAACAAACAACACTTCGAAAACACTTATAATTATAAGCTAAGGAGCATCAAGTCTATTGAGATCGCCGAGTCTATGCGTATAGTGACGTAGCGCCTGGCCACGCCCCATTTTCGAGACGTGGAAGTTTGTAATAGTTTTTATGATACTAAACGTGCGAATAAGATTCTGATTTTTTGCAGATCCATTATTTTATACTTGCACTTTCGATTTATGAAATAAAAAAAAAATGCCGAACAAGCCCATTGGAGACGTGAATGATGAATGTGGCTTGAAATATCCGCAATGTATAGTGAAAGTAATAGTCGGTCAGAATGGACCCCTGAGGTACATCAGAAATAACTCGCTTCGCAGTGAATATTTGTCGAGCAACTTATTTAAATCTAATGATCTCAGAGTTGTGGCAAGTCTTTTCATCATATTAAAAGGACACATTGCTGCTTTTCGGCAACAGCGTTATTATATATTTATATACCATGTTGGCCTCTATTATCTGCGATTATATTTTTCAACAACAAAAATATTTAGTTCATGAAGAAGTTGTATATGTTATCAGTTGTTAGGTAGTCATCTTCCTTACATCCAGTTTAGGTGGTATGCCTCCGGAATATGAATAATTATTTGTTCTGTAACTTTTCAACGTTTGCATTGCGATGTAAGTTGCTAATTTGTGCTGTCGTTGTTCAACTATTTGAGTATGCAAATGTGGTTAAACAACGTGGCGTTGGTACACACACGCGTCACGGCAACGCGGGACTATGCCGGCAGTTGGGAACGAAAAGATAAAACTCCACTATGCCTCATAAAACTCCGTAAATGACGGGAGTTCTCGTCACTATTTCATCCGCATTATCCGCAAACCATTTCGCGGTCGTAGGCCCCATATGTGCTTGCTAATTCTGATAAATGCTTTTGATTTCTTTGCGCGAGCACTTTTTTATTAATATATACTCGTGTTCTAATTGAATTCGAAATCGAATGGGATATCTATGCACCCATTTCGATACTATATTTTATATGCAGCCATTTTAATATAGGTAAATGGCTTTTTACGGAATTCTCTCTATGCTGTAATTCTTGTTAACTGCCGATATTTTTGCCAAGCGTTCACTATTAATGCGGAGTATATTCTTGGCTCTAGAATATCTGTTCGTTTGAAAAAATATTGTCTCGTAAGTATATGACGCGTTTTGCATATGAACGCATTTTCAGCAATGGCCTTATTTTTCCCAGTATTTTTCATCTCCATTTTAACAATTTTTATTTTCTAATTAAATGGAACGACTGACACTTATACTTACAAACATTTTAATAACATTTTACTCTAGAATTATAGTAAAATATAATTCATCTAAAACATGACTGCCTACATGCCTCTGACGGCCATCCTGTGTGACGGATATGATCAGTTTCGCTGATGAAGTTTACTTCTAATTGGCTAGCTTTGCAAGAAATCAGATTTAGTTACAACTTTTTGGAGAAGATGGATTAGACCTTAAAGTAGATGTTGCCATGTAATTGGTCCCACTTTCACTGCAACTCAATTATTAATAAATCAATTTATTTTAAATTTGGGTGAGTTGTACCCCTGTTCAAGGTAGATTAGATTAGATTAGGAAGGAGGAGCTGGCTGAATGGCCTTGACCACCACGACCCCCATGGATTTATTGTGGTGCTCCTGTTTGTTTTCCTTGGAGCTCCTTATCCAGCTTTGTCCTTTTTATCAGACTCCACAGCCTTGATAAGGGCCCCTTAGTGCTTTTGGTTTTTCCCCACCAAGTAGTTGGAATCTCAGTTTAGCAAGGCCTTCACAATGGCACAATGCATGGACTGAGGCTTCCTCTGCCTCTTGGCAGAATCTGCATGTTTCGTCCTCTGCGAGACCCATTAAACTCAGATGTTTATTAAGTCGGCAGTGATCGGTTAGAAGACCCACAATTATTCTAATGGCCATTCTGTTTTGAGATAATAGGTCCTCTGTAAATTTGGCCGATCATTCTTTGAAGAACTCTTTGGCCTGTCTGTGCCATGGGAAATTTATACACCATTCCAAAAATTTAGTTTGCACCCATTTGTTAACGGATGTTCGTATTCATGACTTGGCCATACCATACAATGGTTTGGAGCTTATAAGAGCGTTACCCGCGCCTTCCCTGGCCAGTTCCTCAGCATTTTCATTTCCCTTGTATTTCTTGTATCCTCGTACCCACGTCACGGTCTCTTTATACTGATTTCCTAGGTCTATAAGGGCATTTATGTAGTCCTATACAAGTCTCGATTCGACTTGTATGGAACCGATTGCTTTTAGCGAGGCCTGACTATTCCTTGCCTTATACTTTCGTTTGCGCACCACTGTATTGGGGCCACTTCAGCCTGGAACACTGTGACTTATTTTCCTAGACTTATTGGTATTTTCGTTTTTAACCTTATCCCACAAATCCCAGCTTCGACTCCCTGTTCTGTCATAGAGCCGTCTGTATACCAGTGTGTTTGTGTCGGTATTGGAGGACCGTTTGTCCAGTCTTCCCTGTCTGGTATTTTAATTTTGAAACTCTTATTAAAGTTATACTTTGGGACTGTAATGTCCGTGGGCATTTCCAGAATGGGATTCGCCTTCAGCTCTAAGTATAACTTCTGGTGCTCTGTTCCGTGCTGCTGCCTTATTGGTCTACACCAATAAGGCAGCAGCACGGAACAGAGCTTTTCATTAGCCTATGCAGCACTGAACGAGCTTCTCCTTGAATAAATATGTGTAGTGGTGGCAAGTCCAGAAGGACTTCCAATGCAGCTGTTATAGCAGTTTTTATGGCTCCCGTAGCGCACAGACAAGCAAGACTTTGTACACGACTTAACAGCCTTATTGCTCCCACCTGCACTGTCTTAGTCCACCATGCTACTGATCCAAGCAGTGTTGCCGGTGATATTAGCTGTGATTTTCCTCCGACTGACATGAAAATATCCGAAAATGTCCAAGAATGTCCGAATGTCCGATTCGGTGGTGCCGCAACCTTTCCGGCTATATCGGGTAGATTTCGTTGAAAATGTTTACTTGCAAATTTTGAAGAGCGGGGGGGAGATTTCTCTGGTGCACGTTTTTCCCCCCTCGGTCGAAATGCAAAAAAAGTAGGTAAATCGGATAATTATCCGCCAATCAGCAACGCTGGATCCAAGGTAACTAAAAACGCCTAATATCTAGCACTTACTCCATAGACATGCGGATTATGGGGTGGAAATGGGGTCAGCTTTAAGGTAAACCGTAAAGGGATTTTTTATTTAAAAAATGCTACCACTGTCTTATAGGGCATACTTTAAAACATATTTGTCCCAAACTTTGTTAAAATATCTCGGGTAGTTTTATTGTATATCTCAGATTAGAATGCAGTTGTTTACGTTATGAGCGTAGCAAAGTTTACACAGGCACATGGGAATTTCCAAGTAAGTGGAATCCCCTTCGAGGCCGTCTCAAGGCCATTGGTACTCAAAATTAAGATTAACGCTTTAAATTCACTTTTATTTGGCTGAAATACAATGAATTTATTTAATTTAAATTACAGCATAAATGTTCTTATTTTATTGCACTAAGAATAAAATAATAAATCTGTTCTGATTTACTAATTTCCCCTGCGTAAACGTGATTTGCAAATGTATCAATCAGAGAATAGGACACACATTCCCTATCTTTACAAGCACTGCATTTAGTCTAAGATAAACATTAAAATTATAAATAAGTAAATACGATGCCGACGTCTTGTCAAAAATTTTAAATAAATAATAAAGTTATTAATTACTAAATTTTTGTGAAAAAAACTATTTTTTTAAGTGTTGTAATTAAACAAAAAATGTCTAAAACTAACATTATTTACACAAAAACTACGAATAGTATTCTAGAACGTGCAACAATTATATAAAAAGTGCAGTAAATCGACGAAGAATATGATGCTTAGATTATTTTTGTTTTGTATTTGCGAAAAGTATAACATTAGCCGAGATCGACTTGAGTGCACCCCTGGACATTTTTACTGTGGTCGCGCTTTCTGTGTTCGATCACTCTTCTTTAATATTATCTGTTAGGCTAGATGACTAAATTATTATTTATTTGAGACATTCGAATTATTTTTTCTGAAAATGTTTAGGTTTTGCATACTCAATCGTATAATTAAAAATTGTTTAAATGCTTTAAAAAATAGCCGAATAAGCATGAGGTCAAGTTTTCAACAATAACTCCGAAACTAATTTTAAAATTAAAGAAGTATGAACAAAAATTAATATTACAAAACAATGCTGTGTTTTATTGAAACCTAAGACATTATTCACATAGGAGGCACATTTTCGAAGATATAACTAATTTAAAGTTGGTACATTTTTTAGCTTAGTAGACTTAGCATATCATCAAAACTGTTTAATGTCACATTCAGTATTTTATTTTCTAAAACAGGGTTCCCACCAACCTGGAAAAACCTGGAAACCTGGTAAAGTCAGGGAATCCAAGAAATTTCAATAAAATCCTGGAATTTCAGTCATCACGTAAAATGAGGCCTTTGTTTCTAGTATATACACCAAATCCCAAGTTTCTGTACTCTGACCAGCTTGCTTTACTTATTTTTCCCTATTTACCTCTACTTTCCCCCCACTCCATCAACGGAATCATGTCAAAATATAAACTAGTTTCCGATGTCATTATAATACATATTTGTACCAAAAAATATTATAAAAAAATCTGATGCCTTGGCTTCTAGTACATACACCGAATTTCAAGTTTCTGTACTCATAGCAGCTTGCTTTATTTATTTTCCCCTATTTACCCCTAATTTAACTCTTCAACGGAATAATACCAAAATATAATCTAATTCCTTATGTCAATATAATATATACGTATACCAAATTTCAAGTGAATATCTCAATTTTTTTTATCGACCCCTTGGGTTGATAAAAGTGGAGGGGTGGTGGGGCTCGGAAATATTATAAAAAATTTTGGAGGCCTTGGCTTCTAGTACAGACACCAAATTTCAAGTTTCTGTACTCTTACCAGCTTGCTTTACTTATTTCCCCTTATTTACCCCTATTTGCCCCCCAACCCTTCAACGGATATGTTCAAAAACAATCCATTTCCAGATCTCGTTATAATGTATACATGTACAAAATTTTAAGTCAATATTTTAAACCGTTCCGGAGTAACCGTGCGGACAATAAAAGTTACAGACAGACCGACAAACAAAATTTTTTTCGCTCAAATTTAAAATCTCGGCGTTCCATGACATTCTAAGCCTATTTCAAGAAAAAGAAATTAACAGATTTCGCAATTCTTGCAACCATCGGAACATTGAAGATGATAACACCATACATAAAACATAAACTTTTTCCAGCTACAATCCACTCTCGATTGCGACACCGCTGTATTTCGACCTTAAATGCAAACTGGTAACTTGACACTGTAATATATGCAACCTATATTACATTTGCATATATCAGCCGTTGCGTATACGGCTGTCTCACTCCACCGCAACACCGCTGTCTTTTGACCTTGAACGAAAATTGGTAACTCGACCCCCATATACGAACATACATTTTCAATATTAAATATTTCAATTTTTTTTTACGATTACCATACTTCCAATCTACTAAGTGGATGTGGAAGTTATTACCTATAAGATTTGAATTTTAAATATTTCGCTAAGAAATATAGGTGTAATTTTAACTATTCATTATTTAAAATAAATAACAACAAAAATTACTTTAATGGTTTTCTCATATTTTTTCCATGCCGATCTGATAATACAAATACATTAATATCCACTTATATACAAAGTCGTATTGGAATGTACTATATTTTCATATTTTGGACCTGGAAAATTTAAATTTTGTTCCTGGAAAGTCAGGGAAAGTCAGGGAATTCAAAATTCCAATGTTGGTGGGAACCCTGTAAAAATATATTTATATATGTTCATATTATTATGAACTTTTCGTTATAAAATGACCCAAGGAATCACACCCTAAAATAATAGCACGTCGTTAAGGAACACCCTGAATAATGTACTAGTAATTTTTTCAATTTTTTCGTGCTTTTGTTTTCGAGATATCTGCTATTAAAGTGAGGGCTCAATACTTTTGAACGGCACATTAGTGTGTAAAAGAGACAAAATCGAAAATAACATAATTGCAAGCAATTATTATATCGCCAGATAGGACTTCATCCTGTCAGATCACATAAAGGGCTTGTACTCCCTAAGCAGATCTAATCGGTGTGAGAGGGCATGACAAGATTCAGTGGCGATTGAGAGTAGTGCGGTCACGTGGCGATCGGTAACTGGATACACACACACTGATAGATCTGCAGTGACGCGTTTTATTCGCTCGCACTCATGAAATTATCCTTTTGATAGCGAATCGTGGAGCACAAAGGCTTACAGGACTGTTTACAATGTTAACATCAAAGGTCGCACGGCAATCGGTTACAGTGTTACAACCTACTTGACTTACAAGCATCGATAATTTGGTTCTAATGTAGTGAACGTCATTTGATTTTATGGGAAGACGTCCTCGCTTGGACAGATAAATATGAAACTACTGGGGAAATTCGAACATGCAGACGAATATAACAACCTAAATTAATTAAATAGTAAAAATCGCCACATTTCAGGTCAGTCAGTTAACACGAAACTAAACTAACTGTGCAAATTAAACGAATAAATATTTTCAAAATCTGACGAAGGCGCCCAATGAACAATTTTTGTATTGTAAAGGTACTCTGAATATCATTATCACCGAATAATAAAAGCTTTAATAACGTAACCTCTTCCTTCTTGCTCTTTCATTCACTACAAACCTTTTTCTCTTTCTTTAGTTGTTGATTCTGAAATTATTATATCTTTCTTCTAACAATATGCAAGGCTTTTACTCTGATGTACATCAATAAATGTATTATATTTGACTTTTATGGCAAATAATATACCTCTGAAGTTTTCATGCAAGTGCATCTTTGCTGTAAAATTGACATTTGTAATAAAAATATTTATATTTACATGAAATGTAGTATCAGCTGAGTAGGTTAAATTTTAAACCAGTTTTTTTACGGTTTTCTTAATAGTGTATCAATATGGCCACTGACAGGATCGGGATGCCGATATTGAAAATACCAAAAACCATTGAAACACTATAAAACTGATAAGAAACTTTTGGAACTCTTACAAAACTTCTGTGCCTCTATATAACTAAAAATGTGATTATGTGAGATTGTATTTTCAGAGGCGGACTTGAACAATTTTAATAAAATGTAACATTTATCAAAATTCATTTAATTCGTTAAAGCGTTATTCTGTTTAGGCAACAGGAAGCAGCAGTGTGTCCAATGGATTTCAATCGCGATTACAAATTTTAATAAACATTAGTTATATACCTACAATGCATAAGAATTTTCGATATTTTCTTATCTGTTTAATGATACCAAAGCCAAAAAATCAAGACCAGATAATGATTAAAAAAAAATAAGTGTAAGTTTATACATTTCAAAATTTCCACAAAAATATTCAACGTCGGCAGCCCCTTTAAAATCGGGATGCGGCTATTCAAAAATATATGTATATGGAGAACAAAATCAACAAGCTATGAACATATTATGGTTGAAAAACAACTAAAACGTGTGTACATAAAGATGATTAATCAAGATCTCGACAAAAACATTTAACCTCACCAGTCCTGCTACAAATTTCATTTTACGAACTGTACAAGGCAAGACTAATCATATGACACAACGCGATGAAATAGTAATATTGGTTTAAATAACAGAAAGACCATCGTGCATCATCTGGACACCCGCAAACAGAAAGACAGATACCTATGCTGTAGTTTCAAATGCTATTAAAGTATTGTAACGAGCTAGCGCCCCCTAGCGACTGGAGTTGGTAGCTGATGATGAATACAAGCTGAAAATTAAGGAGCAGTGGTTAGGCAACCAGTAATCACATCGTCTCTTCTGGAAGCCTGTAGATGGCTCTAGAGTTTTATACATTGTTCTAGATGTACATTCTCGAAAAAGTTAGCGCCTATCCTAGATTTTCTGGATGTTATTCTGTTGAATATATAAGGCGAGATACCCGGCGGAAGAAGAAGTTGAAAAGTGACAACTGCGACAAGTGAGAGGTTAGAAATCCGAAATGATTGAAATACAAAATATTAAACATTGTAAAGGTTATTTTAAACAGTTAAAGTGCATTATAGTAGATAATACAAATATTGCAGTAAACTATTAGATGTTTATCCCTTGTTGAAATTATTTGGAATCCACGGATCCTGAAAGGTGGTTTCAGCGGTGAAGATACGCGACAGTATATATATTCATGGTAAATCTGGAGAATAACGGGGCATTGGAATTTTCGCGTAATTTTTTCAGGGTAGACTAATTTGGGGTTGTAGAACACGAATCTGAAGTCGGTTTTCAATGCAAATGCATAGTTTTTCCAAAAAAAATTTTGAAAATTTCCACCATAACACGAACTTTTTGTCAGTGTAAGCACTAAAAACACCTCGATTTCGGCCGATTCGGATCCCGTATCCACAATGTAGGTGCTTTACTGATAACCAGGTTGAAAATCTGTAGGTGGTATCCGAGAAGGGTAAGGAGCATTTGCGCCAACCTTGTTATCAGTAATAAGTGGTGTCCGAGAAGGGCAAGGAACATTTGCGCCGGCGCAAATGGTCCTTGCCCTTCTGGGATACCACCTATAGATTGTCAACCTGGTTATCAGTAATAAGTGGTGTCCGAGAAGGGCAAGGAACATTTGCGCCGGCGCAAATGTTCCTTGCCCTTCTCGGACACCACTTGTTACTGATAACCAGGTTGGCGCAAATGCTCCTTACCCTTCTCGGATACCACCTACAGATTTTCAACCTGGTTATCAGTAATAAGTGGTATCCGAGAAGGGCAAGGAACATTTGCGCCTGCGCAAATGTTCCTTGCCCTTCTCGGATACCATTTATTACTGATAACTAGGTTGAAAGTGAGTAGGTGGTATCCGAGAAGAGTAAGGAGGATATCGGTTCCTGGCAAGGAAGGTATATGTGTGATCTCACCTCCCCCTGGTCCTTACTGGGCAATAACAAAACAGGACCATTTCTAAGTAAACCAACTATATATTGAAAATATTCTTAACAGAACACCAGTTTTTGGTACTGGCTACGATGATCATAAAATCATTCTTATTTAAATTATATTTGTTATTTTCTGAATTTTAATAGGTATTTATAAAATGAATTTCTTTGTTGTGCCTTGAGACACCTACTTTTCAGGGTATTTTGACACGCATGCGCGGCAATCTTATGGCAGTTATGGCTGATCTGTCAAATAATGGAGTTCTGGATTCTTATAAATAATGTTACTATTTATACTATCTATTATTATGAAACAGCCATTTTTTTGCAGTACGTAAAAAGTGTATTGTTCTAAAAATCACCTACATTGTGGATACGGTATCCGAATCGGCCGAATTCGAGGTGTTTTTAGTGTTTGCACTGACAAAAAGTTCGTGTTATGGTGGAAAATTTCAAAATTTTTTTTTGGAAAAACTATGCATTTGCATTGAAAACCGACTTCAGATTCGTGTTCTACGACCCCAAATTAGTCTACCCTGGAAAAATTACGCGAAAATTCCAATGCCCCGTTATTCTCCAGAATTACCATATTCATTTATAGACGGTATGTATTTATTTATAGACACTTTATTTAGATTTGTTTACGTGTAGTACGCAGTGGTCA
The DNA here is from genome assembly GCA_963583905.1 of Stenurella melanura. Lineage (NCBI taxonomy): Eukaryota > Metazoa > Arthropoda > Insecta > Coleoptera > Cerambycidae > Stenurella > Stenurella melanura. Next base: position 6,391,584 of record OY757314.1, on the reverse strand, counting down.
ACTGAAATATTAAAGTGCAGCTTTTAGATTGCATTAGTACGCCTATTTATTTTAGATGTTAGTTAAGTATTGAGTTTTATGTTAGGCGTATATTCCATTCTTACACTTATCTCAATAATTACGTTTGGATATAAGTAAGTTCTTAATTAAGTAGCAGTAGTATACGAAATGCGGCCCTGAAATGGCCATTAAACTACAGCCTATATTCATGGTAAATACCAAATAGTAATAACGTGTTTCTAAATGTTACTAATGGTTTTGTAAAGGTAACTATAATTGTATAAAAGATACTGTTGTTATTGTGAGACTAGGAAGATTTATATTCATCACAGTCAACCTCTTTATTGGAACTGAGTACTATTAGTTTTATAGATTTGTAACTGCAACCTCTATAAAAACTCTCTATAAAAACTATAATAAAAGTTACTGAAAGTTCTATAAGTCTGTGATAGAAACTTTTCCATTGCCATTTTATAAAACTTAAAGTAATTTTACATAACGTCTGTGAAACTGTGCAAGTCTTTAGTAGTCTTATAAACTGCTTATATAAATAAAATAATAAACCACTTATAATAAAATCAGTTACTTCAAGTGATACAAATTGTTCCTTGGGCGTTGGATACCGTATAATTATACCTATTTAATTTAATCAAAAAACATATAATAAGCTCCGTGACAACCAAACGAAACTTGTTTGTTCAGAAATCCGTTTCATCTGTTCAAATTTCCTCACATGTGATTTTCTCAGAAATTGCTAATCCTAGAAAAATAATGAAAAAAATATTATAGAAAAATCTGATGCCTTGGCTTCTAGTACATACACCGAATTTCAAGTTTCTGTACTCTTACCAGCTTGCTTTACTTACTTCCCCCTATTTTCCCCGATTTACCCCCCAACCCTTCACCGAATATATTCAAAAAACAATCCAGTTTCAGATCTCGGTATAATATATACATGTACACAATTTCAAGTCAATATCTTAAATCGTTCCGGTGAAAACAGACAGACAGATTTTTTTTTCGCTCTAATTTAAAATCTCGACGTTCCATGACATTCTAAACCCATTTCAAGAAAAAGAAAAATTTTTATTTTGTTTACGATTACTATACTTCCAATCCACTACGTAGATGTGGAAGTAATTAAACACTAAGTTCTTGAGGAAACGCGGAAATTGTATTTTGTAAATATTATATCAGTCGTGTAATTACAGAGGATTTTCTGCTGTCCAGTAGCGAAAGTTATGTTTGTTAACAAATCCGGAAAGATGAAAATGAGCTTCATCTGTCATCAGCAAGCAATCAACGATATTCGTATTTTCATCAAATAGCCTTTCGAAACGTTCGCAAAAATCAACGCGTGTTCCAAAATCTCGAGGCAAAAGTATTTGTAAGTCTTGAATTCTGTAGGGATGGAAGTGTAAGTCTCTCAAAATGCAGTGATAACTACGATTCGAAATATTGAGTGCTGATACTTGTCCTATTGCAGATCATTTAGGACTTTGTATAACAACTTTTCAGCATTTTCGAGTGTGCGTAAAGAACGAGTTGTTCCTCTCGGTTTTTCTTTGCCACATGAAGCGGTACTGTGAAACTTATATACCCACTTTTTAATTGTTCTTCGGCTAGGAACTGAATCTGGTGAGTTTAGATGAAAGTGATGACGAAAGAAAGACTGAATGATTACAACAGGATAGTAATAAGCTTCAACCGCAAAAGAACATTGAATATTTGCCCAAAGCTTCATATTCACAGCTAAACTGACATTTCTCGCAAAAGTTTTGACAACTTTCTTTGATTTCCATTTATCGCAGAAGCATGGCGACTTGATTTGAATTTGTATCTCATTATATTACTTCATTCTGCAGGACCCGTTAGTATATAAGAACTTATACAATTTATCGTAGAATATTACTAGCACATGCAGTTGAGGATTTTATTCTCTTGAGTGAGAATTTAGACAATATTCTCATGGTACTGCATGGTGATTTCAATGTTTGCTAAGCAAGAGGCACACGCATTAATCAATTTTCTCAGAGAAAAATTAGCATTGAAAATAAATAATAACCTTAAACGGAGCAATAACGAGTCAGGAACTATTTTCAGCAAGTATTTTCACAATACCTCGACCAATTTCAGTCTAGAGTTTTTATATCATATCTTACGTATCACGAACCTATCGTGTCATTTTTAAATTCTGAAAATACAGGAATAAATTAAAAGCTATTTTCTTTGAATTTAAAATGTTTCGTTCATTTCCATAACTCTTATAATCCATTATATAATTTTGGCATGGAAGTTTCATTTCAATCGCCTGAGTTTTCAAACACTAATTTTGTATTAATTTTGCCTTTTTACGACCCAGTTTGCGTAAAATATTTGGCTTGACGATGACCATAATACCCTCGCACAGATGCACTAGTTTTGTCGCAAGCTCTACTCGCCCTCTAAAAATAAAAACCAAAAGCAACTAATTTGTTTTCGGCTTGCACAACGTTTGTGATGTCTGTCACAGTGATGGATGAACGTTTGAATACTTTAAGAGATAGCGTGCATGCAGAGTACAGATCCCTCCAGTCACAGAAGTTGAAGGGTACCCGCTTGAGACCCGGAGTTAACCGGATTAACGCTAACGCTGACCACTCCGAACGTCCGATACAGGAAGAAATTTAGCTAGACTCGCGTATACACTCTGCCGCCGTTTAACAGTCGACGTAATTTGCCAATATTTACTTCCACCGGATTCCAAATCAGACAGTTATCTGCTGGAAAATTAAACAAATGCTGAAGTCCATAGGGTAAACCGTTCCACCATTTAGGAGCTTGTTTTAATGTTTATATTCGGAGCCAATTAGAAAAGGTGAACTGCATGAAATATACTTGATCCATATAGCTCGTTAAGGATCCATCAGATTCGAAATTGCAAACTCGATTAGTGTAGAACTCTCTCTATATATATTGACAACAACGAAACTATTCTTATTTCGGTAAATCACAGGTTAGTATTACAGAGTGTAATTAGTTTCATGTCATTAAGAAAAACTGGTAATAGGGACCGACTAGACAAACAAAAAAACCTATGTGTTTTTTTTCTCTGGGGGCACTTTGAAAAAAACTGACCTAGGTTTAAAATTTGAATGTTAAGGTAGGAAACATTTAAGAACCACTGTTTTTCATGGTCAATGAATGTTATATTTCCGAATATTAGAAATAATAAAAAAGTGTAATACCCTACTTGTGTTCCCACCGGAAAAAGTGCGACACTTTGATGGAATTACTTGCACCGAACTTTTTATACCACTAATTATGAAAATGTAAATATTTCCTTCTCTTTCGGCACAACGCAAGCATAGCATGGCTGCAGGAGTTTAAATAGGATTTGTTTACATGTGTTTTTTAATTTGGAACAAAGTTATTGTAGCTTTTATTGTCGTTTATAAGAATTTATAACATTTAAAAGTCTTAAGTGTATGTATGTGTGCATTTACACGTATGTGTGGTACGCATATACATTGTTATCTAGTCTGTTTTAGGGTAGTGCAGAGAGAAAAATAAAGGATTAAAAATTAGAACCAATTAGTCTTGTTTGCATGTGCACCAGTGTATTATAAATCTAAAGCTACTGGTTGATGGTTCATCCAAAGCCAAGGGAAGGAAAAAAAGAACAAAAAAACATTTATAAGCGATTTATTAACATTTGTAACATTGTGTTAAAAGCTTAAAAAATTGTAATTATCTTATGAAATTGGAAAACTAACAGTTAGACGTCCGAGATACGATAACAGAAAATAATTGTGTATTTTAAGTTAGGAAAAAATTTTATTTTTTTAACGAATTGAGCGCATAATTTTTCCCCATCAGGTATCGAAAACTAAAAATCGAGTCTTTCCTCTCTATGAAAATCAATGTAAACAATAATAAACAGATCAAAACAAAACAGCGAATACTAATAATAATAATAATAATAATAATAATAATAATAATAATAATAATAATAATCATAATAATACCTTTAATGCCCAATAGGTAGCACCCAATAACGGAACAATTCTTTTGAATTTTTTACAAAAATTGTTCGAAATGACCTCCATCTCCACGTATACATATTTCTGCATGTCGAACTAAGGACATACACACTCAATTCAATACATTTGGTAAATTAGGATACTTTTTATGGTTTCTATGCACATTAAAATACGTTGTTGCAATTGTTCTAAAGTGTCAATTGGATCACGGTAAACCGGAGATTTAAAATGCCTCCAAAAATGAAAGTCCATCGAATTTATGTCGGGCGATCTAGCAGGCCATGGTACTGGTCCGCCACGTCCAATCCATCGTCGAGGAAACTTTCTGTTCAAAAATTTCGAACAGCCAGACTAAAATGGACTGGCGCGCCATCGTGCAAATACCACATTCTTCTGCGCTTAGCCTAGAGTACATCTTCCAGCAAATTTGGCAATATTTGTTGCAAGAAATTTAAGTATACATCACCCTTTAATCTAGCGTATAATTGTATAGGTAGAATTATTCCATTACCGCAAATTCCTGCCCACAAATTAACGCTCAACCGTCATTGAAAATGTGCCCTTCTTATTACACGTGGATTTTCGTCTGCCCAATAGTGCACATTTTTAAAATTAAACACTCCATTTCTGGTAAAACACGACTCATCGGAGAAACACAGAACGTTTAAGAAATCCTCAATTGCCGCGTGTTTTCTTAAAATCCACCTACAAAATTGCATTCGCTCTGCAAAATCTTGAGGTTTTAGTGCTTGGATACGTCGATAGTGATAGGGATGTAAGTTCATATCTCTCAATGTCCTCGATACTATAAAATGGGATACTCCCACACGGTTCGCGATATCGCGGGTGCTTAAAGTCGTATCCTCTTCTACAAGTTCCAAAATTTGAACCTCTGCGTCAATTACCCTTTCTTCGCGTTGTGGACCTCGTTGTCCTCCATGTCCAGCGAGACGACCTGTTTCTCAAAGGCGCTGGTCAATGCAATCAAATGTACGAGCACAAGGATGACGTCGATTAGGGAACCTTAAACGATAAAGCTCTTCCGCATCAGCTGCATTTCCATCCCTTTCTCCATACACCAAGTGCATATCCGCGAGCTCTGGATAAGTGTAATCTCCCATAATGTCCAAAATCTGCGTTTTAAAACACCACACTAAACTGTGAATTAACGTTATCAATAAAGAAAACAGAAAGAAATACTTGGTCCAAAATCCAAAAATTAACACCAAAAGCACGAACGAGAAGTAGTGTCTTACGTAACTAAGTACTAACGACTTGAATGATAAGTCAATAAAATAAATCTTAACACAGGTGGCACAAAATTCAAAAAGAATAAAAGCAACAAACAAAACCAAGGAACGGGTAGGTCGCGTCGTGTGTACGTTGTTTACCAAGAAAGAACACAAACTGAAATTATTACTTGAGAATATTACAAGGGAGAGTGCAGCACGCGTAGTAAGATAATTTCGCTGCGAACAAGCAGTGTCCTCTGTCGGTCGCTTTTAACTGCTTTGTCGGCATACTTTTCGATGACCGCCGTCGCGGCCTAATTATCTCTTAGGCTCACCATTTTGCACGAATGTAAGAGTATCATGTGCGACAAGACGCGAGGCAATAAAGCCTACCCCAATATGCCAGCAGTTCTCAAACTATGTTATTGAGTACTTTGGAAATTTGCGTTTTTTTTTCTCCAAAACTATGAGCAGACCCCATGTTATATAAGGTTTTTTTGTTTGTCTTGTCATTCCCTTCCACCTGTTTTTTAATGACATGAAACTTATTACACTCTGTATAAAGGTTGTAGTTCCAACAACATTCTAATTCTCATAATGCATAGTTTTCTGATCAATATTATTATTTTGGAAATAATAATAAATAAACCAGAATAATCATTATACTCTTCGCAGGGGTTTTGAACTTTTTATTTAAATGTTGCACATTGTATTGAATATTCTTCGCAGTAAATAGTGTAAGTTTTAGACATAGACACGATTTTGTTAAAAAATTATACGGCTTTTTCTCTAGCTAACACTAATTCACTGTCCAAATTTCAATGCAATCGAAATTTACTTTCTTAAGTTATCGTGCTTACAAAAAGACAGGACGGACAGATGGAAGGCAGACGGACATTTTGAAAATTGTTCATAATTCGATCACCAACACAGTGACATGAATACTTTTTCTCCATGGGTGGATCTGCCTAAACTTCGACTGTTGGGAATAAGTTATATACGACGGATATCCATCTCAACAAGACGGTTCGAAATGGTCCTATATAAGTTTATCGTAAATTCAGTTGTTATAGAGTAACATGGACGGATATTGAATTTTCTTGTCAGCTTCTAATAGATCGAAACTCAACTTCCCCTTTTCGGAAAAAGTTATATACCAATGTTATCAGTCTCGACGAGTTGGTTTGAAAGGATTCTGTATGAATTTTTCATAAAATCAATCGTTATAATCTTCGTTTGTATTTGCGAAGAGTATAATAATACTTTTTCTTCTTCTGTATCAGCCCATATGCGCCATGGCAGGACATAGACCTCCCGTAATTGTTTCCGCGAATGTCTGTCCGGTGTATATGCATCCTATTTGGATAAACTCGTTTAATCATTTGTCCATCTAGTTAGTGGTCGTCCCCTATTCCGAAAAGCGGTGGACGACCACCTACCGGATGTACAGAAGAGCTGAAACGAGTTCGTTAAAATTGGATGCATATAGCACAGGACAGGCAGTCGTGGAAACAATTACGATAGGTCTATGTCCAGCAGTGACCACGTATGGACCGATATAGAAGAAGAAAGAAGATCACTGGCCTACACAAATCTTAGTCCCTGCGATCTGTTAAATGTTTCTAAGTAATTTTGAGATCCAGAATCAAAAATGCCGTCAGATTTGGTATATCAGATCTAGTTTTCGAGATGCGGTATCTGAACTATTTTCTGAACCTATAAATAGATACTATAATCGTCTATGTACATTTCAGGTTATTACTATTTAGTACAACGGTTTGTTAAACGAAGCCAAAAAATACATAGCAAGGTCATAGGTCATCACTTTCTTTTATAAAACTTCCTTGCAGGACTATCTCGCTAAATACTCCAGCATTAATCGGCCATCAAGTGGGTATTTCCCTTGATATCGTTCTTCCATAGCTTTTATATCCTGGTGGAGTCGTTTCCTTTGTTTTTCATGAAAATCACTTAGCTGTCCTGGAAAACGATGTAAGTGGCTGTGGAGGTAGTGAACCTTATTGCTCATCTTACAACCTAGTTTATTTAAGTTGGGACACATCGCTTCTACTAATTCTGTGCCTTATATTTTCCAATAAAATGTTTAACTACTTAGAAAAACCAACAAGATGCAGAGGCCTCAACGTCGTCCATTGATTATGTGAAATGTACATATTTTAAAAGCTGCCTTATCTGAGGACCATCAAATATTCCGGCCTTCAGTTTTTTCGTACTAATCCCATTAAATTTACCAAGACAGTTTTTTTTGTAGGGCTGTGCAATACACTCTTTAAATATCTACGTTTATTTTATATTTTTAACGTTCTGTAAATCTTCAATACTCAAATAATAATATTATGAATGCAACAGCTGTGATTCAGAAAATATAATAATTAGAAACTAACTAGGACACGACTGTACTCAACTTACGCCATCTAGAGTCCTCTGAAATGACGGATTTCTAATTTATTAATCCTTAATAATTTCCACGTTGTATTGAAAATGTTACTCTGAGATTGAATTTTTGTTGAGAACGTTTGCTTCTTAGCACAGTGGTAATAGGAAATATAAAAAAAAAATTATCTTTTTTGCTAATTTGTGGGTTTTGAAGAAAGATGAAAACTGATACATTGTTGCTTCTTAGTACAAATTTATACCCACTAGAAAGTTTTTTTAAAGTAGACACTTAAAAATACCAGTTACTATAAAAAAACTATCAAGTGGGCCATGGAATATTTTTATTTCCAATTAGTGTCACTTTATTCCAAGTTACTCACACGTCAGTGTATTTAATAAGATTTCTTTATTTATTCAACTTTATTATGGCTCATTTATCCGAAACTTACAGAATAGGCATTTTAATTGTGACAGGATACGGTAAAAAAACAAGAACTCAGAAGCAGGTTTGTGAAATGTGGGGGTAGGGTGAAATGTACAGGTAGTCATAATTCAGAGGGGATGTATGCGAGTGAACTATTTTCATCTTAAAAAATGACAATTTAAAATTAAAGTTCGACCTGTTTCAGGATTTTTCCTAAGAGTTCATAATTATACTGTATATGAATTTATTTCATGCACATGGACAGAACTGTATGTTAATTTTTACTTAATGTTAAACCGAGGACTGAGATTAAAATTATTTTTATTGGCGAGAGGAAAATAAAAAAAGCATTTTTTAAAATATAAACACTAACGAAAACTCACAAGAGAATTTTTCAAAGAATTGTCAAATTTTCTATAAGAGAGGCATGTTTATAAAAAAATCAATATTAACTTATGCAAAATGAATCCAGTCAAACCACGATTGATCGGTTTTTTATTACTTTTTCGATGAGAACTTTCGTGTTCTTAGACGACAAGAAAATTGATTTCATAACTTGCCGTAAACAATCATGTTTCATTAAATGAAATATTGAACATCTTCATCTTTCAAATAAACCTGTGGTACTGATTTTATCTCAAAATTGTAATTTTAGAAATAGCCATTTAAATACATGCGGACCTTTTTGAAAAAAATATCAATTTAATTAATTTTTCAGTAATGGTAAATTTAAAAATATGAATGAAAAAAGTGGACTAATAATAGAAAGCAATGAAACATTCATACAATGAAATAAATATAAATAGCGACCATCGAAAAATATTTTAAACTTGTCAAATTTATTTTAGCCACTTTTAATCGGTAATTAAATAAATATTAAATTAGCCCGTTCCAAATTACATGCTAAAGCTTTTATCTGTGACAGTTACTTTGATATTTGAAAGGGTATAAATTATGGAATCAACCACAATTTCATAAATGACATTTTCCATGGCATTCGCTCCCAGCACAAAATATGTATTTAATTTTAAATGCGTAATGGCGTTGATGAAGTTTCGGCTGTATTTTGTTTTTCCTCCGTTTTGAGTGTGACGGGTCGATAATAATAATAAGCCCGGATCCTTATTACAGGACTAATACAGTTTTATGACGCTTTATATGACTACGTCCGAGATGTGTAAGCCCTTAATGGGGAGTGGATGGCACTCGAAAGCCACATGCTTCGAATTAGCCATTCCATTTTTTCATCTTAAATAGAATAATGCGGAATATTTTGATTACTTTTTCATACTGAATCTTACTAATATAAATAACAATATCTCCATACTACTTTGGAGTCTGAGACCTATGTTTTCGAAACAAAATATATACCAGAGAACTTAAAAATCACACTATTTAAACACTCTCTTTTTTTTATTTACAACGTCTTGATATGCTTTTTGTGACCCATAGATGATTATAGTTGGTCTCACTTTATTGTATAACATGTCCGACAACATCACTCCATCCTGTCGTGGTTGCCTAAGATGCACGGCCTCATCAAAAGTTTTTATGCTGCTCCCCGATGACGTCAATCTAGCATTTTGGAGGGCTCTCTCTTCACCATTTGGTTTTTTCTGTACTACCGACTGTTCTATATTCTCCACTATAATTCCTGAAGCACCAATGCAACGGTACTTTAGCTACGCTTGTAACAGACATTACACATGCACTATTACAAAGTTGAATACAAACCTACCGAAAAATAACAATTTTAATCACCTAAGCATGGTAATAGCTATTGGTTGCTTCCAAGATATTTCCTTGTATCCTCATTTTTCAGTGCATAAAGCAGAAATCAATGTATTAAAATTATATCATATAAGGTTTTTTTTGCACTTTTTGTAATTTTCCGTTTTTTTAACTCCCTGCCATAAAAACGTCTTTCCTGTGTATAGTGCACCTCTGCTTCTTTCTTAGTGCAAAAAGGTTATTAGATCCCCCCACTTATTTTTTCTTCATCAATTTGCTAGCACACCCTAGCACAACCATTTTTAAAGCTAGCACACCCCGCGCAAATAATAAATAGGGATTGTTTTCGGGACTAGCGTCAATTTGCCCCCCCCCCCACTTATTTTTTTGTCTTGAATTTGCTAGCATACAATGCTTACACCTAGCACACGCTAGCACAACCACGTTCGAACCTAGCACACCTACGGGGGCGGTAATATGCAGGGTGTAAATTTTTTCTTCAGCCCCGACTCCCCCCTTACGTTAATTTTTGTCTTGAATTGGATAACACGCAATGCTTATACTTAGCACACCCTATCACAACCACTTTCCAAGCTAACGCTCCTACGGGGACTATAATATACAGGGTAGAAATTTTGTCCACCCCACAGATGTATTACATTGTCTATTATGTACTTTTTTCCCTCAAATTTGATAGCACACAATGTTAAGACCTAGACAACTAAACGAATAAATAATTAAATAAATAAACTAAACTTTATTTCATGAATACTAATTTTTAAAATCATTTTAGTAATATAACAAGCTAACCATTATATTCTTCACCGATTTACATCACTTTTTGTATAATTGTTACATATTCTATAGGATATTCTTCGCAGTGTTTTTTTGTAAATAATATTAGTTTTAGACATTTTTAGTTTAATTACAAAACATGATTTATATACATGAGTATATAATTTTGGCCTAAGACCGAGGACATCTCGAAACCTGTGCACACTGTCAAAAAAATCTAAATAAAAAATCCAAATTAAATTTTCTACAAATTTTGTCTGAAAAAACTTTTCAATTTTCCCAACAGGTTTCCAGATGTCCTCGGATTTAGGCCACAATTATAGGGGAAGTATATAAAACATACTTCCCCCACCTAAAATTTTGTCGCCATGTTAGGAGGTGGGAACCTACATTTCTATGTAATAAAGTGCTGTCTCTCGTCTTTTCTCAAAAACCCTGTTTTTTTTCCTAATTCTACTGGCCTATATATTGTTCACTTAATTTACTTGGTCAACTTTTAGAACAATCATATTAGGAAAAAAGTTCTTCCCTGCAAATAATCCGAAACATTGCATATGCAGTGCCTACTAGTGTCCAGTAATAATATATCATTAATAACCTTCGTGCATATTATGCTACGGCCGCCATCTTGGAAAATGGCGGCCGTCTCAAACTGAAGTACGAGGAATCATGAAATACAAGGCGACATTTAATAATTTTTTCGCATAAATGTAAAATTTGACAGGTGGCGACTGCCACGTAACCAATTTTTTTCACTCCTTTTGTAATTGGCATAATTAAATTTTCCATGAAAAGAATAATAAAACTGTTCCCTACATGAGAACTTTTTGAAAACCACTATGATTATTAAAGTATTGTATATTAAGTATGACATTACTATTATTATTGTGTGTTACAGAATTCAGGTTATCGAAAGAATGCAAAGATTTCATTAATATTTTTACATATAATTTTTCTTTTAGTTCTCATAGATAGTTTTTTTTTCCGCTGTTTGCGAAACCCTATAAAGAATATGTTTCATAAGCATTGTATGCTAGCAAATTGAGGAAGAAAAATAACTGGAGGGGGAGGGGTGCAAATTGACTGACCCCAGATATGAAAAAATTCAGTTTAAAAATGGGCCTTACGCTATTTTGCTGTCTGTTCCGGGGCCGAGGGCCTACTAAATTGCTCTGTGATATGAAAAGTATCACATACGATCGAAAAAATGCGCCAGACCTTGGTATAATATAAATGTTTGTGTATCTACGGGTGTAGCTGTATATTTTTTTAATTTCATCTTAGTTAAAATCAAGTTCAAGATTCTACTAATATAAAATTCCGTTAAATATTTAATCAAAAGAAATTAAAATTGAAATGTATTTTAAAAAATGCCAAAATACGTAAGATGAAGAGTGTTGCTATAACTCGAAATATAAAATAAATATCATTGTCATTTCTTTAATGCGACATTATCAAATTAAACAATGATTTTAAGCTCTCCGATATCGAACAGTTATAGCATATTGTTCAGAGCTCCCGAACAGTATGGATCCCGCTTTGAGTGACAAAGCCTAAAATTGGCAAAGAAAACATCATCCATTATACGTTCTTAGACAAGTGGCAGTGAAGATGATGAATAATTCCTGAATGAAAACCGAAAGTGATGGAATTACTTTTATAGATATTGATATCGTTAACTTTAATTTCGGTGGCTGTAAGAGCCGAACAACTGCACCTGAGCTTCCTGCTGTAAGCGTGAATATTTCATTATACGGCAGCATGTGACCGAGCCGAGTACACTCCGCTGAAAAGGCGGACCGAAATTAGGCAGAAAGCTGAGTGAAAAATGAACCGGAATTTTTAATCGATATTACGTGGCTTTTGATGTTATTATGGACTCGTGTTTATGGTATGGTATGGTAAACATGTTATTATCAGGTCTTCCAAAAAGATATCGTTAATTGGTGGGTAATATATTTTCGTTCAAGTACTCCCATTGGATCAGATATATTAATAATATAAGCGGCAAAATTATGGAATTCTCATTCATTGAATGAATTGATCTGAAACCTTATGTAATGGCTATTACAAACTATGCAGAATAATAGTAATATATAAGAAATGTGAAACCATTTCTAAATGCATGAAAATTATGTTGTTAAGAAAGTAGAGGATTCAGAATGGCCGCATCAAAGCACAAAAATATGTAAAATCTTCTTGGAAAGGGGTAAAACCGCAGTAATTATCATATATATTTATTTTACACATTATAGACCAATAGCCCACAACGTATTTGCTTACATCATGCTATCCAAAAGATTTGCTCTCTGGTATTACCAAAGGCAGCTTACGTGATATGAAATTCACCAGTCTGTCAGTTCTAACCTGTTACAAATTAAAATGACAGAGTGCAAAAATGATGCATTTTTACTCACTTACGTCATGATCTGTGATTGAAAAGTTTACTGCAAACAGTTCTCAAACACGCTTCGTTCAATAAAGTCCTATATTATGTACTCCTCACATAAATAGCTATTATGAAGCATGATAAATTATTATATACTTTGATATTTAGTTTATATTGGAAAATGTTTGGTCTGTTTAGCGGCTATGCAGTTTAGCATGTATATAAAAAAGGAAATAAGAATTATTTAATTTTTTTTATTTATTTAATGATACAACAGCCAACAGTACAAAACCATTTATACTATGTAAATCTAAACTAACTTAACCTATCCTAACCTAACCTAAATATGTAGTACAAGTAGAAATTATGAAGGCAGTTCGACTGTACGACAGTAAATAAAATTTCTGGTTGCTAGGCAAATTTGTCCAATTCACTGCAATTAGTTTCATAACTGGTACAAATAGTATACAGAGGAGAAAACATTAATACGTTAGATCTAGGGGCAAATAAATAAAAGCTATGAGAATGATGAGAAATCCGTGGGACATAAAAGTTCAATTGGCCTAATATTTCACTACAATGTATTTTATTATGCATAATTTTATCTAGAAAACGCAATGCAAAGGACTCACGCCTTTCGGACAGACTAGTAATATCAAGTTTTTCAAGTAATTGATTTTGAGAAGCTCCAATTGGTGGATATGTACCTTAAGTTTTCCAATTTATCGTTATGAGTGTTATACCCAGAATCTTTAAAGTTTTCGCATTATTAAAGTCATGGCTGTTACGCAAGATGAAGCCTAACATTCTGTATGCATGCGAAATTACAGTATCAATGTGGTTAATTTATTATCAAAGATTACACCTAGATCCTTGAACGTAGATCGCCTGTTAAGCGTGTCGGCATTAACATTATAATTATATATGATTGGGGACTCCTTGCTCGTAGAACTCATAACATTGCACTTGCCAACATTTATGTGAAGATCATTTTCATCGCACCAAGCCAATAACTTAGTTAAATTGTTTTGAAGTTTTTCGCAATCATTAAAATCATTAATCCTATGCAACATCTTGACGTCATCGGCATATATTAAGAAATACACGTCTACGCGATCACTGAGGTCGTTAATAAAAATATTAAAGAAAAGAGGTCCAAGTATGGATCCCTGGGGTACTCCTGACGTGGCTCGGTATTCAACAGATTTATATTCCTTATAAGATGCGAACTGCACTCTATCAGTTAAGTAACTCTCAAGAAATTGAAGTAAACCGTCAGATATACCAAATTTGTCAAGTTTACAGAGAAGTTTTCTATGGTTCAGTCTGTCAAACTCCTTAGAAAAGTCAGTATAAACTGAATCTACCTATATGTAAGAATCAATTGATTCAGCAATGTACTGAGTAGCGCAGATGAACTTCGTTACGGTGGAGCGACCTTTCATAAAACCGTGTTGTTGCGTAGATATTTTCAGTTGAACATGTGCATAAATGTTATCATGCAGAAGGATTTCGAAAGCTTTACCAAAGTTACATATGATTGTTATTGCTCTATAATTGGTAACATCATTTTTTTCACCTTTTTTGTACACAGGGCACACTTTGGAGTATATTGTTATAAGCAATCTAGGACACCCGTGCTGCTGGGGGTAAGGCTTTGAAACGAAAATTATCTTTTTTGACTTAAAATGTGGAAGCATCTCTTACAAATATTCAAATTAATTCAACACTTTAAACATTATTGATAATATGTTAATTCCACACAATGGTGAATTCAGCACTCCCTTATGTAGCTAACGCTACACAAAAGCCACGAAGGCCTCAGGCATTAATAAAATAAAGTAGGCGATAAATAAAAACATGTTCGTGCGGACGTGTAATAACATGAGGAACACACTTACCTGTACTCTGGCTTCTGTGAGATCAATCTTCATTGCAATTTCCTCTCTGGTGTAGATATCAGGATAATGCGTCTCCTGAAAAGCCCGTTCCAGTTCCTTGAGCTGGGCAGAGGTAAAGGTGGTTCGTATCCTCCTTTGTTTCCTCTTCTCTGTGAGAACGCCGTCGTGACCGGGATATACTTTGTAAGGTAGACCACCTGTAACACAAATAATCATTTGAAAATTGTGACTAGACTTACACGCAAATCAATACGAATCGGTATATAGTGGAGTAAAACTAAAATTTCTAGGAAATTGTCTTACTATAGCAATTTTTTGGCTAGAACTTGTTGAAAACATGTCAAAAAGTATGGATTAAATCCGTGTGGTGGAAAGCTTTTGTTTAAACAAGAGAATGTCCAGAATCCTGTTTTTTTCTCAATTTTTCTTAAATATCTCTGGCTGTATAATGCGCATCGCAATAAAGAAAGAGACAAATTATTCACAATAAAGTTGTAAAGAGAACTAGATTTGTTCGAAACTTGAAGACATTTTACGGAGGCTATTTTGAAACAATTAATGATAACTTGAACAACGAAACTTTAGATGAATATACCCCTTGTTTACAATAACTCCTAAAAGACAAGTGCAAAGTCGAAAATCGAATCGTCGATTGTTTAGGGGCATCAAGTCGTACATCAAAAATTTGTATGCAAAGATTTCATTAATATTTTTACATATAGTTTTTCTTTTAGTTCTTATAGATAGTTTTTCTTTCCGCTGTTTGCAAAATCCTATAAAGAATGTTTCATTACTATAAGCAAACAAATAATAAATAATTCACTTTTAAAAAATTTGTATTTCAGATTATAGTTGTTTTTCTTTGTGCTGTTACAAAAAAAAATGTTTTTTGGAGATACTTGACAATAACTTTATTTTGACAAAATTTATGAAACTGCAAAGTTTAAAAGCACTTTATATCACTTTTGCTACAAAATATTACCAATTTTGGCAGACATGTAGTAAGAAACTTTTTTGGTCCTAATTTAATACCAAGGTTCTCAAAACCTTATAATATAATGCCTATTCAGTACCTTAACTCATAAAAATTATTTCTAAACAGTATTTTCATTAAGTTGACTGAAGATTTGACAGCTGCTTAAGGTGCAGAATTCAAATTTATATCGATTACGGAACTGAATAGTCTCAAGACCTGTGCATCTCTCCTTTTTAATGAAAGTCAGAATATTTTGATAAAAATGAAAGTTACATATTCTCATTTTTTAATTTGACAGAAATTTTGACAGCTGCTAATTAACATAATATTTTGACATTAATAAGTATCTTCAAAATCCGTAAGAAATATACAGTTTAGTACTTTAAATTTTAAAAATACTTAATAGTCCAATAATTATAAAGATTTCCATAACAAAAAAATGTTATCTGAGATTTTTCTTCAGTAACTGTTAGTGGAGGGAATATACATCACAAAACCACAAAAATCAGTTCTGGGGGTGCCGCGCAACCCCCAAAAAAACACCCCTTCGGTGAAAGAAGCCTTATTTTACTGATAACTCGTCAACCGTTGAAGATATAAAAACATTGCTCATCATAAAACAGTACGTTGGACTAATTTTGAAAAAAGTCCTCGTGTAATTTTATTGTATATGCCATGATTTTCGAGAAAATCGATATCGAAAAAAATTACAACATTTGTATTTTTAATGCGTACGAATTTTCGTTTATTTGAAATTTTTTGCGCGCGGCCTATAGAAAAAATTGAATTGCTCGAAAACCAAACAAGCTAGGAAGAAAAATCAAAATGGGTTTTAAAGGGAATATAAAATACTCTCTTGTGTTTCCATTTTTGATGGCTATTGATATCTATTAGTATATAAAAATAACAATATATTATAGTTACCTCTTGATTTTTTGCGCTTTTAATTATTCACAAGCCCATAATAAATAACTGACTTTAATATGAGTTATAAATGCATTATCTTTTAGTTCAAGGTAGTACTTCAATGCAAAATAAGTTAGGAATAAAAATATTCACATTTACAAATTTACCAGCATGTTGAAGTTAGCCAAATTTTGGCCAATTTTTAATTGTTTCCTAAAAATAAAAAAAAAGACCCAAACATATTGAAAATTTAGCTCAACAAATTTTATTTCAGTTTATATATCATATAACTATTGTTTCTAATCATTTAGTAGTTAAAAAAATTGCATAAAGAATATCATCAAGAAATTGAATTTCCAACCTTTTTTTATTATTTTTTTTTTTTTTGCTAACTTGCTGGTAAATTTCTAAATGTGAATATTTGTATTCCTATCTTTTTCTGTATTGAAGTACTACCTTGAACTAAGAGATAATGAATATATAACTTGTATTAAAGTCAGTTATTTTTTATGGGCCTGTGAATAGTTAAATGTACAAAAAATCAAGAGATAACAGTATTATCTTGTTATTTTTATATACTAGTAAATATCAATAGTCCTCAAAAATGACAACACAAGAGAGTATTTTATATCGCCTTTAAAACCCTTTTAGATTTTTCTTCCTAGCTTATTTGGTTTTCAAGCAATTCCATTTTTTCTAGTGCAAATACAAATTTTGCAATTTTTGTCAATATCGATTTTCTCGAAAACCATGGCATATACAAGAAAAATACAAGAGGACTTCTTTTTAGAACATTAGTCAAGGTTTCTTTTTTATAATGAGCAATTTTATTGTATCTTCAACGGTTAACGAGTTATCAGTAAAATAAGGCTTTTTCCACGGGGTGGTTTTTGGGAGGGTTGCTCGGCACCCTCAGAACTGATTTTTATAGTTTTGTGATGTTTAATCCTCCCACTAACAGTTAGTGAAGGAAAATTTCAGATAACATTTTTTGCGAAGTGGTGTATTTTTTACTTCATCGACTGGACTATAGTGATACATTTTTCATTAAGTTGACTGAAAATTTGACAGCTGTCAATAATCTATAATTTAAATCAGTATTAACTATGGAGCTAATTAATTTTAAATCCCTTTAGATATCTGTTTTTTATGGAAACTTAGGATATTTTGTAATGAGGAAAGACACACACACATGCTTATTTTTAATTATGACAGCTACCAACTAACATAATATATTAGACAGTAATTTCCTATCAGGTATCTCCAAAATCTATAGAGAAATGCCTATTTAGCACTTTAACTTTCAAGAAGACTTAATAAAGGGCATTTTAAGTAAGTTGGCAGCAATTTTGACAGCTGTCAAATTTAAAGATATGTGTCAATTACGTAATTAGAAAGTCTTACAATATTTTACATTTATTTTCTTTAAAATCTTACATTATCTTCTATATAACAGAAGATACAGTTTAAAGTCATTATATTTGACAGTTAATTTGGCAGCTGTCAAAAATAAAAAAGGGAAATGGGAAATATAATTTGACATCATTTGATTACTTGTGAAATGAAATTTTAACATTAGAAAATAGAAAGTATTCATAAATTTGTGATCTTGACTGATTCTCATTGGAAAAACCCGTATTTTTTTAGTAAAAATATGTTTTTAGATGAAAATTATAAAAAGCTGGGAACGAAAATCCGGTTGGAGGGTTTGATAGAGAACTTTATAATGAACATTAAAAAAGAAAGCATCTTAAAATTATTAATTTTACGATATATAAGTTGATTTGGTAGATTTTGGTTGATTTGATAGATCATTATCTATTCATGTTCAAAAATATTTTCAAATACGTTTCTTTAAACGTGTTTAGAAATCGAACTGATATAAATAATGTTTTCCCTACCAGATGTATTGTTCTAGTCCAAACACTCCAAACTCAAATAAAATTGGAAAATTAAGAAATGTTATGTAAATCACTGATTATACCTTTATGAAGGATGTCATTGAAAATATAATAAATATTGATTGATTTGTAACAAACATTTTTTACATTTATATATCACTAAATATTTAGTTTATTTATTATTCAACTGCTACTCCGCAAATACTTATCTTCCTTTATTTAAATAATTATTTTTTTGAATGAAAAACAGAAGAAGTGCGAGAAATATGTATAGTATTATATTTTTGTCGATAGCAGGAAATACTCACTAGTTTTGAATGTCAAAACAATCAAATTATACTATAGTAATAATTAATTCTTATCAGACTAACTAGACTAGAGTGGTATTATTAAGATTCTAAGGCTAAGGCGGACATTTTTCAATGCGTAAAGAAGGGAGAAATGCTGCGATCAATATAGGCGTTTCTTCCTGCTTCTAAACTTCCTGCAAATTCCTGCTATAGTAAGTAGCAATGGCGGACCCAAAGAGTTTTTAAATTGGCATCACTTGTTTTCATTGAAATTTTTTACTTCTAAAACTCCTCCGTTTGTTATTGTTGCCTTCAGACGAATATAAAATTCAGATTTAAAATGTATTTACGAACAAATAGAAGTAGTAATTGAATGGAGTAATAATAATAATGTTTATATTTGAATTTGAATTTGATTGTTACAATATACAAAGCGTTCAAGAAAACAACGCGATAGGATGAACCATATAGTTTATTTTAGAGATAAAAGAAACATAAGAGACGCTGTAAAATCACCGGTAGTTTATAGTACCTTGCAGACTTATAAGCAACATGCAAATTCTCCAAGGTTACTGCAAAACAAATAACACACATCAGTTCATTTTAATTATATCTAACAATAGTTTTACTTCCACATCCACGTGGTGGATTGGAAGTACAGTAATCGTAAAACAAATTTCAAACATTTTTTTTCTTGAAATGTCATGAAACCTCGAGATTTTACATTTGAGCGAAGAGAAAAGTTATGTCTGTCTGTATGTAACTGTTTTATCGGCACGATTTCTCCGGAATGGTTAAAGATATTTACTTGAAATTTTTACACGTATGTATTATAACGAGATTTGGAACTGGATTGTTTTTTTAACATATCCAGTGAAGGGTTGGGGTTAATAGCGGGAAATAAGTAAATCAAGCGAGTAAGAGTACAGAAACTTGAAATTTGGTGTATGTATTAGAAGCCAAGGTCTCAAAATTTTTTATAATATTTTCCATCCCCCCCACTACCCCCCACTCCATTATTAAAGGGCTTGAAATTTGGTATACGTATGTATTATAATGGCATCAGGAACTGTATTATATTTTGGGATTATTTCGTTGAAGGGTTGGGGGTTAAATAGGGGAAAATAAGTAAAGTAAGCTGGTAATAGTACAGAAACTTGAAATTCAGTATATGTACTAGAAGACAAGGCCTCTGATTTTTTATAATATTTTTAAGAGTACGGAAACTTGAGATTTGCTGTATATACTAGAAACTAAGTTCTCAGATTTATTTCTAATATTTTTCTATGACATCTGCCCCAAATATTATTAAAATTCTATGACCTATAATTTCCACATACTGGACTGCAAATATAGACAAAATGTTTTCTTTAAAGTGACTGAGACGAAAAATCTGGATGTGAAAGTAGTGATTCCTTAGGCAGCGGTTTTTTAATTTCATTTAAAACCTTTTAGACTGTAGACTTTATGATGAAGTTAAAATTTGTATTATATCATTGTTTCTGCAGTATTGTTAATTGTGGCAGAGTGGAATTTTCCATTTTCAAAAAGTTATCATTCAAATCGATTCCTTGCATAATTAACTATTAACCAATTAAATATAACTATTATTAGCAACAGTATACAATACAATAAAATATATGCAGCGAAAGAATTCACCGATTTTTATGCTTACGAGGTACTTTTCTAAAATCATAATTATTGCTTCTAGATAAACATGCTTCATTGTATTAGTCATAAAATTCTGAACCACTTTCAAAATGTCCATTTGGCACTTAGGCACGTTTATTGTAATCACGATAAATAATGAACGAAAAGTCCGATCTCATTAAAATTTAGACAATGAGTTAATGTTAGATAAAGGAAGAACCCTATCATTTTTGAAAAAACCTATCACTAGTTATAAAAATTATTGGACATTTAATTTAAAAAATGTACGCAAAGACGGCTACTACTTTCCATATAACTTTGCAAAAACTAATATACTACTATTAACAAGCATTTCGTCTACCAAATCAACCTTATTAGGAATTAGTTAAATTTAAAAAATGGCAATTATACCCATACAATAATTAAAAAATTCTAAAAGTGTAGCATATTGTAAAACGTCGGTATATTCAATTTGAGAGAAAAAAATTCTGTCGGTCTCTCTGTAACTTTTTTGTTCACACTTTTTCTCTGAAACGCACCGTGGTCCTAAATCGAGTTTTTTGGTTCAAAAATAGCTAGAGAGCGCAAATCTTGTCGGAAATGCACAAGTTCTTTAAAATTAATTCTTACCGAAATTACAACAAATCTTCGGAGCACGGAATTGGAAAAAAAATATATTTTTTTATTATTTTAAGTTAGAGGCCAATTGTTTCTAAATTAAATTCGTTAAAAATTGAACTTTTTTTTAATCTTCAAGCCAATTAGTTTTTATTTAAACTGTTAATTAAGCTGAATGACGTCGCGTGATTAATTCCAAATCGAAAACCAGTCCTTCTCCAGCTTAATTCACTCTTCATTACGTCTGAAAATAAAGTTGCAAATAATTGAAGCTTTAAAAAGGGAGATTTAATTTTTTTTATTGCATGAACACCAAGTATAGTAGTATTTTATTGAAATTCGATATTAGTGAATTTTTGATAACAACGAAGAAGACTATGAAAATGTTTTACAGTTAAAAGTTTGCCTAATAAGATATTTTTTTGGAAAATGAGGTTCATTTTTCTTCACAAGGACGAACGCCACTGGTGAATTTTTAAATATTTTGCCGTGAAACAACCTCCTGATGAGTAACCCACCAAATTGTTTTAATGTCGCATGATTAATAAGGCAGCTGTGATATGGGAATCATGAAAAGGGAGACGTACTGTATACTAGAAGCTAAGGTCTCAAATTTTTTCTGACATCTCTCGGACGTTTAAATAGACTTGAATAGGAAATCTGGTTGTGGAAGTTGTGATTCCTTAGACAACGCTATTTTTTTAAATATGTACTTTTCTATACAAGAAATATTTGGTCTCCTCCATCCCTTTTTGAGTATGAAAAATGTAATCGATCGATTTTTAAAAAGTACTGCTTTTAACATCTGACATTGAGGCATTCGGAAAAAATTATGTTTATCTTTTATGTAATTGTTTATTTAATAATAATTGTTCAATTAATAATACAGTGCAAAAGCCGAAATTTATATATCCTGCGTGAAAAAGTGAATCTTTATTAATTCAATTCAATTCAAGTAATACAATAACGCGAAAATCAAAATAATTGTTCGCATCCTTCTCAACGCAAATTACACATAAGAGTTCTGAAGTTGGCGCACAGTTGCACTTATATTATTAATTATTACCACGGTGTTTATGAGCTCGGTTTTACCACAGACCGCAATATTAAATTGCCTAAACTACATTTCCCACTTGAAAATTCATGTATTCCGGGATACACACGGAATTATACTATCACTTAGTTCCAGACTGGAAATAATACACCTCGATGTTGTATAAACGTTGTGGCACTTTGTCTGGTTGTTACTTTTAACAATGTAATGAAATTGTGACTAGATTCGTAAAATTCTAATTTTGTAGATTCATGTGGTATGTGGTACTAGATTTAAATGATAAAACTAGATGTAAACAATTATAGTTTTTTCAGTTGTATTAATAGACCAAAAGCCATGACATATTCAAGTCTATGAAACCCACCTCCTTGGAGAAAGACCTCGGAAGGACGTGGTAAAAATTAACACTTTTAAGGGAGTCCGACAGCCATCAGCAAGAAAGGAGTAAAGATGGCATCGAGTGGGGAGCACGTGAGTGTCTCCGCCGCACAGTGGAAAGAAAAGCCTTTTTTGGACAAAAATCTGCCTACAAGTCAAATCTTAATCAATTTTTATCAACCTTGGCTTAAAATGTAGGTTATTGTTTTTCTTACTTTTTATTGGGTATTTTGCCACTGAAAAATATTTAAAAATTTTAATGAAGAAACCTCTGCGCCAAACGGATCAGACAGAGGTTGGTTCTTGAGTACTTGACTGTTTCAAAAAGTCTCACACCTAATAATATATAAACTAGAACAATGTTATAAACTAAAAACTGAAAATCAAAGGTATAGGTAGTTAACGTTTCAGAAGAGAATCTACTTCCGTTCTCAAAACTTTTTTGGCCGTCATCCATGACAGTTCTTTGTTTATGTATTTCCATAGTCACGTGAGACATTAAATGGGCTTGTTCCATGATATTATTTTTGTATGGTTTTTATACTTTTTCATATAGTACTCGGTATTCTCATTATACACTTAAAATTTCGTATTATTAACTTTTTTCGTTCTCGAGATATAAGGAGTTGAAATTGGTAATAGTTGCAAAAACCGAGCACTCATTTATGACGTCACTATACGTAAGTGACGTAAGAAAAATGGCTTTCTGGGACCTTTCAAATTTAACCTGAAAAGTCGAAAAACATGGATTTTTTAAACGCTGGTAACTAAATAAATACGTCGAGTGAAAGTTCGTTCTATGTCTCTAAGGAAAGGAGAAGGTCGGCGATCAATTCTAATCGTAAATTGCATGGTCAAAATCAAAAATTCGTTCCGGCAGGAGCGATAGAAAATTGTAATTATTTGACATTTCACCAAATTGTACTCCCCTACTGTCAAGTAGTAAACAAAACAAACAATACTTTGAAAATACTTATAATTATAACAAGTAAGGAGAATCAAGTCTATTGAGATCGCCGAGTCTATGCGTATAGTGACGTTGCGCCTGGCCACGCCCCATTTTCGCGAAATGTAAATTTGTAATAGTTTTTAAGATACTAAACGTGCGAATAAGATTCTGATTTTTTGCAGATCCATTCATTTATAGTTGCACTTTCGATTTATGAAATAAAAAAAAATGCTGAACAAGCCCATTGTATTTATCTTATTTTTACTTACTTCGTCTCTAAGGATGGGCAAGCAACTAGTACAAAATTCTATTGAATAATTAGAAACGCATCTATCCTCGTTTAATAAAATAATCGCGGATTCTTTAAGTTTTCTTTTAGTTCCGTTGCTCTCTTTTTCCGTAATCTTCGCCGAGTCGCATTTAATCCTATGATTATTAATTATCCCACGCGTGTTCACAAATTTTGGATTTTTCAAATTCTCCCCTTCTAGCGTAATTTCTATGTTCACCAAGCCTTACGTTGAAAGGCCTACGTAATGTTTTCCGCACTCACACGGAACACTATAAATACAATTTTTTGAATTTTTAACAATATTTAAGGGTTTGGTTTTTGATAAAACCGATCTAAGCGTGGAGCCCGTTTGAATGAATGAATCAATGGCAGTAATTCCATATATACATGGTTTATCGGATAAATTACGAAAAATTGGGAATAGGTTTTCCGTACGAACTGTTTTTCAAATGGGCCAGGTGGGTATTTGTAGTTACTGTAAACTATACAATCCCATTGCATATGTTTATTGTGTGTAAACTAACTCTATATATATCGTATTATTGAGTTATCTATAGATATAGAAAAATTTAAATCTGGCGGGTTTTTTTTTTCGTTTTTAGCATACAAAATTTTATACGAATAAAAATGTCTGCTATGTGGTTTTTCTAGTTTGTAATACATCTACGTATATGGAAAAAAAACCAGCAGACATTTTCATGGCACATTTTTCAATATTTCACAAAAATTGCAGAATTTTGTGAAATTTCGGTATTTTCAAAGTGCTACCACACTTGCTCAAAACCACTTGCGCGTCTGCCATACGTATTTTCCCATCCCTCTCGTGAGCCCCAAGACATCTAACAAGGTTTTGAGCAGTTACCGGACCTGTCATGTCATTCATGTAACAGTCGTACCCAGCAAAATTCCAAAATTATGATTTTTCGGGCATGTCTCTGGATCGCAACCACTTGCGAGGGTCAAACTTTGCAGGAGGTATGTCCAGGATCTTATCTACCGATATATCAAAACGGCAGACAGTTACCGGACCTGTCACAAACCGACTGTACTTCAAAGCCCCCCCTCTCCGGGAAATTGCCACGTAGAAATTCGAAAACCCTGACTAGGCGACTTGGGGCACTACCAACAATCATACTTTATGGTCAGCAGACAGTCCCATTACCTGTCACAAAAACATATAGGCAGCTCTCTGACTATAATATTTTAATTTATTTTATCGTTTATTATATTGTGTATTATTTATAATATCGGTTAATATTGATCATGTGGATATACTAATTTATTTTACTTTTTAATTAAATAAATATAACAAGTATACTTTCATATGTTTCATGAAGAACTTACCGCAGACTCAGTTCAATTAATTTTAAATAAATAAATCTGCGCCCATTTGCAGCTCATTGCCAAATTTCAGAATTTTTGCTAACTCTGTCGGGTTTGGCCCCACCGTGCGACAGTTTAATTTTTAGTTACTATTTTTTAAAAGACAATTCAAATATTTTTTTCTCCCCATTTCTCCATGAAGCTGATACCCATCCCCACCTAAACAAATCTTATTTTATTTTGTATACATCTTATTTTCATATAAATTTTTTCAATAACCTACAGGGTACTAGTCTACTACGAAAAAGAGAAATAACACACTGCCCGCTTCGACAAAACAAAAATTATTGTTAACTGTAAAATATACAATAATAAACACCCGAAACATGCAGCGTGGGTATCAAAGCCAATGCAGCATATTCGGCTATGGTTGTTGTTTCAGGAGCGATTTTGTTTTAACACGACTATAACTTCCTCACACAATTTCACTTCAAACAAATTTTTCCGAGCCGAGCTAATTTAACTGCACTAACAGAAACAGTTTTCCATCCTTAATTCATAACAAAAACTATTTCGAACATTTCGCTCGTAATATTGCAGTATTTTTAGACTGCTAAGAATTTATTCACAATGTAGAGAGCAAAATATTACTTAGTTTTCCGTTGAGTGCGTTTTGCATGAAGTTTTTCATCTGAAAGCAACGAGATAAACCGAGGAGGAAAATTGATGGAAATGCACATTGAATTTTTATCGTCCTTTTACTGTCGCAACATGTAGTTTATGGTCGAGGAACTCTCTTTTATGGCCCGGAAGACGAATTTCTTTGTCTTTGCGTCAAATATCAAACAATATAAATCTTTTATGGTCTTTGTACATTCAATATTTTGTTCTTTTACTCACTTTTCGTCAGACGACTTTGTAGGTATATCAAAGTTACACATTCTTATTTTTGACAATATTTAAACAATTAAATTATATCTTAAATACGTCAGAAATTTTAGGATACAGCAACTATTTCATAATTTAGATGATTCGTGTAGTTATAAGCGATCTTGAGCTATCAAGCATGTAATAATTGTGAGCGCAAAGAACATTACAATTAAGTTTAGCATAGGTATGTGGAGGTAAACACAATTTTCATCCACAAAGACATTTGCAATAAAATGCGACATCAGTTCGGTTTTCAGAGTTTTATTTAAATGAACATAAATATCGGGCCTATAAATAAATAAAAATCAATTCCGTTTGAACAATTAAACTTAAACTAGATAACAGTAGGTATCTTTAAAATAATTAATATAATTAAACCATAAATTGACATTTATAGATATTGTCCAAAATGTCCACCATTTATTTCTATACACAATTCGGCTCTGCGTACAGTTGCTTGAATGGCTCTACGCAATTCAGCCGGCGTTATTTCATTAAGAGCCCGTACAACTTTATTTTGCAGCTCTTCACGGGTATTTGAAGAAGTTTTATAAACTTTATTTTTGAGAGTGCCCCATACATAATAGTCGAGGGGTGTTAAGTCCTAGGAGGCCACCTGATATGACCTTGATTTGCGATAAGGCGTTCACCATGCAAGTTGTTTAAATATTCCATCACTCTTCTGGAATTATGTGGGGGAGCACCATCTTGTTGGAAAAACAGGTTTTGTAAATAGGCAAGAGGAAGTAAGTCAAGAAATTCTGCTGTCTGGTTTTGTAAAAAGAATAAATATCGTTCGCCAGTAAGTGTTCCATCAAAAAATATGGGTCCAATTATTCGATCTCCAAGTACTCCAAGCCAACAGTTAAACCCAAATCTTTTCTGAATATTCCCCGCCCTACCAACCTCGGATTTTCTTGAGCCCAGTACCTAGTATTATTTCTGTTAAACATACCTTGCTTCGTAAATCTACTTTCATCTGAATATAAAATATGAAAGGGAAAACCTGGGTTTTGTTGTACTGCATTTAAGAACAAGTTGCAATATACTAGCCTCCTGTCGTTATCATCTCCATAAAGATGTTGGTGTATTTGGTATTTATAAGACCGAAACTTATGTTTCTTCAAAATTCTGCAAACCGAAGACTGACTAATGTCGCATTCCATTGACAATTCCCTTGTTGATGTTGTTGGGTGTACCATCACAAATCCTAATACATCAATTTCTTTGTCCTCACTTACAATAAATGTTTGATGGTCATCTTGTTGATTGAGTTCGTTTCTTAATTCTTGTTCCACTCTGGCTAACAAGTCTCTGCTTGGATGACGTCTGTTGGGATATCGTTGCTGATACAGTTCTGCAGCTGCAGTTGAATTTCTGAGACGCTCTCCATATATCAGTAACATATCGACCTTTTCATTTCTACTAAAATTATTCATTTTCTTTAATTTTTACTCAAAGAGATTTCCGCAACGCTTTATTTTGTATCTGTCTGACAGCTGATATTGTTTTATTACATTCAATGGCTACTATGATTTCTCCAATGTTATTAGGTTACCAGATTTACACAGAAATGTGCCATTTTAGTTTCCAAAGCCCACTAATCTATTATCTATTAGCCGCATGTTTCTAAAATCTTGGTTGCATTGTATTTTGGCTGAAATCTCAAATATTTCTGAGCGGATTTTCAAAATTTTGGTATCATTAGATTCGTATGAAAATGAGGTATTTAAAAATGTTGGTGAACGATCAAATTCTCATTAAAAAAAAACGAGTTAGTGGGTAAAAATCACATTTAAAAATTTTAAACGCCTCTAGAGAATTAATTAATGCAATGATATTGCTCTTTTCATTTTTATAGTAACGTACCACACAAACTAAAATATATTTTGGGCACCACAGCACTCTGGATTCAGAAATAGATTTTTTAATAAAATTTTTATCAAAAAGTGACCAAAATGGATGTATTGTATTCAAAATTTCCTCTACATTCCAAAAATGTAAAAATATATAGGGTGTTCCATTTAAAAATCGAAAGTTGCGGGTATTTCCGGTCAAACCGGATGTGCACCAAACTTGATTTTTTATTGAAAAGATGGCATTTTAGTCGTGTAATAAGGCCTCCAAATTTCAATTTTCTATTCCAAATATTTTAGGAAATATCGGGGCGAGCGCAATTCGTGACTCACCCGGTATATACAATGTGTCCACGAAAAAGCGATTTTATAGGTTTAAATAACTATTTTTTTCACTATGAACACATACAGAAAATTGTGTTCATAGTGAAAAAAATGGGTATAATCTCTCTTTTCTGTGGATACATTGTATATGTATGTATGTCTATGTATGTAATTGTAATGCACGAGCTGCATAAAACCCAACTCCACGCACTATTAGAACTGTATAAAGCAACTAATTTCCACACTGTCGTAAAATAGAAGGAAATCTTTCGCATCGCCTCGATCGGGGCATTTTTAACCAGAAACCACCAAATACATTTTCAAAGCTTATAAGAGAATTTGACGAACGATCAGCATAAATAAAACTGAAGCGTACATTCGTTCCCCTTTATTTTCTTTCTATTTCGCGGGATAAATGTTTGCCTTTTGCCGGAAAAGAAAGTGAAAAGAGAGTGATGATAATTTCGTGAGTGATGTTTGGGTTTGTGTAGGCCTTCTTCGTTATAAAATCATAAGGTGATGACATCCAAATTTCAACTAATACAATCAAGCCTTTTATACAGACGGGACCGTTTAGCGCTGTCTGTAGATAACAGGATAATAGTTTCATAAAGCAAAAATACATTTTCGAAATAATGTAATAAAGCAAATAATATTATTTTGAAATAATAGTTGTTCATGTAACTAGTACGGCAAGACAAGTAAAATTTTGTATGTAATACGGTGCAAAATGAGTTTCTTTCACTTGCTACGCTTGTTGGACAACATTTATTTTTTAACAATTTATTTTAACGGAGCCGTAAAAACACTTCAAATGAATATGTTAAAGATTTTTTGCAGATGTAGGATGTATTCGCAAGTAGAGCCACTAACGGAGACTTATCACAATTTTTGATAGCAATTTTAGTAAGTCTTAAGACTTAATAATAGTTCAAACCAATCTAAAAATAGTATCTTTTTTTAGAGTCGAATTCTCCTTTTCCAAGGAGCTCCAATTAAAATCGATTGCATATTAACAATTTATAGAAGTTATGATTTTTTTGATATCTCACTATGCGTTAGTATTCAATAATATGTGTTTCCCGCTATAAAATACTTGAGACTTGAGAAAATTCCGCAGCCTTTTACTTCCACATCCACGGAGTGGAAATTTTCAAAATATTTGTTTGTTGAAATAGGTTTGGAATGTCACAAAACGTCGAGATTTTAAATTTGAGTGAAAAAAGTTTCTATCTGTCGGTCTGTCTATAACTTTTTTTGTGCGCACTTTTTCTCTGGAACGGTTTAAGATATTGACTTAAAATTTTATACACGTATATATTATAACGAGATCTAGAACTAGATTGTTTTTTGAACTTATCTGGTGAAGGGTTGGGGGTAAATAGGGGAAAATAAGTAAAGGAAGCTGGTAAGAGTACACAAATTTGGAATTTGGTGTATACAGGGTGTCCCAATAAAAACTCCCAGGCCAGATATGTTCTAAATGAATAGAGATATTTTAATTCTGTAAAAGCCAATTTGTAGATCATAATATAATTGTTTTTTTAATATATCAGTATATAGATGGCAATGTGCTCTAAAGAAATATGTCGATGGGAGAAACTTTGAAATGGGCCTTTGCCAATACTGAATAATTGTAATCTCTTCAACATTTTAGTCCTTTAAGTGGGACAATCTGCATTTAATTTACAAATTTTAGAAGAAAATATTTAAAGAATTTTTCATATCTTATGAATTAAATATATTTGAAGTAACCCTTGGAAAAAAAACTAAAAGTAATATTTATTATATAATTCAAACATTTAAGCAATAAGAACAATTACGAACATAAAACAATTTTTACGAACTAATGAAATTAAAATAACTATCTTAATGGGTGTTCAAAATTATGGCCATTTTCATTAACACACATCGTAAACCTATTAATTAGTTAAGATCTATAAACTTTTAATAATGTATGCCGATTAATGGCGGCAACACTAGCATAAATTTTATTATAAAGATCTGCCATGTCTTCTATTGGTTCTTTGTACACTTCACTTTTTTAAAATCCCCATAAATAAAAGTCTAATTGAGTAACGTCAGGAGATCGAGCGGACCATCTAAGTACTCCATTGGTACCAATCCATCTTCCTGGGTATGTTTGATTTAAATAATTAACAACGTTGTGATGATTATGTGGGCCTGCTCCATCCTGATGAAGCCACATATGATCCAACTGAGCGGGCAAATTCCTTAATAGAACTTGTAAATTATTTTGTAAAAATTGTAAATATCTCTCACCTGTTAAATTCTCTTGGTAGAGGTATGGGCCAACAATATAACAATTAACGATACCACACCAAACATTTACTCCAAAACGATTCTGGGATCTGGTGTGTCTCATCCACCTAGGATTCTCTTGAGACCAGTAACGACAATTATGTGTTGTGATTACTCCATTGTTTTGGAATCGACTTTCATCACTCCACATAATTGTATCTAAAAGATTTGGATTTTCTTCTAAGAGAATTGAAAATTGCGCCAAAAAATCTAATCTCCGCTCATTGTCCCCTGGAATCAAATGATGAACTAAATGAACTTTATATGTAAAAAATTTGTTTGTTTCTTGGCAGGTGGAACGTGCAATATTTGTTTCTTCCGTCAACTTGTGTACTGACATGTTTGGGTTATTTTCTACTTGATGTAATACCAATGCAATATTTTCATCAATTGCAGTTCTTTTTCTTCTTGTTGTTTTTGGTTTCTTAAAACCTCCATAATTTTTCAAGTTAAAACATAAACTTACAAAAGTTTTCCGATCTGGTAAAGGTCTGTCAGGAAAACGTATTTCATATAAACTTACAGCTCTTAAAGCATTTTTGCGACATTCCCCATAAATTAAAATCATGTTTAATTTATCTTCATTTGTATGAGAAACCATATTTAATAATAAATATTCACAAAGAAAACAATTATTATGTACGTTAATACAGTTCTATTGACACACCAATAGACAAAATGTGATTGAAATTGAGAAATGTCAAAACTATTATTCCAAAGGTAACTTTAATTGTATTTAATTTATAAGGTATAAGGATTATTATACTCACTAGATATCAAATATTTTTAATTATAATCTAACCTAATAACAAAGAAATTATATGAAAAATTCTTTAAACAATTGGCAAATGCCAACATTTGGACTCAAATATCTCGAAAACGGTTAGTTTTATGGTATTTTTTTAGAACATAATCTGCTTAGAAATGCATTTTCTTTCACATAAACCCCATTTCAAAGTTTCTCCCATCAATATCTTTCTTTAGAGCACAGCGCCATCTATATACTGATATCTTAAAAAAACAATCATATTAAAAAATGAAGCTCTCTTTATGCTCTACAAATTGGCTTTTACAGAATTAAAATATCTCTATTCGCTTAGAATATATTCGGCCTGGGAGTTTTTATTGGGACACCCTGTATGCTGGAAGAGAAGGCCTCAGATTTTTTAAATAATATTTTTCATCTCCCCACCACCCCCACTCCGTTATTAAAGGGGCTGATTAAATTGAATGGAGATGTTCACTTGAAATTTAGTACACGTATGTACTATAACATCTGGAAGTAGATTATATTTTGAGACGATTCCGTTGAAGGGGTGGGGGGTAAGTAGAGGTAAATCAGAGAAAATAAGTAAAGTAAGCTAGTAAGAATACAGAAACTTAAGATTTGGGGTATGTACTAGAAGCCAAGACCTCAGATTTCTTTATAATATTTTTCAACCAACGCCTTTAACTTACCGTGAGCGATTACCCTACTCATTCAAAATTTATTGCGCAACCCCCTGGGTTGTGTTGTATTCTGGAAATAGTATTAACACGGTCGTTGGCTGTCTGCTTGTCATGTTTTTCTTCATTTTATTCAATTATCATACAATTTGCAACAACTGCTTGTCAACTAAATTGAAAATATTATCGAATGGTTGGGCAGTGGGCATCCATGATATCCTCTTCTATAGATACATTTTTGACAATTGGTGGAGGTGTCGGTTACAGTATTTTAGTGCGTGTATCCCGTTAGAACTCTTTGACGTTAAGTTTTAAGAAAATACATATTACCTTAGTGTATCCTTTAATACATTTAAAGTAATGAATTCCCGTGAGTCAGTATGGAGTTTGCAACGTAGTTATGTGCAAGGGGGAAACTACATATAGATCAACAAGATATTGACTAATTTTAACGTAGCACTAGCAATATCCTAATATAAATATTAAACTGTCATTTTTAATTCTTAGTGGTTTTCAACTTTGTATTAAGATTTGGAGGTTATACACCTCAAACTAACGATTTGTAAGTTGGAAAGTATGAACAGTGTGCATTATTGATGTCAGAAATCGAAAGAAACTACCAAGGGAAAATTTATAGTGGAACTTTTAGCTACTTTCCAACTTTTGTGCAAAATTATCGTTTATTTTGATTTTGTCTGTACAGGGCCGATCGCTATTTTGGGGTCCACTTCTTATAGGAACGAATAACTAAATCAAGATTTGATAACATATTCACCGGGAACTGCATTGATCGATATAGGAAAAACTTTGTAACAAACATTTTTAATATTTTGAGAGTTATTAAAGTCAGTGTAGCTAATTCAGCCAAAATAATTACAAGCTGTGATATTATCACCATTATATAAATGTGGTACAACAGTAAGTTGTAACTCGAAAATCACGTTTTTTAGTTGTGTAAGGCGGTCTTCCTGAGCGTGACAGTTTTGCTGTCATTTAAGAGCTTTGTAGGTTATTGATATATAGACGTCAAAATTGCAACCTCTTCACTTCATGAGGATGTAAGAAAAATGAATAAAATCTTGGTTTAATTTTATCATTTTATAAATGTTAGCAAAAGAATTTGTCTCTAAAAGAAAACTATTAGGAAATAGAAAAGCCGGTTAAACAAAACAATTTTAATTTTTTAAAAACAAAGATAAATTATACGAGATTATAAAAGTTATTACTTAGTCATAGGTCCATTGTTTTCTAAGACTTGTAATCTATTTGTCGTCGAGTTACTTAATTAAATTTATCGATAAAGGACCCCGCAGTTTTTTATAGTAAAAATGGGTTTCAGTGGATTGTTCTGAAACTTGGGGAAAATTCTCTTTGTCCACCAATCCGACCGAATTCGATTTTTTTATCTAAAGGCGATTGAAACTGAAACCATAAAAATTCCGTAAATATTTAGGATCATTTTTTGGAGAAATATAAGTCTCTTGGTGTTTTTTTCAAAGTGCTTCCTTCTCCAGGAAAAAAATAACAAACAAACAAAATTATATATTTTTTGTAATTTTTTTACGGAAAAAGGAAGCACTTTGAAGAAAAGGGGGGGGCATAAGTTGATTATTTTTACCTAAAGAATATGCTTGAATATTTTGGGATCTCTCTGAAGTATAAAAAAAATAAATATTTAGGGAAATTCTTGGTCGAAATTAGCTTTGTCTAAGAAATTCTGCTTCTTTCACCTAAACTAATTAATAAAATTCTATGAATTCCTTTTTTTGCAGTTTCTATAAATTCTCCATAAATAATAAACAAATTTAAGAGTCTTCGTGGGTGTAATTCAAATATACTAGCATTTTTTATATAAGAGAGTAATCCCAGAATATTAAGGTCTTTGCGATTAATAAATAAAAAGGAGTTACATGTCGGTACTCGAATTATACCTTATTTTTTTGAAGGAAATTACTTACACTTACTTCAATTCCAACTCATTTTTGATTTAGCTGTTCTGTGACAAATGCTGAATGATCCAATGGGCTTGTTCCGTGATATTCTTTTTATATGGTTTTTATACTTTTTCATATAGTACTCGATATTCTCATTGTACACTTAAAATTTCGTATTATTAACTTTTTCCGTTCTCGAGATATAAGGAGTTGAAATTGGTAATAGTTGCAAAACCCGAGCGCTTATTTGTGACGTCACTATACGCAAGTGACGTAAAAAATGGCTTTCTGGGACCTTTCAAATTTAACCTGAAAAGTCGAAAAACATGGAATTTTTAAACGCTGGTAACTAAATAAATACGTCGAAATAGAAAATTCGTTCCGGCAGGAGCGAGAGAAAATTGTAATTTTTTGACATTTCACCAAATTGTACTCCCCTACTGTCAAGTAGTAAGCGAAACAAACAATACTTCGAAAACACTTATAATTATAACCAATAAGGAGCATCAAGTCTATTGAGATCGCCGAGTCTATGCGTATAGTGACGTAGCGCCTGGCCACGCCCCATTTT
Source organism: Stenurella melanura (assembly GCA_963583905.1). Classification (NCBI taxonomy): domain Eukaryota; kingdom Metazoa; phylum Arthropoda; class Insecta; order Coleoptera; family Cerambycidae; genus Stenurella; species Stenurella melanura. The sequence goes on along the minus strand of OY757314.1, from coordinate 6,356,973 downwards.
CGCGAGATGGAAATTTATAATAGTTTTTAAGATACTAAACGTGCGAATAAGATTCTGATTTTTTGCAGATCCATTAATTTATACCTGCACTTTCGATTTATGAAAAGAAAAAAAATGCTGAACAAGCTCATTGAGTTTCAACGCGGTACCCATCTCTATATAACCTTCGTTCAACAGTTTTTAGATGCAACATTTTACAAGAAATGGATCGGATCGAGGGGATATATCGAGTGGCTACCTAGGTCACCTGATTTAACTGCCTTAGAATTCCTTTTAGTGAGGTTATTTAAAATCTAAAGTATAATGCAATTGACTAAATACCATTGAAAACTTAAAAGGCCGAATACTTCAGAAAATCCACTTGATCTCGCCAGGAACTTCTTCATTATGTCTAAGAAAACATAATTGTTCAACTTCACAAATGCTATTAAATAAATGGACAACAGTTTGAACAATTATTACTCCCAAATCCACGTAGTGAAATGTGGAAGTAGTGATTCCTTAGACAGCGGTTTTTTTTTATTTAAAGTAGTGTTTTAAAGTTTATCCATTACCTTTAATGCTACTTAAAAGATTATTTCAATGTTTTTCTAAATATTTCCGCAACTATTTATAATAAATGTGTGAATAGAGGATTTAATGAGATCCTCGCAAATGGATAGAAACATATGGGGTGATTAAAAGTGAATTATTTACTATTTGTTTGCTTATAGTAATGAAACATATTCTATATAGGATTTTGCAAACAGCGGAAAGAAAAACTATCTATGAGAACTAAAAGAAAAACTATATGTAAAAATATTAATGAAATCTTTGCATTCTTTCGATAACTTGGCTTCTAGTTATGCTAACAAGTAAAAATTCTTATTTGCCATTCTCATTATAACACTAGCATCCAACATAGTCCCCTGCGAGTCCAGAATAGGGACGAAAAACGTTTGAAATGCTAAGCATTTCCGAGAAACTGAATGAGATTGTATGAAAATGTATTTCATTAGAATGAAAACATTTTTAAAGGCAAGGTAGGTAAATAAATTAATTTCAGGCCTTTCTTCTCATTTTTAACTGAATTTATATATCGTAGGGGATCATGCAGATGCTCGTTTAATCTGCCTAGTCGTAGGGGACTATGTTGGATGCTAGTGTTATAATGAGAATGGCAAATAAGAATTTTTACTTGTTAGCATAACCAGAAGTCAGGTTATCGAAAGAATGCAAAGATTTCATTAATATTTTTACATATAGTTTTTTTTTTAGTTCTCATAGATAGTTTTTCTTTCCGCTGTTTGCAAAATCTTATAAAGAATATATTTCATTAATATAGGGTGAAGTTGGTGTCACTTTCTAGCAAATAGGAGGTCACACTAAGTGACCGTGCAGGCCAAAAAATGCCTCGCAGAAGGAGCATCGGTAAAATTTTGCCAAGTGTATTCCTTTAATAATGAACTCACTGCATATGGCGTTTAGTCTGGGCTCCAAAATGGCGGAGGAGTCAAGTGAATTTTGTAAAATAAAATCTCTAAAGTAGGTTTCCTCAAACACCAGAACACTTGAACACTACACCTGCATACACTCGATGTGCATGAGGTTGGCATCATCAGGAGATGATTAAGTGAGTTTTAACCATCTCCCGATAATGCCAATATCGTTGCCGAAATATACGTCGAGTGTTCATATTCAAGTTCAGTGTTCAAGTGCTTTGGTGTTTGTAGAAACTAGTTCAGACGCAGCGTCATACCGAAGATTCTAGATGCCTCCAGCAAAAAAAAAGTGTGTAATTCAAAAATTTAAGTTTAATTTTAAAACACTAATAAGTAGTTTGTATATTCATATATTCTTTTCAACAGCAGTGCATCGCAACAGGCGTGCTTCTTTAAACATAAAACCCCACGCAAAAAATATGTTTTATGAAAAATCTTTTGGAAGAAATAAATTATTCTAAATTGTGAATATTATTCTCACAAAACATAATTGTGGATGTCATATGTCCACATATTGTACGGAAGAAAACAAAAACATTGAAAGATTTTAGATTACGAATTAAAACAAAAAAGTATTACGAATTCTCCCGTGCCTGCTTCTGGAACCGTAAGAATAAGGAATATAAACCTCCTCGGATCCCTTCTAAACTAGATTATTCACAATAAACTTTCCCTGCTATTAAATTATTTAATTTAAACGGTAGTGGGGCGTTCTGTAGTGGAGTTAAGGCCGAAGTATAACCTTGTTAGCGAGCACAACTGAGTTATGGTCTTATAATGCCTCGAATGAGAAAAAGAACCTCTGCAGAACTTCGGCATTCGTCAGTCTTCTCCAAGCGGGCGGTCGGGATGCTCTACACTCCGTCAAATTTCATCTTTTTTTTTAATAACTCCTAATTACTTTGTGATTTTGATTACCGCGTTGTCACGCGTCCTTTATTGTCGCAAGATGGCGCTGTCGAAAGTGTCTCGAATTTGGTGGCCATAACTTTGCGGTCTCAAGCAGTGCTAACGCTAAATCAAATGAGGATGTAAAATAATGTGGATTTTATAAGCATTATATTGAAAACAGAGTGATTTGTGGTGTCAACAAATAATTTTAAATAGTCTATATGTAGATCAACATTTAGTAAAGCGTGATATAACCATAAATTATTGTAACAAATTCAGAAAATGCGGGAAAACATGTCACAAAATGAATTTTCAAACAACGGACGACATTTAGCAAAACAGACCATATACTAGTCAGCTGTTGGTGGAACTAGAATTTCTTTTTGAACTTTAATTAATAACAACCTAACTTAATTCAAATTCACTTTGATTCATTCATATATATAGAATTCAAACAATATTTTAATGCAATATCAAATACTTTTAAATACTGCCCTGAAAGCAACCAGAAGAAAGTATATCCGTCGGATACGACGCTATCATTTTAACAATGAAAGACTACTTCTTCAATGATTAAAGTACTTCTTAAAAAGTTGGCACCTACATTATTAACATATATTGATCTCCTGGACTATACAAAAAATATTGAGATACTTACTTTGCAAGTTCATAGACGAAGGAAACATGGTCGCTCTGTGTACGTCTTGGACATGGGGTCTTCCCCCCATTACGGCGCATTGGGAACTTGCAGATGCGGGATGATGCACCCCCATGGGCCCCGATGCCGCAGGATTATAAGATCTAGCCATGGAGGCTGCCGCCGCCGTATAACGGTAAGCGGCCTGCGACATTTGACTACAAGAAGTCAAGTCACCATAGGAGCACGGCATATTTCCCAAACCTGTCGGATCCATCGTCGTCCCTTGCAGACAACTCGAGTCGAAACTAGCCTGATTTAAGTACGAGTAGTCCATTTTGGCACGCGTGAATAACCCCTTGTGAGAAATTTTGTCACAACCGTGCGAAATCCGTTGCGGCAACTTGTAGATTTTCGTTTTTAGAGTGTCTATTTTGATTTATCTCAGCTAAATCGTGAAAGAGGATAACTTAAACTTATTTGAAGATATAATTGAATCAAAGTTTGATATTAAATTATAGCGATTACGGTTAGAGCCACGAGTTTTTTAAGAACAACACAGAGGATAGCGCGTGAGTCTCAACTGTATGACTGAAATCAAATGATAAGCCTAATTCAATAACGAGGTACGTTAGGGGAGGATCGGAAAAACTGGCGACGAGGAAAACGGGGATGAAATCATGAAAACCAGCTAGGGATGCTGTGCGAGGAGGCGTGTCTACCTCCATGACAACTCCGGCGGCCAATCGTCGGTTTGCCCGCTTCGAAACCTCGGTAAGGGTTGGTGGGCGCGCGTGACGTCATCCGCTGCGAGAGCACGCGACTAAGGGTGACTGTGTGACATAGACTCGCACATATGAAGGGAATATTAAAATGCTATACTTAAATTAAATTTACATTCGGATCTTATCTGTTTTCCTTTACTGTTTATACATCAACACTCAACAGTTGTATGGGGATAAATGGAGATATGTGATTTTTCGTCCCGGATACCTTCGACCATTCTAAACTCTCACATCTTGTTTGAAAGCTACCACATGAATTACCTTAGAATTCAAATTAAATATATAATTATATGCATCATTAGCGCTTCAAATTTTTATCACAACGCAACGTATGAAAGCAGTTGTCTAATTCTTTCTTATTATATTAACGAAGTTACATAACTATAACTTTTGGCGTTCTCCTTACATACAGTGTGTTTTAAGTTCGCAATGCGTTCTTGTTTAATGTTCTTCAGTAAAACAATAAAGAGGTAATGTTATTAGTGTATTATGTACTTAGTTTCTAAAGTCGTACTTTTTTCAGTGAGTATAGCGCGGTCGTTGCACATAGTATTTTTCGCCACATATAAAGTTACAATTTAATAACTGCAATCACGTTTCTAAAACAACACTTTGTTTCAAAAAAATATTTTTTTATATTCAAATACTAATGAATTAAGGCAATTGTTTCGTTATAAACAAAATTGTACCTATCTAAGATTAAAAATATAATTATATTTAATAAGTGTTTCATTTATAATACGGAATTAATAATTTAATAGTTGACAGCTGTCAACATTGTCAGATAAAAAATATGAAAAGTATTAACCAGTATGTACAGGGTTATTCGTTATTTTTTAACCGCTCTTTTGTCCCTTTATTTCTGTTGTTATTGGAGATTAAAAAAAGCTTCGTATGAAAGTTGTAGGGTTGTATGTATATGCAAGGTGTCCCGTAATAACGTGAATAAAATGTAAGTACTAATTCCTTATCGAAAATGAAGGTGGGTTCCTCATATAATATATTTATGTCTGCCATTTTGTCTTTGAATAAAGAAAAAAAAATTAACAATCATGATTCATTTAGAAACCTTTTCGCCTCTTGAAAAAAATATCGCAAAATCGACCGTTTTTGGGAAAAAAGAACCAAATTACATCTTCCCAAGTGATCAGTCAAAAGCGACGAGCCGTATTATATTAGTGAAAACACTAAGTAGGCTGGTGTCAAATCATAATTTGGCAGTATTATGTACCGATATCAGCATTTGATGATTATAAATTATTTTCAGATAAAAATTAAAAACCGATTTTTTTTGTACGCCCCTTTGAGGGGTACAGCTAGACAGGAAAGGCTTATTTTGAAAAATCTTATATGAGGACCCCACCTTCATTTTCGATAAGGAATTGGTAGTTAAATTTGTTGCACGTTATTACGGGATAATAATAATAATAATAATAATAAAACATTTATTTTCCATAAGACACCATTACATTGTATAGGAATGGCCAAACACAGTACCTTACAAACTAATTAGAGAAAAAATCAGACACAAAATATAAGCATTCTGAAAGCAAAAACACTTTTAAATTTGATTTAAATTCGAACAAATTCCTTGCTAACTTGCATTCTGTGGGTAAATTATTGAACATTTTAGGTCCTATGTAATTTGAGGAATTACCAGTAATATTGAGTTTTGCGAATGGTATACGAAAATCCTCTCGGTTTCGCGTATTTACATTATGTATTTCCCTATTATTATAAAACATTTCTCTATTTTTGAAAATATAAACACAAATTTCAAAAATAAATAGAGCTGGTAAAGTTAAGATTTTGTACTCTCCAAAAAATTATTTACAAGAGTGAGTACTAGAGATACCTGCCATACAACGTAATATACGTTTTTGTGCAACAAATACATTCTGTGAAAGAGTGGAGTTTCCCCAGAAACAGACACCGTACCTTAACCTAGAGTCTACTTGGGTAAAATACAAATTTAGTAGCTGTTCTTTGGTTAATATCATTTTAATACTTCTAAATACAAAAGAGATTGAAGTTAATTTAGAAATCAGATGTGCACAGTGCGATTTCCAGTTTAAATATTCATCTACATATAGCCCTAAAAACGCTTTCATTAGAATTAGTCAAAGATGTATTGTTAATATTTAGAGAAATAGATCCGCAATGTTTTTTGGCGATTATGAAACTGAATTGCCTGAGTTTTTTCTGCATTAAAGTATAATTGGCGTCGATTGAAAACGGTTAATACTTTATTTATAACGATATTACATTTGATTTTTAATTTACTGCTTATTTGGTCTGAAGTAATGGTAGAAAGGTCATCAGCATACATAGAAAATAGATCTTTCTTTAACATGGAGTCAAGTCTATTTACATATAATAGCACAGGGCCCAATACCGACCCCTGTGGTACCCTCATGCTTAAAAGACTGCACTCCGAATGTTCACTTTCCCGACAGTGACGTGTTGCATACTAACATATTGTTGTCGGTTTTCTAGATACGATGTAATCCAGTTTAAAACCTTTCCTCTAATGCCATAGTTATATATCACGGATGATAATTGGGAATGTTGGTGTTCAGGTAATATGTTGAATTTGTTTAAAAATGGTATGAGACGATCTAAGTAACAATGCTCATATAATTTAGAAAAAATAAATGGCATTGTGATAGGTCTATAATTCTCTAACAAATGTGGATCTTTATTTTTTTAAATATGTACAACTTTTCCCACTTTTAAAGTATCTGGGAACATTCCCGATTCAAATGACAAATTTATTAAATACCTTAGTGGTTTCACCAATGATTTTAATACTTTTTTTACTAAAAAACTGGGTACACCATCCGGACCAGATGATCTTTTGTTTTAAGCTTATTATGTAGTGAAAATAACTCGGGTTCCGTGATGTTCTATGTGATTTGACTGATCTAACAAGTTGATATCATGTAACATAGGTATTTGATTTGTAATATTATTGGGTGTATCCATAAAGACATTATTAAATAACGAGACGATGCTCTCAGGATTTTGAATATGTTCGTCATTATTTATTGTAATATTGTTATGTTTTTTATTTTTATTTGATAATTCTGCTATAGATCTCCAAGCCGCCTGCGTTGGGTTATTTGAATTAACAATTTTATTTTGGTAGTAGTTCTTTTTTGCTTCATTTATTAAATTGTTGTGCATCTTCTGCCTCATTGTAAACCGAGCTCAATTCGGGACACGTTCTCCTAATAACGTAAAGATCCCTCAAATGTGTACTAGACGATTTCACAGCGTCATTTACCCATTTCTTATCATTTTTTGCATTAAAATAAAATCTGCTTTCTGGAAAGTAATAGTTAAAGTAGTACAGAAAAGTTTTATGAAAGTAGCAAAATGCAGAATTTACCTCGTTTATACTATAGAAATTGTGCCATATATACCCTGTATATATTTTTTAAAGGCAATTAAAAAACAACTGCTTACACACGTTACGTGATATAACAATGAAGGTTGTTTTTTTTAAATGAAAACCCTAGATTGATAGGTCTAACTGTAATATGTCTTGACACATCCGACATTAAATATGCTCCAAGCATGCATATGTTTATTTTTCTCCAAAGAATTTGTACTTGTGTAGGTTAAATTTGCAATTTTGAACATTTTTCTTAATTAATTTTTTTATTAAACAATGCCTGCTATGTTTTTCTAATTTTCATATTTTTTAGGTGTTCTCAGAAGGCTAAAATCGACGACATAATTTATTTTAGGCAAATAGTATTCACTTTTATTGCTGGTACAACTGACAAATGTTTAAAGTTGATCTGAATAAAATTGAGGAGGATACGAGCGTGTGTAGACGAGAGATAAGACATACTGCATATAGGACTATTCTTTGTTTGCGTGTATTTTTATTTAAAAATACACGCAGACAAAAATTTGCTAACTTCATGATTTATCGTGGAACAATATAGAAATTCTAAGTTTATAAAAATTTTGATTGGCAATGGGATGAATCGGTTGTACCGGGCAATTATCCCTATTAACCCTCGCTCCCTTTACCCGCATCCGATTTGTAAAACAGTGCAATAAATTTTATTAAATTCGATGCTGCTTTACATATTCAGATTGTTTAAACCAGCACCCCACAACATTATACACTACACTTGTTGCATTCATATCCGACTCTTTACCAAAATTATCTCCAGTCGCATTAATGACAAGTTCAATCCCGTCTAATTGTCGACATTATTTCGAATGGACAGATTAATTATTAATTTTATTACATTTGGCGCATCATTGCGGCCTCGCCAACTTGATATTGTCCGGTCGAATGCTGCAGGAGGAAACTCTGCGCAATGGAGGAGAAAACTCAACTTGTAACGATAAACAGATGAAGAGGACGTTCCTTAAATCGACGCGACGCAGCGCATTTAATCAGCTGTATTATTTCATTATTTTGTCTACTCGAGTCTCGTCATTTCATGAACGATTTGCGGGAGAATTTTTATATGGTCGATCATGTAACTTTATAGACATAAAATCGCAAAAGGAATGAATGTGTTGGGTCCTAGTAATACCAATTTTGAATTCTGTACTATGGTACAAGGAAAATTATTTTCAACTAATTAAGGGTGCATAGCTGACACTTTACAATCGTATAGATAATACAGGGTGTCCCAAAACTCAATGTCATCCCGTAGACGGCTGATAGCCCAGCTCATGACTGATCAGAATGTCAAAATGATAATAATAATAATTTATTGATCGTTCAAAACTACCTCCGTATACAACGTAGTGTTTTGACACGTCAACGTCAACATAAATATGTAATAAAGAAAAAAACACAAAATATAAATGTAGATATGAATAATGGACAAAATATAACTGTATAAAACATTAGGACATAATACTAGTATAGTCAAATATATATAAATGACATAATCCTAATATGGTTTGTGTAATATAGTACAGGACAATTCAAGTAAACTAACAAAGAACAAACACAATCTAAATTTATACATATTTAAAAATCGGACACATTTAAGTATTTACTCAAAATATCTACAAGATAAAATCCCAAATGATATTAAAACAATATAATGCCATATTTTATAGAGACCAAAGATTGATAATGCGTATTACAAAATAACACATATATAAATTAAAGACTAAAGACAAAAAGTAAAAACAAACTAAGTTAAATTATTACTAACAGATACAATTGAAAAATTTTGTAAATGAACAAAAGTAAACATCAATATTTGCTGACAAATTATTAGAGGTGTTTCAGAATCTCATGAGCCGCGAAATGCGCAAAAGGCAAAGTTTAATCTGAGTTATAAGTATGTTTTTGAAGACACTGGAGGCTGCCTTGCTGTATACATAAACAAGAGCTCGGGATAAATTGTAAACAATAAATATAATATTTTTTAGAAGTGTAACTGAGTCAACAGGACGGATTATGTCTCTGCGCATATGAAGGTCACGGCTCATGAGGTTTTGAAACACCTCTAATAGCCGATATGACTTTTGCAAATAAAAGTTATCAGCATAGAACATTATTTCTCGTATTAAATCTAGGAACTCTAAAATTAAATAATTGCAAAATTTCTGAGAAATCTATTTTATTATTGATAACATTAAAACCAAATTTTTGTATCATTTTAAGACGCCTCTCCTTAAGAGATTTAATACTCAGCAACTGAAGTCTTTCTTCATATGAATAATAGGTTTTATCAATATGCAACTTAAATAAAATGAAATTTACTATTTTCTTTTGCACACTTTCGAGTCTATCAATGTCAGATTCATAGTATGGTTCCCAGATAGTACAGCAATATTCTAATATTGTTCTAACAAGTGAATTAAGCATATTTAAGATACAAGTAATATCAATGAAATCCCTGCATTGTCGTTTAATAAAACCACACAGACGGTTTGCTCGCTTTAAAACATTCTTAATATGTAAGTGATATCTTAACCCAGCATCCAAACTAATGCCCAGATCACAAGTACAATCTACTCTTAGAATTTTTTTTGTATTTATAGAATAATCAAACAGAATATTATTTTTCTTCTTAAAAAATGTAATTATTTTACATTTATTTATATTGATTTTAAGACAATTTTTTAAATTCCAATCACAAAAGCTGTCAATATCACACTGCAACTTTTCAGCATCACTTATGGTATTAACAACTGCAACAACTTCAATTCATCGGCGAAAAGTAGAATTTTCACAAAATTAAAATTGTGTTGCGCGTCATTAATAAAAAGTCAAAATAAAATCGGAGAAAGATGACCTCCTTGTGGAACTCCGGAAGTCACATTGATATTTCTTGATTTACTTCGCCCTATTTTTACAATTTGAGTTCTGTCAATTAGGTATGATTTTATCCACTGCAGTAAAGTACCATTAATACAATATAATGAGAGTTTTCGAAGAAGAATATTTTGATTGACATGATCAAAGGCCTTTTTATATCAGTATAAATTATATATACCTACTAAGAAAAAAAGTTATGGCCAAAAATAGTAAATATTTCCCCATCGGATGTCTCTTTCTAGGGAATGGCCACCTTAACAATTATTACCATGATAACGCGAACTTATTTTTTGGGAACTAAATTTACCCATTTCTCTGAAATTAAAAGAAAATTTGAAAATATTAAAACTGAATTAGCCGTTATGGGACAAGCAAGAATACATTTTCCTTGTAAAATGAAAAATAAAAAAGTTTTTTTCTCTTTGCAACTCGATCCGTGGACATACTGTAGATTAACTCTGTTTTTTATTTGTCTGATGGCATATACTTTTTTGGACAATTTGGTTATTAGGTCATTAATATGTAGATGCCAACTATTATCTAATGTTAATTCTAAAAATTTTATAGTCTAGGGGTTATTTTTCTTGATGGAAAAAAGTAATGTAGACGTTTTCTTGGTATTTAAATAAACCAGTCGGAAGACTTGGTTAAAATGTTGGTTTGCAAGTCAACAACATTAGTACCAGTATCTCCTAAATGTTCCGCGAAGGCAGTGTCGTCTTCAAAAAGGACTGTTAATGCTGAATAAACATTAGGTAAATCATTAATATAAATTGAAAATAGCAGCGATCCTAGTACACTACTCTGCTGCACACCGTGTTCCACTGCTAGCATGTTGTTAAGTTTATCATTATAACACACACACTGGTATCTGTCTGATAAATACGATGGCATCAGTTCATGAGCAACACCCTTAAACTATAAAATTCTAATTTATTTAATATTTCTTTGGAAACGCAATCGTATGCTTTTCTTAGGCATAGGAGAATTGCCAATGTTGAGTTAAAATTAAAATTAAGAATCTCCCAAAAAGCTTGTGAGGTATTTTTACCTTTCCTGAAACCAAATTATTTATTTGCAAGAATATTATGTGATTCCAAATAATTACGACTTTGGTAAAAAATTGTTAGTTTTAGAGATATTGACACTTTTATGAATTTCGTGAGAATTGACACCTAAGATCAGTTTTTCGCGTACCTACCATAGCTACAATGTTCTATATTTTAAGGTTTTAATTTTTGCGACGCAACCCTGAATAGTCCGATCGTTGATCATAGTTCTAAATAGTTCTACATAGTTCTACTAGTAGTATCTTTGGTAAAAAAACAGTTTTGCCTCATTCATGAGTTAATTTTTTTTTTAGTAGTTAACAGGAATAATTGGAATAATTTCACAATGAGCTCCTTTTGCAATAAAATAGCAATATCTCTTTTTCTAAAGTAAAATATAGAAATTGTTATACACTAAATGAGTAGTTTTTTAAAATAACTTGCCAGGTTAAAATGGTAACTTTTTTTACACTATGAAAAGTCTAAGTTAGCCAATAAAAAAAATAAGTCATGAATCGGGCAAAAATGTTTTTTTTTTCAAAGGCACTATTAATTTTATTTAACTTATACTTTACAGGAAAAAAAATTAAGTGAAATATTTACCTCCCGGAGTTAGAGGGTGAAGAAATGGGGGCGGCAGTTCATCTACCTGCATTTTTTAATAAATATCTTTTTATTTATTAATTTTTTCAAAAAATCTAAATAGTACTTCTTGTAGCTAATAAAATTACCTCTAATTAGATTTTATTTCTTGTTTCTCTACAATAAGAATTGACCAAGCTAAAATACAGTTATTTGAATAAGTGAATGATGAAAAGCATCACACATCTATTCAATAACTGTATTTATTATTTTAGAAAAAAGTTGTAATTATTTGAGAATAACTCGAAAATATTCCGTTTATCAAAAAACATTTCTTTTTACTCTTTGTATGCTACCAAAATACGTACAATTTCATCCTTTTCTATTTATTTACCATGAAAATTGCATGTTTTATAACAAAACAGCTGATTATGCTGCGCTAACTTAAGAACAAAATAGTAAAACAGTGGGAAAATATTTTATAGACTCAGTGATTGTCTATTTAAAAAATGATGTTTGTGTTTGTAATCACCTGTATTAGTGAATTACTTGCAACTAAAAATTTTGTTTAACTAACTCTCACAACAAATTTCACATTTTTAAACAATTCATTTAAAAAATTTTATTTAAAAAAATAAATGTTTAAATATTTTTATTAAAGTTTAAAGCCATAAACCTTAACTCAGCAGTTAAACCGAATTATGGTAACAGAAGCGGTCAAAATTGACGTTTATGCCAATAATGTATGAAAAAATGTCCAATGTTTTAAAACAATTTTTTGGGAAAAAATAGCTAAAATACTATAATAACTGAAAGATTACACGGTCACACAAAAAGAATAGTCTGTACTAGACACATGAGTACATAGATTTTGTGTATTTTCTTATGCTGAATCCGAACTTCACACAGGTTTACTCAGATTGGCTGAAAATTTGGTTCAAAATTCAAAAACCATCCTAATAATTTTAGTTATTAGAAAGAACCAAATTTTAAGCCAATCTGAGTAAACCAGTGTGAAATTCCGATTCAGCATAAAAAACTACACAAAATCTATGTACTCATCTGTCTGGTACAGAAGTTTCTTTTGCAGCTGTGCACAGCCACAAAAAGAAACGAGTTTTTACTTATTATTTTTAAACAAAACTAAATTTTGACAATTTTTGCAAAGCTTTATGGGAATAAGCAAAGTGTAATTTGTTTACGTGAATTTTAATTCGTATTCAATAATTACAATGCACGTGGTAGTACAAGGAACAAACAATGACATATTTCTGTACTGTCCGGTTTGGAGAGGGACGGCCTTCTCGCTTGATTAATTTAAAAAGACAGAAATCATTTCATTAATAAAACTCTTCAAGTGAAAATCCCTCCCAATTTTACTTCTGTCATTCCCAAGGTCTTATAACAATTTAAAATATTCAGTAGAAATGTTTGATTTTGTATTTCCAACACGGTGAATTTTTTGTTTAATTTGGTAGGTAGTGTCCTTCATAAATAATAAATCATGATATGTGCCGTGTCGTTCTGTATATTATATGCATAGGATTTATGAAACTGTTTTATTAAATTATTATTAGAAACATCAAGATACATTTTTTGTTTGTAATTCGATTTTATTCTAATTGTAGCATTTGTTAATACTATTTATGTCATACTGCCTTGTACTAACAAAACCAATCTGCATAACAGAATTGGAAGATGCACTTATCTATGTTTATTTTTGTAGTCTTTCATTAACATAAAAGAAAAAAACGGGAGAGAGAGGCTGTTTAATAAAACGAAATAACAAAACACATAATTCATTTAATATAAGAGCTTATTGCTCAATTTGGGTTCCCTAAACAATCAAGCAGAGAGCAGCAGTAAAGGAAAAGGGAACGCATCAGTCACTACCGGGTGGACTGTTTTCAGCAGGAACGTTGAATTCACGCGGTTTGCATATATTAACGTTTTTATGAAAACTGTAATATTATAAAAGTTTCATATTCTCAAAATAAATATTGATTTATAGCTGGTGAATTTTTTCATAAGGCCAAGATGCTGACATTTTCCATATCTTACAACTAAATTTTCTGATTCAATTTATTATTACACTCTTCGCAAATACAAAACGAGTATATTGCATTCGATCGGCACATTTCTGAAACCGGTAATATTGCTCGTAGAGAAAAAATTTTCACATCACTGTATTGGTGATCGAATTCTGAACAATTTTCAAAGTGTCCGTCCGTCCGCCTGTCTGTCCGTTCGTCCGTCACGTTTCTTACAAGTACGATGACGAACGAAAAGTCCGATTGTATTAAAATTTAGACAGTCAGTTAGGTTACTTTTGAACAAAATCCATCAATAAATATAGTTATTAATTTTTTAATGAAAAAAAAATGTTTTGTAATTAAACAAAAAATGTCTGAAACCAATATTATTTGCAAAAAAACTGCGAAGGGTATCCTATAGAATGTGCAACAATTATATAAAAAGTGTAATAAATGGGCGAAGTGTATAATGGTTAGCTTGTTTTTAACCCTTTACCACTTAATTTGGGGTTAAAGGTGTCCTATACTACTACACTATAGTGATTATTTCTTATTTGGTCGAAAAGAATAGTTTGAAATATGAACTACCATTGTAAAGGCTTAATTGCATAGTTACTGCGTGTAATTAATCCCTGCCACACCCCTGGAGAGGGCAAAAGTCCCTTTAAATACATTTACTATTTATGCTAAAAATAATTATATAAGACTCTTAATTTGAGTTGCTTTTTCCCACTTTAAATTAAACTTAAGTATGAAATATATTATCATACTTCATAAATAAATAATATAAATAATTTAAAATATTGTAAATAATATATAATTTTCAATTATGCACTTAAACAAGGTGCTTTATTAATTTTGAACAAGAGAAAAGTCATAGGATTGCTTTTAGGATATATGGTAGGTAAATGTATTTAAAAGGTTCTTTACCCTTTCTAGGGATGTGGCAGGGGTTAATTATAAGCAGTAACTATGCAATTAAGCGTTTACAGAGGGTAATTGATTTTAAAATTATTCTTTTAGCCCAAAAAAAGAAATAACATGTGATTTAGGATATTTTCATAGGGAAAAGTATTAAAAATATTGAATTGAAGTAGAAAACTTTTCAGAATAGTGTATCTTAATGTCCAAAAGAAAAGAGGTCTTTTTTATTGCACGATTCTTAGACGGTATACATTTTTCATGTTATTAGATGTATTTTTTTACACATTCAAGGAGACGTAGATAGTATTAATTAATCTACACGAGAGCCAATCTACAGAGATTTCCTCTATATTGTATCCGACAAATTGTATTATGTGTAGACCCATTTAAATCCAGTTGGGCAGTTATAGAAATTCTCGAAAAATGAAAGATGTTCATATCATCATAATGGGCGCCAACCAAAAAATATTATATTATTTTTTTAATTTTAGAAATAAATACCAAAGGGCGTTCAAAGAGCCGAACTAGTAACCTGTTAATTGTTATTAAGGAAAATTTTACTTGTCACAATAACTTACAGAAAAGCTTTTCCATCGTATTTTATTAAGACACGCTGGCAGCATTGCTTCAGACTGACTCTTCCAACTACATTGGAAATTCTACTCGAATATCGCTCTCATTTGTCACATAATTAACATACACCAATGACCACTATCTTATCGGCAGTCAATGAAATCTTGATTTCATGGATATTGCTCTTCTGTAAGTATTTACCTTGGAGATGGAAAATGTTCCGCAATTTCCCTAAAAAGTCATTCAGGTACCTATAAACTATAGATTATCGCGATTTATTAACGCAACATCATACGTACCCAATAGGCTTAATGTACTTCTTCATAACTATGACATATATGACAACTGTCAGCCTCACACAGGCCCTCCGGCTCTTTTACGGGTTATAATGTAAAATTAAATAGGCAATTGGTTTTTATTACATCTTTTTCTACATTTTTGTAAGGCAACATTTTAAATATTTTCATAATAGCACATATTTTAAAATACTTTCTCCCACTTCATTGATGAGGATTGAAAGATACCTGAAAAAAAAAAATGAAACATTTATTGTTAATAAGAATGTTGAAATTGATGAATTAGCAGCTTATGTTCGATAGAGGTAATCCAATTTCTCTCACTATAGACAACGGGAATTCAATTCAGCATTTCTCATGAAAACTAAATTTTAAGAAAATCCAGTATTCTGTAGTAATATTTTATTTTCAAGCGAAACCATAATTACTGTGAATATGGCGATTTCAGTGTATAAAATTGTAGATACTAGATATCAGTTGATCCTTGCACGCTACCTTTGAAGACGTAATTCCCAGAAACACTAGAACTCTTGAACATAACATTCAAATACAACACTCGATACGCGTTTCGCCCACCTCCATGGAATCATCAGGAGATGATTAAAACTGCGTCTAGTATGAATATTCGAGTCTTGTGTTTAAAAGTATTGATATTTGTGGAGGGACAACTTCTAACATGTTCATGAATTTCACAAATTGTGCCAATAGTGGATCTCTCATGCCTATAACTAAATTGAGCATCAGTTAGTAAAATGATTTTTCAATATATTCTAAGAGTCTGTTTCTTAGAGCGATTTCAAATATTTTTGAGATGAGTATTTGTAATAGTTTTACGTCAATTGAATTTGGCGTAAAACTAGGTGTTCCACAGGGCTCAGTTCTGCGACCTATTCTTTTCCTTATCTAAATTAATGACTTGCCTAACAGTGCTCCTATGTCGAATTTCACCCTTTTTGCTGATGACACGACATTGGCTCATACTCATGTAGATTTGAATGTTCTTTTAACCGAGGCTCGAGCCTCTCTATCCACAGTTCAAGAATGGCTCTTAAGCAATTTAGCTACATATGTAGATAGGAAGTGTTAAGAGAATGAAATAAAGAAGTTGTGATACCAAAATACAAATCTAGAAACCTCAAATCTCGATTGAAGACATCATGTGTTAAAATTCATACAAGAAAATATTTACACCTAGTATTCTTAATCTAAAGACGCCGCAATTTCTCTTTTTAGTAGAATTTATTAATTTTTCAGAAAATAAAATGAAGAAGACAACTAACTAAAATGTAGCGGGTTCTCGACTGAATATGACAGTAGTTGTAAAGATATTTCAAAATAAATGAAAAATGTCTTTAGATTGGTGGAGTGAGAGAACCATAGAAATGTAGAAAACTTTGACGAAGATTCGTAAATGGAAAATTTGGGTAAGGAGAATGTAGTTAAGTAGTTGATGTGTAAAAATAAACTATAATGTATGACTGTGTCTGTTCGAAGATTTGTTTGTCCACCTCCGTCTCTTCGTCCGTCACTTTTTTTAAGTACGATAACCTAAGGAAGAAAAATCCGAGCGTACTGAACATTTTAAGAAATAAATTTAAGAAAATTCAATTAACACTAAAACACGCTTTCAAAAACCAACTGTTAAAGAAATGCACTAAAAAGAAGAATATAGTGCTAATTATTATTATTATTATTATTATTATTATTATTATTATTATTATTATTATTATTATTATTATTATTATTATTATTATTATTATAATTATTATTATTATTATTATTATTATTATTATTATTATTATTATTATTATTATTATTATTATTATTATTATTATTATTATTATTATTATTATTATTATTATTATTATTATTATTATTATTATTATTATTATTTTTTTTTTTTTTTTTTTTTTTTTTTTGTGTAGCGGCGTCGACAACTATGATCATTAGCCGCATCTATTTTCATTGTTGTTTTATAGTTTTCTTAATAGACCAGTATCTTTAATAAATTTTACTGTTTTCTGTACAAATGATTTATTGTTACGCAGACAGTCGAGTATTGTATCTGGCATTTGCAGGTTAAGCCTGATGTTTGCAAATTGGTTGCAAGATAATAAAATATGCTCAACAGAGAGCCTAACTCCGCAGGTTGCACAGTTAGGAGGTTGAATGCCTAGCAAGAGATAACTCGAAGTAAGGTGAGTATGACCTATTCGAAGTCGAGTCAGAGCAACTTGCTCTCTTCTGGTTAAGCCTTTTGGAAGTTTCCATGGGAGGATGGTTAATTTAAAGTTTCGTAGGAAGTCGTTTGATTTGTTCCATTCTAGTTGCCATCGTGATATAATTTTTCCTTTAAGGTATACTTTTACGTCGTCAGGTCGAATACGTATGTTTTCAGGGATATCTCCGTCAGTAGCGTTGCGTGCTGCTGAGTCGGCTAGTTCATTACCTACTATCCCTATGTGGCCTGGGATCCATACAAAACGTATTTGTTTATTTGAATAAGTCAGAGTATGAATTACTTCGTGTATCATTTGAATTAGCGGGTCGAAGCTAAAAATGTCGAGCAGTGCATGTAAAGAGCTTAATGAATCTGTACATATTAAGTAAGTAGAATTGTTCTGATTTTCAGTAAATTTGAGAGCTTGTAATATTGCGTACAGTTCAGCAGTGTATATACTTGCTTGTGGGTTAAGTGTCCATGAATATGTCTCTCCTCGACATGCAAATGCGCTGCCCACACCATTTTCTGTTTTTGAGCCGTCCGTATATATTACTCTACTGTTTGGGTAAGTACCAGTAATTTCGTTAAAATGTGCTAAGTAGGTGGCACGACTTGTTTCTTCTTTTTTAAAAGCAGTGCATTCGAGATGTACTTTTGGTACATTGAATGTCCACGGTGGCGTTTTGCTGTAACCCAAATTATATACCGGTGGTTCGATTATTATTATTATTATTATTATTATTATTATTATTATTATTATTATTATTATTATTATTATTATTATTATTATTATTATTATTATTATTATTATTATTATTATTATTATTATTATTATTATTATTATTATTATTATTATTATTATTATTATTATTATTATTATTATTATTATTATTATTATTATTATTATTATTATTATTATTATTATTATTATTATTATTATTATTATTATTATTATTATTATTATTATTATTATTATTATTATTATTATTATTATTATTATTATTATTATTATTATTATTATGTTAATAGGCATGGGAAACCCGCTGAGAATTTTGTTTCTTTTCTAATTATTTTGAGTGCCCCACGCTTTTATGCATATTGTCATAAGATTTCAACCTTCGATAAGACCGTATAAAGACAAATATACCATGTAGTATAATTTCGCAAATCAAGCTGACATCATCGGGAGATGGTTAGAATTACAATAATTAAACTAATTTTACCTAAACAGTTTACTTATTTTCGAAAAAAAGAGTATCTCATAAAATGAGCAACACTTGTGTAACATTTTCCATTAACTGATGAAGAGTATGTTTGCATCTGTTTTCATTTAAAGATACAATTTTTTTTGTATCTGAAATGATTTTAATATTCATTTCAAAACTATAATTGCAAGTAACATTTTTGCCACAGGTGGAACGAAAAATGAAATTTTTTATTTTATTTTTTATTTTTATTATTTTTTTTTTTTTTCGAGAATTACCACATAATTATCAAAAGGGGCATTTGGTTATTATTAGTAACTGTGTAAAAATTGAAAATGGTACTTTGTTATTTTCAGATTCCTCAATGGGTTCAAAATTTAAAAAAAATACTTTTTTTATACCAGTTATTTTTTCTTAGTTATTTTTTTGTCCTTTGGATATTGATAATGTCATAGTGGCCAAAAAGTGTATTAATGTACCACAAGTCACTGTGCCACATTTTTAAATAATATTATCCAACTCCAGGTTCCCCAAGGAAGTCAAAATATGCTCTTTTAAGTAATTTTTTCAAAAAGTATCTTATTTTTGATGAGGGCGTATTTATTATTGTTTCTCTACATTCAACAACTGTAAAAGGATGAATATCAAATAATATCACACATTTCACTAAAACAAAAAACACCCAAATAGACATGGAAAGACAAACAGAATATGTTGAATATTTCAGTTGTTATCCATTTTTAAAATAATCTGATTTCTTGATTTTAAAGGGGTTGCGTGAATCCATCTCGTTTTTACAACGTTTTTGAGTATTTCAGAAATACCTATATCCCACCCAGCACATTTATATCTTAGATCATTAGATCATTATAAACAAATAAATAACGATAAATAACATCCTTAAAAGTAGGTAACACACGGTAACGTAATATTTTAGATTGATCAAATATCTTATGAAGTAGTTTCTTCCGGGTTTTGCCGCGGTCGTCGAACATGACTTGACGTTTCGCTGATCATGCTGTCAGCTTCTTCAGAAGGGTTCCAAAGACTGACAGTCTTTGGAACCTTTCTACTTCATTGGACAACGGCCGTGAAAACCTGCATTGCACGATCAAATATCTTGCAACAAAGTTGACTTATAGTTGCGATAATAAATTAAATATTGTAACACTTAACGAACAATCGACATTCAACCACGAAACACGTAAAAACCCACAGAGAACACACCTAAAAACAATACTTAGTAGAAGTACTCAAACAAATGAAAGTACGCTGGAACTTGTTACCTCCACACCCCGCCAATATTCTTGACTTTGATGATGGTCTCGGATGATTAGGAGTCGAGCTTTGAGCTCTTTGCCCCAATCATCGCTGTAGACCTGGATCGGCCTCGTAAGGGGTGGGTCTGCTTTTTACGACTACCCCACCTGCAAATGCAGACGGTGTAGGCGAAGTTAGCAGACCTCCCCTGGTGCTGGCTGTCGGACCCTGCCGGCTGGATCGTTTCTTCTGGCGCTCTTCTGTCTTGAGTTTCTTTCCTCGCTGGCATGTTGGCTCCCGGGAGCGTCTTTCGTCTGTCGTGAGAGGGAAAGGTTGCTGCCGCACCCTCTCGGAATGACGAATGGTTTGGGGGTGTGTGACTAGTCGAAGCCCAGGGTGCCAATTGACATCATGTGCTCCGATTTGTTCGCCAAGGACGCTTGTTTTAGTGTCGGAGGCCGGCACGGGCTATGGTAAGGGTACCTAGCTGGTTGTTTGCTGGTTACCCTCGGGATCGGGTGATTTAGGTCTTTGGTCTTTGTCTCGTTGCGGCGTGGCTTGAAGATCGGGCTGAAAGGAAGGTTAGCTATACTTACCCATTATCCAGGATCTGAAGATTCGGCCTCTTGTGTGTAGGGGCGTCGTTGGGGTCGTAGTCAGCCGCCTGTCTGACCAGCGGATTCCCATGCTTTGCTGCACGGGCGTATAGTTTCTTCACTCTGACCTCCACACCCCAGTCATAGATGCTTGCCGCTTGGACTTTGATTGTATTCGAGCACGTTATTTGGTTGGCAATTCCCACAAGCGACGCGATTTTCAAAGACAATGAGGAACCGGAAGATATTAGAATAAAGCAAATTGACTTGGAGGAGCTTTTATAGTTTGTACGATGAATGTTTGCGTGTGCGTCATAAACAAGAACCGTATGAAGTAATCTGTTGAAGGTCACGGCTTCTCTTCAGCAGTGATGTGCATCAAAAAAATGAGAAATTTGTTAGTTAGGCTAGTTCCTTTAAGAACTGATTTTGTGTTTACTTTTATTATTTGTAGTTCTATAAAACAGAAAAACAATAAAAGAAAACGATTACACCTAGAATTTCTCTAATAACACCAGAAATAGAGCCAAAGAGAATGAAAAGAAAAAATCAAAAACGCAAGAACGTCACTGATCTAATATGACAAATATTATAGCCGTTGACTAGCACTACGCTACGACAACTGTTCATATCGACGTCTCTTTTTAATTCCACTTAGATTTATCGTTCAGCTGTCTTAGCATGCTCGAGCGGTTGGAAGCCAAACGTAACTGGATATTTGCTCATCTCAATGCGTTCAGCAACAGCACATAGGTCCTAGTTAATTTCATACTCGTGCAAACATTCATCGAACGGACTATATCATGCTTTAATAATTATTTTAAGTACTATGACTACTAGAAAATATATTTGTTTAAATAAAAACTGTAAAATCACCAAAATTTCTAAACTTGAAAATGCCAAGATAGGTCGATTAGCTTTTGAGAATGAATTTTATTTATTCGAATGCTTATTTTGACAACTTTGGCAAAACAGTTTAAAAAGAAGAATTTTTCATTCCACCAACGTTCATATGTAACAGAAGTATCTGCCACTTGATCCATTTAAAATGGAAACTCCTTTATAACTTTTTTATTTTTTGTCCGACTTGAACCAAATTTTACCAAAAGATAGAACAAATTAGCATCTGCTTATGGCCAAAAAAATATGCGCGTCTTATAAATGTACCTGCGGTACCAATATAAATGGAAAAAATAAAAACATTATATTAAGCATCTTTTTATCGGAAAACTTTATTAATGAAAGTTGTTCAGAATTGTCCAAGAACCTAGAGTCCAAAATTTCAGCAATATTAAAAAATATTGAGTTTTGTTTTTGAAGCCCAAAATTTCCACAAAATAAAAAAAATACAAATCACTTGACAACTACCTGACAGCTTACGTTTAATTTCAAGCGAAATTGTCAGCACAATTTTCTAAAGAAAAAAAAAATGATATTTTCGGACTCGGACATTGCTTTAAACAAAATTTCTATTGTCTTTAATATTGTTGAAATTTTGGACTCTAGGTTTTTGGAGAAATCTGAACATTTTTCATTAATAAAGTTTTTCGATAAAAAAAATGCCCAATATGATTTCTTTATTTTTCCATTTATTTTGGTACCGCAGGTGGCTTTGCATTTGTAAGACGCGGATGTTGTTTTGACCATAAGTAGATCCTAATTTGTTCTATCTTTTGGTATAATTTGGTTTAAGTCGGACAAAAAAAAGAGTTATAAAGGTGCTTCCATTTTAAATAAGTCTGTAAGTCACCTAGATTTGTTTTATAGGTTTTCGATTCCCTTTTCTTAGCTCTGGGGAGTGTAAATATGTTTCATGCGTTAGCATATAGCATATATATATCACGTGTGCATATTCATGTGTATATATGATCCACTCTGTAACGACACAAAACGAAAAGGAAAAACGCCGCCTTAGAGACTACAATCCAGACTAATAGAGAGAATGAAAACGGTCTAGAAATGAGTCTCAACTCTGCACAAGAGCAGATTCAAGCCAGACAAATATCTCCGTGGAAATAAGAACAGGGGTGACTGATTGTCCTCATTGCCTCAAGACAGGAGTCCATCTCGGCTTCAGGATTGGTATCGGAAACTCTCTTCTTCGGTACATTCCACCTAGGAAAGCTTCCATTTATGCAAAGCGATTTTATAGTATTTATTGTATTTGGTAAATTTTGCATGCGACAAAAATTAATAATAAGGTTTATTTATATAAATATATCAGTACCTACATAAGTTTCTATAATATGACTTATTTGGAGAAATCACTACTTGCCTCGTGTATTTCGTAATTCTGAATGTAACTGTCAACTGCCATTAACATCGACGTGGATATATACAGGGTGATTCGTTAAAAATGGGAAACCTAGAGATACTACATAGAGTTTAAAAATATGAGTATAGTTCAAATCATGAATGTTGTCGTTCACGTCATCAACTTTTAATTTCCGAATCAAATCAATACAAGGTCACACGGAATGGTATGCATGGGCGTACCATTTGAAGGGCGTTTTCTGTAAAATAACAATTATTACTTCACACAATTTTAGTTTTATAATCTAATATTCTAGCCAAGCGACAACATTACTTCAGCGGTCGGATAGATTAGCTAAGAAATCAACTACGCCATTGACTTAGATTCATCTTCTTTGTCTCCACCAAGTCCTTAGTTTTATTTTTCTTTCTGGATCATATTTTGCTACAGCAGTATTTGGGGTGTACAGCTACTCATGGATTTCCTTACAAATCTGTTGCACCATCCGCATACAACTACACACAAATTGTTTTTGTTTTGGTACTGTCCTGATAACCTTATCAGGTGCGTTCCTGGATGTATTTTTGCATCTTGGCACCAAACACCACTTATTTTCCATTATAAGACGTTAAAGTTTTGCAAAATAACGCGTATTTATAATACACAACCCATGTTTGTTTACTAATAATGTAACCTCTGACGTCATCAGTGGATATGGTGACGTACGGTTTTTCGCGGTAAAATTTAAATTCAAATTTAAAAGGGCTTACTTTAAGGAATAAATCGATTGCTTGGGAAAATTATTTTTTTTAAACCATAATTAAATATTATGTTCCCAGCCAAGATTTTAAAATTTGTGAAAATAGTCCAATAATTATAAAGATTTCCATAACAAAAAATGTTATCTGAGATTTTCCTTCAGAAACTGTTAGTGGAGGGATTATACATCTCAAAACCACAAAAATCAGTTCTGAGGGTACCGCACAACCCCTCCAAAAAACCACCCCTTTGGTGAAAGAAGGCTTATTTTACTGATAACTCGTTAACCGTTGAAGATACTCTCTCTACAATTTTACTTTTATACATTTTTTTTCATAACATCTACTATAGAGTAAGATCCCAGAGCCGCCAAATCTACGTTAATTTAGCAAAGCTAATATTTTGACAATAAATAGTGTGATATGTGATTAGACAGAGTGAGTTAACTGTCATCGTGAATAGACGTATTTTTAAGATGCTCTCTAAAAAGTCGTAAAAATCCCGTTAAACTCGAAAAAATTTCAGCCACCAGTAGATTAAGAAATTCTGTGTGAAATAAAGCGCCTCAATAGAGTTCATATGGAATAAATAATTACAAGATTTTCTAATAATATTAAATCAAATAAAGCAAACAAGCTCGAGTGAAGTGCAGTGTCCCTACGTACACCCTAGACGACCCAACAAGATACTTTTTAAGTGGTTCATGGGTAATAAATAATAGCATGGTCAGTGTCAAAATGAGGCACATATGGTTACAAAGCAATATAGCTGTGTTGTGACCTAAAATAATTGTATACAGTGGAAAGTTTTTAAATGGACAAAATCAACTCAACCCAAGAAAGAAAAGTAACGAAAATAAAATAAAGCAGCAATCACAAGACGCTGCAGAAACACAGATAAGCTATAAATTAATTTATTTTGTTTTATCTGATTTAATTGATATTATTCTATTCTATCTTTCTGTCTGATCTTTACCATCTTAATTTTTATCAGCTCGATTTATTCATTCAAAACATTATTATTATTAATTTGGAAGGCGGAAATTGAAACCGATTGTCTCAAAGAAACGACATACAGGGTGAGCAAACTATCCCTTCGAACCTCTTTTCTCATAACGCGCAAAAAAATATTGCTACTGCGAGATGGGGCCCTTCCCAGCAACTCCACTGAAAATGGATATTTACCTGTGGAACGGTTAATAAATAAAAACAAAACAAAACAAAAAATTTTAAAAATGAAAGCTGCCAGATTCAGAAACAGAAGAAACAGAAAACTTAGAAGAAGAAAAATAAGGAGATGACGATAGATGGAAATTTAAAAGAAGCATGGACACTGAAAAGAAGCATCTCGCACACACCTGCACACCTCAACCGATGATGACAGATGGAAACTTAATAGAAACATGGAAACTTAAAAGAAGCATCTCACAAACACCTACACTTCCCATCCTATATTCCCACCCCATGCGTTATGCGGCTCTCGCTGCTGACAACATGCATGTCCAACGTCCAACCCGGCGTATGCAGTCGGTCCGGCGGTATATAAAATATCCGAGATTTGGTTCCGGCACGCGGTTTGGTCGTCCGCTGGGCGTGTTCGACGGACGACCAAGCTGCATGGTGGAACGAACCTCCATGGATGTCCGGAATCGGCAGCAATGCCCACCTTACGCTGGCAAATCAATCAATCAAACAATAAATAGCGTGATATGTGGTTAAGAACGTATGCATAATTGCTAGCTTGAAGGCGGTGCCCTTTTACAGGTAACCAGGTGCTAGAAGTACATAAAAACACTATGAACTTGCGTCATAATATGATGGCTGGTTTTTATATTAAAAACCGACATTCATCATTGCCAGACACTTCCCGTGGGCCCTAACTTCCGCCAGACGCTTTAAAGTTCGAAAAATACCAAACTAATTGTGGAATCACATCTACTACTAATAGCTTAAGAGCCAGTGTGCAAATTGGACTATTTTGATACCTGCTAGCAATTGTGGTATATTGAGGAATATATTATACTAATCATTGTAGGTTAGTTGTCACCACTCCCCAGAGTGGTCTGATTTTGGACCTGGGGCCATGGAATAATAACTATTTTTGAACCGAATGAATACCCGCTAACAACTGCGGTATACGATAGTCTGTACAATTCTAAGTTGATAAAAAAAAGTTACAATTTTTTGCTGGTACAGGAAAAAGCAAATACGGGTACAGAAATTACTAGTTTTAGACCCGTATTTATGGAGATCTCTGGAGACGTGAGGGGGGGGGGGGGCAGAATGGTGTAACTTTTATGTATGTAATTTCTTATGATACCCCGAAGGCCTGTGCCAATTTTTAGCGTTTTCCATCGAAAACTTTTCATTGTATAGGTGCTTTGTGAAATTTTCAATTTTGAGTCTAAAATGACCTTGTAACTTTTTTTGGAATTTGGGAAAATTGCAACTTTTTGTACATGTTCTCAAATACAAATGTTTTGCCGCAAAGTAGAAGTGGTATTTAATCGGTTGGATCATGACTAATTTTTAACTTTGCAGAGCTTTTTCCCGTACCACCAAAAATTGTATCTTTTTTTATCAATTGTACAGACTATCGTAGGGGACTAGGTTGGATGCTAGTGTTAAAATGAGAATGGCAATTCAGAATTTTTACTTGTTAGCATAACCAGAAGTCAGGTTATCGAAAGAATGCAAAGATTTCATTAATATTTTTATATATAGTTTTTCCTTTAGTTCTCATAGATAGCTTTTCTTTCCACTGTTTACAAAATCCTATAAAGAAAATGTTTCAGATTATCGTTGTTAGCAGGTATTCATTGGATTCAAAAATAATTATTATTCTATGGCCCCAGGCCCAAAATCTAGGTCCGTCGAGAAGGGGTCGGGGATGTTTCCTCCAGGGCCCGGCGGTTTTTGAGGGGGCCTGGTGGTTTTTAGCATTTGCATGGGGTAAAATGAGAGAGTATACTTTTAAATGATTAATAAGTATAACGAGTTTCGTATTGCATATTACCCTTTCAAAATTTTGATCGAAGTAAATATTGAAACGTAAGGAATATCACCCTCCCCCGCTGTTCAAAATTTCGATTGAAACAGATATTCAATTTTGAGGAGTATTACCCCTGATTGAGATATATATCTAATTTTAAGGCTCTTCAAAATTTTGCCGAGAAAAATATTAAGTTGTAGGGAATAATATTCCCCACCTGCTCTTCGAAATTTTATTAGAGGTAAATAGTTTATGATTATGAGTGCCACCCCTCGCTCTTTCGAAATTTATATCGAATATATAGTGGGAGTCGTATGTTATTACCCCCGGGCCCCGATTTTCCCTCGACGGCCCTACCAAAATCAGACCACTTTGGGGACTTGTGACCCCCGACCTACGGTGATTAGTATAATATATTCCTCAGTATTCCACAATTGTTAGCAGGTATTCAAAATAGTCGATTTTGCACACTGGCTCTTAAGCTATAACTATGTAAAAAGATGAAACAAAACAAAAGATTTATTATGTTTTGTTAGGTTAGGTTACATTTTTTCGAGCTTTAGAGCGTCTGGCGGAGGCTGGGGCTCACGGGAAGTGTCTGGCAATAATGAATGTTGGCTTTTAACAGTATTCTCTCAAACATATAAAAACCAGCCATCATACTATGACGTAAGTTCGTAGTGTTTTTATGTACTTTTAGCACCTGGTGACCTGTGAAAGCGGGGCCTTTCAAGCTAGTAATTATGCATACGTTCTTAACCACATATCACACTATTTATTGTCCAAATATTAGCTTTGCTAACATGACGTAGGTCTGGCGGCTCTGGGATCTTGGTCTACTACTTTCGTAGCGCATAGCGGCTCGATTTAGAAAGCCATTGGTCCGCCTGCTCCCCTTCGCCGCGTTTTTCTCTTCCACATCTTTGGTTATATATTGCTATACCTATTTGAGTTATTTAGTTCTTGATTATAATTTTTTTTATTATTTGTCTCACGCAAAAAAGATAATATAATTACTTTCCGAAATGCCTTAGCATTTTCACTCTAATAAAATAAACCGGAAAATTTTGTGTAACTACTTTAACAGATTATTTTCAAAAGAATCGTTTGAACATTGTACTATTTATATAAATCGGTAAATATAATTAGTAAGTTGTGAGGAAAGCCAGAAAAAGGTCGTAACATGTTTCATGAATATAAGAACTAACCTCAAACCCTCAAGAAAATTGTGAAAAATTGGAAAATTCAAATAGAGATTCTAGATAGGGAGGCCTAAATTTGAGTCAACTTATTATTTTTAACGCACCCCTTAACGAAGTATGGGTATTTTACTAGTAGACCATAGATAATAATTCAGATTTAAAGTGTCATTCGGCCCTTATACAAATTGATTCGATCCACAAGAGGTTCTCGTCGACTATGGTGGAAACGAAGACGAAGGTTTATTCCGGTCCCCATCTCAGGTCCCCGATCTCCGCTGCCGGCAATTTGTCCAAGAAGTCGGCCGGCAAGCGCTCCTCCTCTAAGATTCATCCTGTGTTCCCTTGGGACCTGCCTAACTATGGCCGTCCCGCACCCGCCCAGCTCTATAATAAACATCTATCACTCTGTTTACTTTTCACTTCTTACTTATACTCTCGGTTGGACCCTTTTTTCCATCAAGTAGGTGCTTTGGAAGCTTGTCCCACAAAAAGTCGAATCGTCATATACATTTAAATACTCTCCATTTAATTGCTAGTGTACTCAGGGATGTGTTAGGCAGAAATATTTGAAAATTCACCTGAATTCCCAGGCGTATAGTGCCGGTAAAGAAACGTGTCTATGCTAAAATTTCACTTATTTGTCAATTTGTAGTGATGGCCTAGTTGCCAGGGGAAAAATAGCTACAAAGGGCGAAAAGAAATAATTTTTACGAGAACTTTTGAGAAAATAATCCCAATAATTCGTAATGAAAAAATATATATTTTAACGGTAACATTACTGGTGTTTCAAAACAATTGCAGTTTTTTTCTCCATTTTAGAGCCTACTCAACACAATGGAGTAGGCTCTAGATATACGGGGTGTTCCTTAATGACGTGCTAATATTTCAGGGTGTGATTCCTTAAGGTGGCCATTCCCTAGAAAGAGACATCTGATAGGGAAATTTTTATTATTTTTAGCTATAACTTTTTTTTCTTAGTACGTATATTTAAAAAAACTATAAGAGTACCTAAGTAGAATCATAACAAGGCTATTGTTATGAATTTTCACTCAATAATTTTATTGGTTTGCAAAACAGCTCGCTTTAAATTTAGAAATTGTGTTAATCTTCCTATTTCGTAGTTTTAAATCGAGCTATTTTGCAAACCACTGAAACTATTGAGTGAAAATTCATAGTAACAGTCTTGTTATGGTTCTACTTAGGTACTCTTATATTTTTTTTAAATATACGTACTAAGAAAAAAAGTTATGAGCAAAAATAAGAAATATTTCCTTATCGGATGTCTCTCTCTAGGGAATGGTCACCTTAAGTCATTTTATGGAGATAAGTTCATATGAACACGTGTTCGCAACGGCTTAAATTTTTTACTACTGGGTGTTGAAATACCTTTTTAATCGTTATTTTTTAATATCTCAGAAAGTACTTTGGATATTATTTTCAATATTGGTATTTGTTAATAGGATATAAAATCACATATTTTACTTAGAAAAATTATTTTATCGCTCCACCAGTGGCATCCCTGGGACCATGTCCTCTGATATTTCTTACCAAGTAAGTGATACGCCACTGACTTTTTCGGTGTGCTTAGTCTTTTTGATTTTACATGAAAATGATCTCTTGCATTTTTCTCGTCAGACGCACAGTTTTGATTCAAAAATTAAATTCAAATTGCTTCATTTAGCAGTATTGACTAATAATGTTTGAACACATAAATCTAAAAATAAAAATAAATCTAGTTATCCTGAAATAAATGACTTTTAATAAACATCATTTTCAAAACAATATTTGTTGACATAAAGTAAGTTGTTGATGTTCAAACCCATCTAATCATATTATTTCTTCTCATTACATATATGGTCGCAGAGGACCTTGTTAAGGCCAGCAAGATCCCCCGATCTCAATAGTTTGGACTTCTTTTTGTAGGGCGTGGTGTATAATAGTTGTTTATTGTACTAGTGCGTAATTATATGCAATAGTCACGCAAGAAAAAGTTAGCCACGAGACCGTTAAGTCGAGCGGCTAATTAATTCTAAGTGTAATTTAAGTGGTCCATGTTCTAGGGGAAAAATAATTATAATTCTATATGCTGGAAGTAAAAACGGTTTTATTCCAAATGCATTGTTGTTGTCTGCTAAAAATATCAAGCAATCCTCTACCGACCACGAGGATATGACAGCCGAAATATTTGAGAAGTGGGCAAAGGAACAGCTGTTACCAAATATCCCACCAAATTCTCTTATTGTTATGGACAATGCGTCGTACCATTCGCGGCAACACACACAAAAATTCCGAAGACCAACACAAGAAAAGGCGATGTCATTGAATTTATGAAAGGTAAAGGCTTGGAAATGCCAGAAAAGAAACAGAAAAAAGACTTTATTAGAACTGATTGGAAAGCAATATTTTAAAAATGAACATGCCGTTAAAAAAATTTTTGAAGCACGCGATCATACTATTTTACGTCTGCCTCCATATTATTGCGTTTTCAACCCCACTGAAATGGTGTAGGCTAATGTAAAAACAAGACTACCTCAATATAATCAATCCCCACAATTAAGTGAGTCTGTCTTAAAGAACATAAAGATAATAGTAGACGAAATAGGCAAAAGCGCTATATGGAGGAAGTGTGATAAAAATGGAAAATGGATATTCTATATTACCACCTATTAATCCAATATTATTAATGTAAATACCGATTCAAGTCCTGAAAACTCGGATAGTTTATTTAAAGTTCATAGAGAAATCTTTTTTGAAATTTGTTTATTTAACGTCGACCTATTTCCGCTACTGAGACCAATTATTGATGCCAGGAAACGAGTTCCCCCTTTAAAATTTTACCGAGTCTTTCCTTTATACCTGCGTAACATCATGCTGCTGCAAAGTTCATAGTATCATAGCCTAACATTTGTTAAAGAAGACAGTCGCTATTTTACGCCACTTCGAAAGGATTATGTATCACCCATGCAACTCCCGCCTAAGATTACATAACTTTGCTGCTAGAAGATAGAACGAGAAGTAGGGTACTAGGCAATAGACGTAGCCTTAATATATCATTTATGTGACCTCAAATGTGATAAACATATTTTTTCATTAACCACTTCTATTGAATAAAGGTATTATAGAAATCCCTTTCTTTAACAATTAAAAAATAATTATTTAGCATTTTTACATTTCTGTCGCCACCGTCTATGTCCCATAAAGGAGATGTCCACTTTACTCCGAGTTTTCGTTTTTATGCTGTCCCAATTGAGATCATATATACTATACACAATTTAGTACTCTTTTTGGCTTCAAAGATTCACTGGGTGGGGAGGTTCCAGCCGCTCCCAGTAGGTGCTGATTTTTTAGCATTTGAAAATGACTTATTTTAAATTAGATATTTTTTGCATTTTTACTCATTTTGCAACTCATGAACAAAACTAAAAAATAGCGAAGAATAACGTTTTTTAAATTTTCGATTGAACAAATTAATGGAATATCTCTTTACTAGAATAAATATACAGAACTACCTATTACAATTCATTAATTTACAACTCCTTTTAACCGATAACGGTCTCATTAAATATTTATTAATATTTACATTGATAAAAATTACTGACGATATCTGAGCTGTGTGGTGCAATAACAAATTCAACTTGACTTACATCCATTTGTTGCCGTAAACAAGATTGGCCGGAACGACTTTCTATATACAATAACTTCTGCGGTTGACTGTTGACTGTCTTATAATGTTTTTGATATTTATTGTACCTACTTATAAATATGAATTGGAAAGAACGTGGGCCATTAAGAATGTCACTTTTATTTTCAAAAAACATTTTCAACCGAATAATTAGTTACTCAAACCGCGAATAAACCCTACCACTTCTAGTCATTCTTTTTATTTTTTGATTTTTCTTTCTATTTTTTTGTTTGCCTGATAATCTCATCGAAACATTATTTGTTTCTTCGTTCTGATCAATGTTCACATCGCACAGTCTCTTTAACATCAGTCTATTTTTTCCTGAAGGTTTTTCACCGTCTCCCGCTTCTTTAATCGGTGGCGGTGGTGGTGGCGTCTGTACGCCGCCCTTCTTCGCCTCAGCGCCCTTAACCTCTTGATTCGAATCTTTCTCAAAAACTTGATTACTGTAAATAATATTACAAAGATTTTGTTGATCTTGCTTCGGGATTGGATCAGTAGAAGTAGCTTTAGCTTTGTTAAAACTGATTTGAAAGCTCTTGTTGGGCAGCAAGAGACAGGGATTCAAGTTATGTAGGGAGTCATAGGACTGCTTCGCAATTCTGCAAACCGCATCGGTGCATTTTTTCCTACAAGCTCTGGCATTTCTTAAAAACCAAGAGTTGTTCTTGGTGCGACGTCTAAAAATATATAGAAATATGTGGATTACTGTTTACTGCCTAAATTTCGTACTTACTGTATGGCGAGACGGGATGAATTATGCGCCATGTGTCTTGTTGGGTGCCCCTGGCCGATCCTAACCAAAGTTCCCTTTTTCAAATGATTATATATGTAATATAGAGCCCCGGAAAACATGAAAATGGCTGTTGTGTTAGGGGCTGAGCTACTTTGGATAGCCAGTGGCTAAAAACGATAACATTTAAATAGGTCCAAGTAGATTGTAAATCAACTTACTATGCGTCCAGCGAATGAATCCATAAATCTTCGAAACATTACCGTACACAGTGCCAATGATAAACTTACAGTTATCATCTTGAAGGTAATTTAGAAGAGTGCGTTTATTTATATTTGCAATTTTGACTTTTTCTCATAATGGTTCAAATAATAATTTTATCCCTGTCATTAACATTGTGTCAAGTATGACTTTCACGGATATAAAATAATTTAAATCAAAGCCCCCCAGTCACATTAGCTGTAATGCCAAGCTACGACTTAAGCCGAAAGTCGCATTTGTTCTCTAAAGTGTAGCTCTGACTTGCAATATTTGCTGTCTTAAGCCGGCCTCCTACTACTTGAAACACTTTCACATCTTATGAAGAGGCAAATCGTAGGAAACCAACATGGAAAATATTGGTAGCTTGAACATAAGATACAAGTCAAAGAGCAAATATCGGTCTTACATGTCGTAACTAATGGTTCTGCTACCTCTACTGGTTACATGCTTGGTACGTATGGCATATTGAGATATAAAGCATATAACATTATTTTTTAATTAATAAGAATGTGCAGTTCATGACGATGAAGACTACAGGAACGGTCACGACCATGATTGAAACATACGCAATCTGCTGATTCTTCTAAAACCCGAGTACGAAACATCTCATTCGTATAAACGTATCCCTTTTCAATACCTGTACATCCCTTACAATGGGCCCGTTCAGCATTTTTTTTTTATTTTAGGAATCGAAAGTAGAACAATTTTTAAGACAATTTTCAAATTTTGAAATTTTTATTCGAACGTTTAAGCCTTTAAATAAATTACCAAAGTTGGATAGCTCGAAATCGGGGCGCAGCTTCGCGTGACGTCACTTTGCATATGCTGATATGTGACAGTCAAGATTTAATAAGCGTATGGCGCGTGTTATTGTGTATCTGTATGGAAACGGTGTTTGATTGTTAAATTATATTGTTGGAAACAAACACCTTTTTTTCTTCAAACGTCTTATTAACTCATGTCGCTCATGTCAACACTTTCACCCTAGTGTTCATGCAAAATGACGTCACAAGTCGACGAAGCGCTTTCTACTGAAAACCAATCTTTAACCTTAAATATCTAAGAATTGGATATACTGTAATTTTAACAGCTTATCTAGATGATCGAATACTATTGAATACCATAAAAAAATTACGAAAAAAGAATTATCGGTAACAAGCCCATTCGTCAGAGGTTCACACCAGTAATCAATAAGATTTTCTTTATATATGCTATGGTCTTCCCTGAACCTACCATTATTAGATATTGTCTATAATTGTTTATTTGTGGCATATTCAGATTTTCTTACTTTTTGTTGGGTATTTTGCCACTAAAAAAGATTTAAAAGTTTTAATGAAAAAACCTCTGCGCCAAACGAATCAGATAGAGGTTAGTTCTTGAATACTTGACTGTTTCAAAAAGTCTCACACCTAAAAATATTTAAACTAGAACAATGTTATAAACTAAAAGAGGAAATGAAAGCTATAAATAGGCAGTTAACCTTTCGGAAGACAATCCGTTCTCAAAACTTTTTGGCCATCAACCATGACAGTTCTTTGTTTATGTATTTCCATAGCCACGTGAGACATTCAATTATATTTATCTTATTTTTACTTACTTCGTCTCTAAGGATGAGCAACCAACTAGTACAAATATCTTTGAATAATTTGAAACGCATCTATCACTTTTAATTTGCCAAACGTGCATTAAAAGTGCCGACGCTTTTAAAATTCACGAGAAATAAAAGTTTCTGTTGAGCTACAAATGGAAACCCGCTCTAGCCTCCTGTGTTTTTGACATCAATTGATCAATCATGGAAGCTAGTATCTTCACACAAAAAAAATGGCTTCTAATACGTGCTATTCCGGGAGCTTCGATTTTTTTTATACAGCATTGACAATTTTAAAAAATCAGGTATGCTACGATTTTGAGGCGTATAGGTTTAAGTAGTGAGTAAAACATATATTTTAAAACAGGAAATTTGCGATTACGTGTTGTGACAATTAAATAATAATAATAACCCTATAGTAATAATAATAATACCATTTATTTTTCCCTTAAAGACCTATGCACAATAAGTACATTTGCAGAATTTTGGCCAGTAATTTTGGATTCTGGCCCACTGTCCTTACTAATAAAATAATACAGTTTGTAGGCACGACGTAACTAAATGGTTTCAAAAACAATGTTGGAAATTGCCGCGTGTTGCTAATAGATGATGCCTTGAAAAAACTTACTAATGTAGTTTTTGAGTGTTCATTAAAGTACCTCTTCGGCATGTCCCATTTGAGTGCTTCTAGGAAGCACTTAGAAAACATATGTAGACAACACTTGTCTTTTGGTTGCTGCCATTTTGACATTTTAAATTTCTAGTAAAATGTCGCTAAACGTGATTTCTTATCAACAACTGACTGTCCTCATTATTCACTGCATGGAATAATGAATAGCATTATCCTTGACGACTACATTATTTAATAATCATGGACAATAGTATATTATTCAACGAGCATGTAATGATGGCTATTATTCACGAGGGTGAACTTTAAGACGGGAGCCGCAGGCGAGTGCCGTAAATCACTAGAGTAAATAATAGCCATTATATGCGAATAGAATAGAATACTATACTTTGGCCACGACTATTAAATATTTAATATTTATTTAATTCATCTTCATTTCACTTCTCTTATTTAAGAAAGATTCATATGTCATCATATATCATTTTTTCGATTTTTCGGGCATCAAGTTTAATGAGGCGATTTCTGCAGCTTCCTTGATCTCTGTCAAAGAAATCTCGTTTTTACTGTCAGTATCTATTTATTTAATTATATTACTCGTTTTGAGTACCTAATATGTAAAATTATTGTCAATAATGTTGGCGTTGAAATCGCACAAATTTTGACGTTTCAAATCAATTACAGAATTACGCTTTGACACATTATCATGTCTTACTTATAAAATAATACAATTTGTAGGCATGTAGGTAAATTGTTTCAAAAATAATGTTGAAAATTGCCGCGTGTTGCTAATAGATGATGCTTTGAGAAAAACTTACTAATGTAGTTTTTGAGTGTTCATTAAAGTACCTCCTCAGCATGTACCATTTGAGTGCTTCCTAGAAAACTTACAGCCGGTTTTACAATCACAAGTTAACTTTCATGTTAGTTGACTTTTACTTGCAGGTTAACTATAACTTTACCGACACATGCGTTTTTCAATATAAAGTTAAGTGATGATTTGTAAACGAGAGGTTGCGAATAAAATTTATAATGTTGGTACTGGAAAAATGGGTAATATACATAAAATGTATGAATTTTGGTCCAAAGTCACGTCACCTGCTATCAAATATAAATGCCAGAAGTAATTTATGAGTTAGTGGTCTATTACTAAGTAAGTAGGTAGTATTTAGTCTCGATCTATTTAAAAAATCTCTTCCATCGTATTCTTCGAAAAAGTTAGGTCTATACAGGATTACCTTGGCTACTCATCACTGCTATATGCATTTACTTCGCACATATCCATTTTTAGGCAAAATATCAAAAAAATATTTTGTGACAGTTATTTTATAGGTTATAAATTGCCAGTAAACTGCCAACTTCTAGTTTACCCACACCTCATCTGCTAGTAAAGTTAACTACTAGATAACTACCACATCGAAGATGACCAGATATTGTAAAACCCAATTTCGATAATAACCTGAAAGTTAACTCTGACCGGAAGTTAACTAGCGATTGTAAAACCGGCTGTTAGAGAGACAACACCTGTCTTTTGGTTGCTACAATTTTTTAGCAAAAAGTCACTAATGTCATTTCTTATAAACAACTGACTGTCCTCATTATTCACTGCAATCAGTGAATAATGAAATCATTATTCACTGGGGGAAGGGAATAATGGATGGCATTATCCTTGAGGAAACACATACATAATGAGTACATTATTTAATAGTCATGGACAAAATTATATTACTTATCCATCAAAAATTGAATATTCTAACTGAATCAATTTGCGAATATCGAATAGTTTATTGTTATTTTCGCTTTATACCAGGGTATATTGATATTACATATAAAACAACTGCCTCAAAAATAATAACTCATACAAATAGTGCGATGTGCTGTTTTGCTATTATTTAATGAAGTAAGTGTAATACAAGATTAGTAGGGGAAATGGCCTGCCAAATGCTCATCCGACGACACGTGCCCCTCTTATAGTGAATCTTCGATCAAGTGGAAGTTTGCACACCACAAGCCAACTACCAGCTATGTAGGACGAAGGGCCTATATCTGGTTCAACCCAGACCCAACTCATGGGGTGAACAGCTTTTATTACTCTCTAACGACACTACATTAATTCCAGATAATAACACTTGCCATTCACACATATATGAATACCTCATACGATATCA
The DNA here is from genome assembly GCA_963583905.1 of Stenurella melanura. Taxonomy (NCBI): domain Eukaryota; kingdom Metazoa; phylum Arthropoda; class Insecta; order Coleoptera; family Cerambycidae; genus Stenurella; species Stenurella melanura. The sequence goes on along the minus strand of OY757314.1, from coordinate 6,319,864 downwards.
CCTTTTACTTTGAACATTAATTATACTGTAAAAAAATTAAAAGATATGTAAGTACATATTTTTATTCATTTTTCTAATTTTTAGTATAATATTATATATAATATTAGTCAATAGTTGAAAATGTGCTACTCTTATTCGTTAAAAAGGTAAAAGTATTTTTTTGGAAACGTTATTAGAAAAACAACTACAAAAATTTTGTTAAACAAGTAAAACACGTATGAATATTAAACATTTGTTGTGATCTGGCCCATGGTAATGTATTGATTTTAACCTTGTTTTTTGTGCTTATTTTTTAACGATACTTGCTCCGATTTGGATGACATTTGCTTATGAGGCACTAATAAAGATTAAGTTGCGATAATTTTCTGGAATCATCTTTAAGAGTATAATTGGTCATTTTTGTTCATGAATTACCTACTAACTAGCGTGGTCAATATTTTCTGAAAATATCCTAAGATAAAATTCAACTAAAAATGGACTTTGTCGCAATTTCAACGATATTTGATAAGGTTGCTGCTCATAGGGCACTACTGAAAATGAATATTATGAAAATATTCTTCACCTTTTAAAAGGTGGAAATAATACTTTATCCGTCTATTCATCTGTTCATCAATCAATCGATCTTGACCCGTCGATCTCTATCAATTGATCTACATCATTCGATCATCAACCATCAATCTTCAACCATCGATTTCCATGTACCTACGGAGATTCGTGGATATCCGTACATCTATCTCTATCTATGGATCTCCATCTATTGATCTCCATCTTATTGATCTTCATCCATCGATCTCCATCTACTGATCTCCATCCATTGATTTCCGTCCATATATCTCCATCCATATTTCTTCATTCATCGATCTCCATCCATCGATCTTCATTTCTTGATTTTGTTCTACGGAACTCCGAACAGAAACGTGTAACATTGAAGAGGTGTAATCTCAATTTTTCTGGCAATAAATGACATATCTCCCCTCGTTTTTGTCATCCTAATATTCCCGATAGATTCATAATAAAGAAAATGTATGTTTCACATACGTGATGACTTCTAAAGTTGGCCATCTTAATCCTTGCGAGTTAGTTTCAGAAGGATATGAAGGAATGACATTCAAAAGCAGCCCCATTTACAATACAGATTCTAAAAAACTTACATTCGGTTGTGTCTTCAATTTCTTTTCTTCAGGATAGACACGGTCGTGAATACTCATACCATTACAGGGATTGAGAGTAGTTGGTCCCCTGCGTACAAATCTTACTTTTATGGTTTTGAGATAGATGCCTCAGTTGATTCTTTAACTGCTAATTCTAAACAATTTTCTTGTCCACTCTATAAAATAAAAGTAAATCATGGCACATCTTAGCTCGTCCAACAATTGCTGTAAAGCTACCGTTGCAGTATTTATCAGAAATACATCGCGCTTCATATGCAGCTGAATAAACGGCAGCAAATAGATATTGATGGTAATATAATAAATGTTGATGAAATTAGAATCCATGATTGTAGAGAACATTAAGAAGCGGAGTGGAGTTTTAAGAGCAAAATTTAATTAGGATGTAAAAGCGAATTACTCGGTTAATGTGGCTCTTCATGGCTCCTAATAAGATAAGAAGCAATTTGAGACGGTAATACCGTTAATATCTGAAGCCTCATTTCATAAACATCGATTAAAGGGTTACCGTTAGGCCGGCTACTGAATGTTATTAAAAACAGAATCCTTTAATGGGAAGTGGACTGTTAAAATGTAATTCTAACGTTTTATACATGCAGAATCCATTTAAACCCCTGCAGCACTATAATAATAATAATAATAATAATATTAATAATAATACAAATCCATTAAAGGGTATTAGCCAGTACCAAACGTAAATATATACAAAATTGCCTTAAAAATTACATATTAATAGACATTTAACCTGCTTCAACAATTGCATTTACTTAATTTTAAAAGCTTCTACAAACGATAATTATTAGTATAAGTTAATATTACAGTATACAGGGTGTCGTTAAATAGTAAAGTCAATGAAGCTTTTGCCTCAAAATTCAGTATTTGAATTTTATGATTCCTTATGATAGGACTATGTAGATTAATGTTAAAAAACGCCCAACTTATAACGGCTTGAATATTACGATTTTAGTATCGGGATTGTTTTTCGTAAATGCCTCAAAAGTTTTACATTTATCAAAATAATTGGTGGGGATGTATAAAAAAAGAATATTCGAAAATAACCAATATTTTGTTGTTTTTTTTTTCTAATTTCTCTACGGTGAATAGTTCTAAATATATGGAAGTTCAAAAATGGCGCTCGTTGAGGTATATTACAAAAAAATACTTAATAATTGAAGATCTTGTTCTTGTTAATGTTCTTTTTTCTGTCCCTATTGCTTTATGAAAAACCGCCGCCTAAGGAATCGCTACTTCCACATCCAGATTTTCCATTCTAGTCTCTTTAAAAGAAAACATCTGGATCCTAATTGCACTCTAGTATGTGGAAATAAATGATTTAATTATAGAATGTTAATAATATTTGAGGCAGATGTCATAAAAAAATTTGAGATGTTGGTCTATATCTTAAACCGTTCCAACGAAAACGTGGGCACAAAAAAAAAAGTTACAGACAAACCGACAGACAGACAGACAGACAGACAGACAGCCATTTTTTTTTCTTCGCCCAAATTTAAAATCTCGACGTTTCATGACATTTTAAGCCTATTCCAATAAGAAAAAAAATTGAAATTTTTTTTACGATCCACTACGTGGATGCGGAAGTAAAACAAGTTATATGCGAGACAATGAGTGTTTTGCAATGTTGTTAAGGAGGCCATTCCCTAGAAAGAGACATCCGAGAGGGAAATATTTATTATTTTTGCCCACAACTTTTTTTTCTTAGTACGTATATTTTAAAAACTATAAGAGTACCTAAGTAGAACCATAACAAGACTATTACTATGAATTTTCACTCAATAATTTCAATGGATTGTAAAATAACTGGATTTAAAACTACGAAATAGGATGAGTAACATAATTTTGAAATTTAAATCTAGCTATTTTGCAAACCCCTGAAATTATTGAGTTAAAATTCATAGTAGTAGTCTTGTTATGGTTCTACTTAAGTACTCTTATACTTTTTTAAATATACGTACTAAGGAAAAAAAGTTATGACCAAAAATAATAAATATTTCCCTATCGGATGTCTCTTTCTAGGGAATGGGCCACCTTACCGAAAAGTTTTTGGTGCTTTGAAAACATTTTAGAAAATGTTATACCTGCTTTGAATTAAAAACAAAATCACGATTTTACTGGAAAAATCTTTTTTTTCACATAACTTAAAAACTTTGACATTAAATGGAACAATGATAGAATATAAAAATAATACTTAGGATATAATGTTAATTTCGAGAAAGTGTTTCTATTGTAATCGTAGAAAATCACTCTCCAAGGTTTCTTCAGACGTAGATTACGAAAATTAAAGTATTTCAATTCCAATCAATTTGTTTGTGTATCTGTTTGTCTGTCGGTCAATCTATCTATTGACGTTTTGTTAAAAATTTACAGGGTGGACAGAAAAAAATGAAAAAAAATGTGACGGAAGAGAATAATATTTGTCATATAGCTAATACATTTTCCAAAGAAGAAACCTGCTACATTTTTAGTGAAAACATGCAATGTCACTTTGGGGAAACTGTTAATTAGGGAAGCGACGAAGCAAAATAATGCTTGACTATATTACAAAGTAAGGAAACTGATGAAAAGAAAAATATGCAACATGATCATCCAAAAGAAAATAGTTATATCGAAACAATATACGGTATATCTTACTTTTCATAAGTACCATATCACAGCGCCCTTATTAACAATGCGATTATTTTTAAAATTTGGGTGGAAGGTAATTACCCATCAGAAGACTGTGTCACGGTAATATATTTATAAATCCGCCAGTGGCGTTCATCCTTATGAAGAAAAATGAACCGAATTTTCCAAAAAAATATATTAGGCAAATTTTTAACTGTAAATCAATCTCATAATCTAGTGTAGGTACTTGGTGTTCACGTAATAAGAAAATAAAATTTTCCTTTTTACAGTACCAATTATTATTAGTCGTAACTTTATTTTCGTACGTAATGCAGAATTAATTAAGCTGGAGGAAGACAGGCTTTCCATTTAGAATTAGTCACGTGACGTCAGTCAGTTTACTTAACAGTCTAAATATAAAATAATTGACTTGAAAATTAAAAAAAGTTCAATTTTAAACAGATTTAACGTTCTTGATGTAATAATAGGCACCATAAGTGCAACTTTAACGAGATTTGATCGATATACAATTTCTTATATTTTCCAAAATCTTACTGATAGCAAAGCACACTTTCACTGAGATTAAATTTCTATAACATCTACCTATCTGAAATATGTTGATTGTGACAATTATTGAAAAAAACTGCGATTTAGCTATAATTACAAAAATAATAATAAAAAATGCCTTTAGTTCCAATAATATTTTACATAAAATATTGATAACGTACGCAATGCATTTTTTTTTAATCTCAAGCGGAAGTTTATAAGTGTATTTATGTAAGTCTTATTATTTATTGAATTGTTCCTGAATTATATTCGTTTAAAATTAAACTTTTTTTTATTTCCAAGTCAATCAATGTTTGAATAACGGCCGTATTCATCATTGTCTTTTAAATTAGTATCAGGGAGTTAAGTCTCCAACATTTTGATAAAGTTACTATTCGGTATTCACCATAGATGATTAGGGCTTAATAGTCGGTTAAGTCCTCTGATCGGTTAACAGGAGCTGTTAAACCCTAACAGACTGATATCGAAACTTCAACTGTCAAATAATCCTTCTTTATACCACTTTTTTTTAAATAAAACTGGAAAGAATTAATATAGTAATATATTAATATTCTTGAGCAAGAGAGGTTATTTTATTCTAATTACCTTATTACACATAATAATAATTGAAATACAAAAAATTGACACAAAACATTAAAGCAGTTGTTCAAAACGCTGTCCATTAACGTCAATCATTTCTGACCTCGCATAGCTGTTTCATGTTGAACGTTCGCCAATTGCTGGGTCGTTATGCTATTAATTGCTCGGCTTACTCGTAGCTCCAGGTCTTCACGGGTTGTAACGGCGGTTGCATAGACAATATTTTCTAAATGACCCCAAACAAAGAAATCAAGGGGCGTTAAATCAGGTGACCTTGGAGGTCACCTCACAGGACCATTCGTCGAAATTACGTTTTCTCCGAATCTCCGTTGAAGGTAATCAATCACTATCCTTGAGTTATGGGGAGGAGTGCCATCTTGTTGGAAATGCATTCCCTGTCCTAAATCTAAAGGTAACTCATCTAAAATGTCCTCAAACTAATTTTCCAGGAATCTCAAGAATCTGGCACCAGTCAGCGGTCCTTCAAATATTATTGGACCAATGATTCTACTACCGATTATTCCAAGCCCAACATTAAAACCGAACCGCACTTGAAAGTTACGCTCCCATAATAAATTTTTATTTTCTTGTGATCAATATTTTTTATTTTGTCGATTAAATAATCCCAAATTTGTGAACCTTGACTCGTCGGAAAATAAAATCAGTCCCAAAAAATCATTGTTTGGCTGCACGTTATTATACAAAATTCAATTACAATATTCCATCCTACGTTCGTAATCACTTTCGTACAAATGCTGGTGCAATTGGTATTTAAAAGATTTATGGTGGTATTTGTGCAAAATTCAGAGAGCTTACTGTTTGGTGACTGATGTTCAATTCAAACCCAACTTGCCTTAAAGAAGCAGTCTTATCAACTTCTATTCGAGCCAAAACATTAATTTCCGTTCCTTCGTCAATAATGAAGTTTTCTTCGGGATCATTGTTGGGCTCTCTTCGGAATTGGTTTTCAACGCGTTTAAAATAATTTTTCGCTGGACATTGTCTATCAGGATATCGTCGGCCGCAAAGGTCCATAGCTGCAATTGCATTGTTTTTACTTTCCGTAAATAATTAGCATGTCCACTTTTTCATCTCTTGTATAAATTTGCGGCATTTTGAACACAACAAGAATTTTAAACAAATTTTAAAGACACAATAAAAACAGCGTTAAACCAACAAATGTTTGAAAAGCTAAACATTGTTTTCAAAGCCACTTTATTTACTTCTTAACATTTAATTAGAACAAATTGTATTTTCTTATTTTCTTTTAGCTGTAATTTTGTTTGTATTTATCGCACATTTTAATACGACATAGGAATAAATTCTTTATTAATAGTACTAATAAATGGTATCACGGTACCGATATGGTTCCATTTGAAAAAAAATGAGTTTGAATGTTTGAAATGTCACTTATTTGGCATCGTTGGATTCAGACAATTATGCAGAATTCAAAAATGCAATAATATACATATATAGGGTGTTCCATTTAAAAATCAAAAGTTAGTGTCACTTCCGGAGAAACTGGAAGTGAGAAAAAAATCAATTATATGTCAAAAAGTGCCGCTTATTATGTATGTAGTATATCCTAAATTTCAATTAGTTATCTTCAAGAGTAAAGGAGAAAGGGGGAGTATACCATGATCCTGTCACAACCGGTATATGAGAGAAAAATTATTGGTTATTTTTTCTTTTGCATCTATATTCTTTGTCTATCTTAAACCGTTTATGGAAAAATATAACACCGAGGTATTCGTTCTATGCAATTTCGAATACTACAAGATGTAACTAGCACCGCTGTCATCTGCAGCAACTGTAGAAAGTGAAATTAAATATGAGTTGGCAAGCCAAGACAAATCCCCTATCACCTAATAACCCGAATTCGAGCATATTTTTCATAATTATATATCGATTGTCCCGCCTTCCACGGCAGATAATAAATTGCAGACTTCCAAACTCCTTCTCACATAAATCTTATGTGGCAGAATATTGAATTAGACTTTCTGTTCTCTATGGTGGATATTGGCGTGTAAAGACGAGGGTGGAATTCCCCAGGAGATTGCAATGTCAATGCGAACTGGTGCAGGACCTGCGGCGCACTCGGTTGTTCGCGGAATGTTTACGATGGGAAGGACCCGCTCGATCCGGTCACACTTCTCCCAAGGGCTACACGGGATGAATTCTGCAAGCACGTAAAACCTTTTGATATCTCGATCGGCGGAGGAGGAGGAGGAGGCGAGAGCTTTTTCTTTTAGTTGTCACCTAAGCGGGAACAAATGCATCGATACATCGACTATTTTGTAATATATAAACTAACCACTCAAGAACTAAACCTTCTCTGCTTAAAATTTCAAAAGCGCGCTGCTCGACGTTTTAGTGTTATTTAACTGTTTCCCATTATTTGTTTCTGATTATTAAGTATAACCTGCAAATAGCGCCAGAAAAAATTGTCAGCTCAGTTGAATCAATAACAACAGAGATATTCGCATTGGATTAGAAATACACTCGGCCCGATAAAGTTGTTGCTGGTACCTGTGGTACAGTATTTCTACTGTCACACAGTGATCATTTTTCAAGTTCTAGAGGAACAAAATTCTACAAATTTGCAAATGAACAAAAAATATTCTTTAGAATTGAGGGAAAATATTGAAAATAATTTAGACACTGAAGGGGTGGTTATTGAGGGGGTTGAAAAAATTTTTTTGTTTTAAAATTCTGAAACTTTGTAGAATCCATAATAATGTACCCGTGAATACACCAAAAATAGTACAACAATTCTGAGGACCAAGGGGATGGTTTTTATAGGGGTTGAAAATTTAATATTATTTTAAAATTACTTAACTTTTTGAATAAGGTTTGTGAATCTGCGAAAAAAATGTAAATATGGTGAAATAAATGTAAGCTCTTAAGGGATGGTTTTTGAAGGGGTGCAGCGGACAATGTTATATTTCTAAGAGGACGAAATTATTTCCATTTTCTGTTTTCTATTTCCAGCTCTATTTAGACAAATATTATTATCTGGGAAACGGTGAGACATAGAAAGAAATGTTAAATGGAATAGTTATTCTGTTTAAAAAGACTCATTTAATTATTTTATTTTCAAGTGTGCAAGGCGCCTTAAAAAGACGGTAGGCAATGCAACTTTCTTTTTCAAATAGAAAGCCCTGTATAATTTTATATTTTTCCGAAAATTTTTTTTTAAATGTCCTATACCTATTATCGACGGTTTACGATATAGCAACTATGTTTCAATTCCAATAAAAAATTAGCGTCTCACTAAGTGGTGGCAGCAAGATGGAGCACCATCGCATAATTCGAACATTATAATACGCTTCCTGACTGAGAGATTCGGGGGAACAGAATTGATAATCAGGAGCCTGTTGGGTGACCTGCACGGTCACCTGATACGTCGCCCCTCGATATTTTTATGAGGTCATTTAGAGCAAGTTTTGTATACGCTGGAGTTATAAGAAAGTCTTGTACACGAGAACTTTTAAGGAGGTATATGAGGTGCGTCAAATAGAATATGGGCGGTAGTTTCAGTATCTTTTATAATAATCATGATAGTTACTATTTTTTTTATTGTATTATTCCCTATGATTACGTTAATAAAAAAATGTTATATTAATAATTTAACTGCTAATCTCTCAACAATGGTTAACGATAAATAATGGATATGGTTAATATAAAATTTGTTCGGAAATAAAAAGGAAAACCGAAAACAGTAAATATACAGTGTGTTCCATTTGAAGAAGTAAAGTTGTATAACCTGTCGCTTTTTTAAGGGGCCTTGTACATTTGAAATTAAGATGATTAAATGCTTTCTTTTTAAATATAATAACTTTTCCATTTAACATTTCTCTCTCACCGACTTTCGGATAGTGCTTGGCTAAATAGAACTGGGACACCCTGTATTTATAAATAATAGCAGCCCATCATTTAATCCACCTTTATTTGCCTTCAGAAGTTACCGGTCTTAAGTAGGCCTCCATCATAACTTTGCCTATAGGCCACCGTTCAAGTTAATACGATCTTGATAAAATGTGAAAATTTGCAGGAGTAAATATAACAAGCTGTAATCTCTTTAATTTGTCGAAATACATACCGAGTATATCGAAAAAAAATAAAGATAAAGGATAGAGGCCAAATTTTTATTTGAAAGTTTCTTCCTAGGTTTAGCAATTTTCGAGGAAACTGCATATGAAAAAATTGACTGATTAACTAACGTTTATCAACATAACAAACGCCAAAAATATATAATACTCTACTTTTGCCTTTATGAGGTCGTCTTAGGCCCAATATGAAGGTGTAATTTAAAAAATAATTATTAATTCGTGCTCTTTGGACAATTATGATATTAAAAAGGCCGGAAATGTTGCGAATTTATTGCAAAATAAAATTGCTTAAATAAATTATATTTGTTTAGACAGTTTGATAAACATTAAAATATTAACACGATCTAGAATGTTACTAATTAATAATAATGCGCATAAGAACAATATCAAATAAACAATAATAAACATAAAAAATACGCGATTCTCAACTTTTGCTCTAGCGGGGTCAAAAAGGGAATTGTGAGGGTTTATTTAAAAAAAAGATTAATTGTGTGCTACTCAATATATATACTTGAGTCCATTGAGATGCAAGTTCAAACAGATGTAATATATTTTGATTTCACAAAAGCTTTCGACAGGCTTAGTCGTAACATTATTAAAAAAACTATCTAACATTGGAGCTTCTCAGAATCTTACACACTTTTTAAAATCATACTTGTCAGATAGAATACAGTACGTCGCATATAATGGATTCAGTTCTACGAATTAATCTTGTTCCAATGTACCTCAGGAGTCTGTTCTTGGACCACTCTTGTTTAATATGTTTATGGCGATGTCCATTTTTGTATGCAAATGACATCAAGCTACTACCTAGAATCTCTAACTTAAGTGATTGCATTAAATTCCGAAAAATGTATCTCTAAGCTCAGTGTTTAGTGTGCCGAGAACAGTTTCACATTAAACGTGCAAAAATGTAACGTAATGGCATTTTCCTCAAAGGGGATTAATTATACAATTAACTACTCTCTAGAAAACGAATCTTTAACTCGGTCGTGCTCGTTTAAAGACCTTGGACTAATTTTTGACAAAATACTCAGCTTTATCAATCATGCAGACACGTTAATTTGCAACGTAAATAGAATTTCATTATACACAATGGGCGTGATTTCTGAAATATCTCAATGCTAAAATTATTATATTTTTCTTTTTGCAATCTAAGCTAGAGTATGCGTCTCTTGTTTGGCAGCCCTGCTATAACATTCATAGTCTTAAATTAGAAAATGTGCAATATCATTTTCTTAAATTTCTATATCTAAAGTCTCATGGTATATACCCACCAATTGGTTTTCCACAAAGCGAGTTACATCAAATGTTTTCTATGAGTAACCTATCTAAAAAACGCAACGACTTTGCCTTAATTTTTTTTTTAAAAAGGTGATTCATTGTGATATTGACTGTAGTGAGATACTCCAGAGACTTAGTTTCATTATTCAGCGAATAAATTCAAGACAAAACCAAACTTTCTACCTTGCTATAGCCCGGACTAATACTTTAAAGTTTTCACCAATCTACAGCATGTGCTCTAGCTATAACCATAGCCAGGGTGATATGGAAATCTTTAATACAAATAGCAGATTTTGTCTAAATCATATATGTATGTATTTTTTCTCTCTCTTTTTTCTAAGTAAATTCAACTTCTCTAATATTTATATTGTTTTATTGTTGTACATATTTATTGAAACGTATGTTAGTAAATTTAGGTCATATTTGTATGGTGTATGTGTTGTTTCGTTGTTTCCCATCTTGTAAATGATCTTGTACTGTTCGATGGTGTTTGAATAAAATAAAGAAAAAATTATTAATTCTCTGGATAATTGTAATGAGGGAACTTGTGTGCGATTTTTATTTCACGACATTTTAACGATTCCACTGCAAATTTACGAAAAAATGTCTTTTCCCCCAAAGAAGTACACGGGAAACTTCATGGTCTTGGAGGTACATGTTAATATCAGCCAATCTGGGGTGAGACAAAAAAAATTAGACCTGATTTTTTTTTGCCACCCAAACGTATAAGTATACCTACTTTATGTAGAACATACGACGAGATAAAAAGTGCACCACATTAATTTTGTATAAAATAAAACGGTCAGCTAATGACTTAATAGTATACTATTCAACAAGAATATAATGATGGCTATTATTCACGAGCCGCATTCAAGTGTCGTACATCACCAGAGTGAATAGTAGCCATTATATGTGAGTAGAATACTATACTTTCTTCACGACTATTAAATATTTAATATTTATTTCTCCAATTTAAGAAAGATTCATACACCATCATATATAATTTTCTCGATTTTTCGGGCAACAAGTTTAATGAGGCGATTTCTGCAGCTTCCTTTACCTCTGGCGGTGTTAAAGAAATCTCGTTTTCACTGTCATTATTCATTTATTTAATTACATCACTCTTTTTACGTAATATATAAAATTATTGTAAATAATGTTGACGTTTAAACCGCACAAATTTTGACGTTTCAAATCTGTACCAAAATTACGCTTTGACATATTGTCATGGCTTACTAATAAAATAATGCAGTTTGTAGGCACTTAGGTAAATTGTTTCAAAAACAATGTTGGAGATTGCCGCGTGTTGCTAATAGCCCGAGAGGCAGCGACAGTTTTCGTGAAATCATTTCTATAAAGCTAGATTTTTTCCCAAAGAGAGTTTAGATAATATCTACAATGAAGATGCAATTCTACCAATCTCTTAGTGGTGTGTAAATGAGTAAAAATTAAAAAAAAATTAGATGGACGAAAATTTCGTTTTTCGAATTGTCACGAATTGTCAAAAAATTACGATTTTCCTTCGCTCCTGCCGGCCTAAATTTTCGATTTTCACCTCGCGATTCGCGTGTTACGGTCACTGCCGACCTTCTCCTCGCCATCGCGACATAGGACAGGTCTCTGATCGCAGTATTTATTCAGTTCTTACGTTTGAAAAATTGACTTGCAGTCGTGCTAATTGGCGAATATGCTTCTCGAGTCCGAATCCCGCCCGGGGATACTTTTTTTTCGTTTTCAATTTTTTGGTAGATATTTTTTATTCGCTCCATTCTATTGTATTTCTCTGAAAAGTTTTGCATTTTCCGCCGCGAAATACTAATCTGCATTATTTCGATTAAAAATCAGAAATTTCCTTACTGAAATATATAATAAATGGAGTAAATAAAAGCTTATTAACAGATCTATAAAAATACTGTCTGTTCATTAATACTAATGAGGAAAAAAAAAAAAAAATGAATTATTATTTGTTTGCTTATAATTGTATTGAAACATTCTTTATAGGATTTTGCAAACAGCAGAAAAATTAACTATCTATAAAAGAAAAACTTTGTGTAGAAATATTAATGAAATCTTTGCATTCTTTCGATAACCTGAATTCTGGTTATGCTAGCAAATTAAAATCCTAAAATGAATTTGTCTAATTTCTTATTTGACAATTCTCATTCTAACACTAGCATCCACATAGTCCCCTACGGCCATGCAGATTAAACTAGCATCCTCATAACCCCCTACGATTATGAAGATTCAGTTAAAAATGAGAACAAAGACCTAAAATGAATTTATTTATCTACCTTGTCTTAAAAAAATTTTCATTCCAATGGATTACATTTTCATGAAATCTATCATTCTGTTTCCTGGAAATGCTTAGCCTTTGAAACGTTTTTCGCCCTTATTCTGGAGCTCATCAGAAAGACATAAAGCCATTCATAAAGATGTTTCATGCAAAACCAAGACAATTTCTATGAATAAGTGTGAAATGATTATATTTGACATTGACTGATAAAAACAACCTCACCTATCTATTAGCTAACTAGTATTGGAGCCTATATACTCTATGCATGTTTAAAAATGAATTATTATTTGTTTGCTTATAATTGTATTGAAACATTCTTTATAGGATTTTGCAAACAGCAGAAAAATTAACTATCTATAAAAGAAAAACTTTGTGTAGAAATATTAATGAAATCTTTGCATTCTTTCGATAACCTGAATTCTGGTTATGCTAGCAAATTAAAATCCTAAAATGAATTTGTCTAATTTCTTATTTGACAATTCTCATTCTAACACTAGCATCCACATAGTCCCCTACGGCCATGCAGATTAAACTACACAAAGTTTTTCTTTTATAGATAGTTAATTTTTCTGCTGTTTGCAAAATCCTATAAAGAATGTTTCAATACAATTATAAGCAAACAAATAATAATTCATTTTTAAACATGCATAGAGTATATAGGCTCCAATACTAGTTAGCTAATAGATAGGTGAGGTTGTTTTTATCAGTCAATGTCAAATATAATCATTTCACACTTATTCATAGAAATTGTCTTGGTTTTGCATGAAACATCTTTATGAATGGCTTTATGTCTTTCTGATGAGCTCCAGAATAAGGGCGAAAAACGTTTCAAAGGCTAAGCATTTCCAGGAAACAGAATGATAGATTTCATGAAAATGTAATCCATTGGAATGAAAATTTTTTTAAGACAAGGTAGATAAATAAATTCATTTTAGATCTTTGTTCTCATTTTTAACTGAATCTTCATAATCGTAGGGGGTTATGAGGATGCTAGTTTAATCTGCATGGCCGTAGGGGACTATGTGGATGCTAGTGTTAGAATGAGAATTGTCAAATAAGAAATTAGACAAATTCATTTTAGGATTTTAATTTGCTAGCATAACCAGAATTCAGGTTATCGAAAGAATGCAAAGATTTCATTAATATTTCTACACAAAGTTTTTCTTTTATAGATAGTTAATTTTTCTGCTGTTTGCAAAATCCTATAAAGAATGTTTCAATACTAATGAGGAATATAATTGTCGCGATTTGACTACGTATTGCTGTTTTTGCAACGTCTACCAAAGATTTAGCCACCCTAAAGCGGAGGTAGAATGTGATTTTTAATCCAAATAAAATAGTGCAGATTAATATTCCGCGGCGGAAAATGCAAAACTTCTCCGAGAAATGCAATAGAACGGATCAAATCACAATTATAGAATCAAAAATATATGCCAAAAAAATTGAAAACGAAAAAAAATATCCCCGGACGGGATTCGAACTCAGGAAACCACTTAAAAATAGTCGCCGATTAGCACGACCGCAAGTCAATTTTTCAAACGTAAGAACTGAACAAATACGGCGTTCGGAGACCCGTTCTATGTCTCGATGGCGAGGAGAAGGTCGGCAATCACTGTACAACTTGAATCGCGGGGTGACAATCGAAAATTGGGGCCGGCAGGAGCGAAGAAGAATCATCATTTTTTGACAATTTGTGACAATTCGAAAAACGAAATTTTAAATATTTAATCTTTTATTCATTTAGGCACTACTAAGAGTTTGATAGAATTGCACCTTCATTATAGATACTATCTATCTAAACTCTCTTTGTAAAAAAATCTAGCTTTATAGATATTAACGCGAAAAATCTGTCGCTGCCTCCCGGGCTATAATAGATGATGCTTTGAAAAAAACTAACTAATGTAGTTTTTGAGTGATCATTAAAGTCCATGCTTCACTGTACGTAATGAAATCATTATTTACTGCAGGGAATAATGCATAGCATTATTTTTGAGGAAACACATACATAATGGGTACATTATTTAATAGTCGCGGACAAAAATTATTATACAACGATCTTATATTTTGGTTACAAATCAGAAAAGGAAACAATTATTACATTTCCGCAGGGGACTACCGACTCGTTGTGCACATGCACCCGCCATAAAGCCCATAAAAGCACAGTAATCATCCACTCTGAATTTTGGAGACTGACAATGGCTCATCAGATATGATCCCATCCGGCGTCGCGTGCCACACAAGCCGATCCTTTGATCGGCACGTGGCTACGCACGTCCTTCTGCACTCACTCAACAGTCAAATTGTTATTTAATCACATTTACTAGCCCATTGATTGTTGTTAAAATAATCGCATTTGATTTGTTTTTCTCTGCACTTCGCTGAAGAGATGAGTGCGCAATCAGCAGCTGTAAATACGGTTAGTACTATTATCCGAAAGATGTTATCTCGGCATAAGTCAATCAACAGAAACAAGAGAGTACCTGAAAGAGATAACAGTAGATACACTGTTTTACTAATACGCTTTTGACTTGGAACTTTGTATTTTGTATGTAAGAAAATATTGCAACTAAATTTTCACCCACTTCCAGAGGTCACATGACTTGAAATTTTGCGTGTGTATTTGGTTACGCGTGACGTGAACGTCAGGGTTGGCTCCACCAACGTGGAAAACTTTTTATGCAAGTATGACACAATGGTATGGCTAGATTTACACAACGAGACTGCGTAACTGCGATCTCGGATGGTCCATCCTTTCCCTTTATTAAATGTTGACGTAAGTGCCAAGAATTGTCACAGTATACCTATGTAAAAAGGGATTTTTTCAAAGTATTGTTTCACAATTTCGACGGCGTCGTCTAATTAAAGGAGATAATAAAACCGCATTAGTAAAAAACATATAAAAGTACCGCTATACACTGGAATCTAATGTTGATACTCGGTCAGGGTCGAATGCAATAATGATAATAATATAATAATAATTTATTTGTCATTTAAAAATACATCGTTGACACGTCAACATAAATATTAAAAAAATTAAGTAAAAATATACTTAACTGTATAAAACACTAGGACATAATACTAGTATAGTCAATCTACAAAATATCACAATTAACCAGTATTTTACTAAGAAATAACCTCTACGCCTGTAACTTTTTACGTCAAAAGATCAGTTAGGGGTTGCTTTTTTGACAAATAACACAAATAAGTATAAAAAATTGAAATTAAATATTTCGCCAACGTTTCGGGAATCTAATATGTTTCATTTTCCAAAGCTTTAAAAAACAATACGTGTGGCAGGAAGTCCCAAAGAATTAACACAAATAAGTATAAAAAATTGAAATTAAGTATTTCGCCAACGTTTCGGAAATCTAGTCTATTTCCTTTTTCAAGGCTTTTTTAAATAGAAAAAATACATGTGGCAGGAAGTCCCAAACAATTAAAGAGAAAAAGAAACAAATAAACAAACAAACAAACAATATGATTGTATTAAACACTAGGACATAATCCGAGTGAAGTCAAGTATATGTAAATTACATAATCCTAATATGATTTGTGCAGAGCCGGATTATCCATAAGGCAATATAGGCAGCTGTCTAGGGGCGCCGACGGCTGGCGGGACGCCGGCAACGAAAAAAAAACAAATTTTCATCAAATTATCAACAAAAAATAAAAATGTTCTTAAAAGCTATTATCATTTCTTTTCTGTCTGGTAGATTTGGTCACAGATGTGGGTCGAATACCGGACCACCTTAAATAGAAGTGTACCCGGCGTTTGTTTCAATCCGTGTCGTTCGACTTTTTTTTCAACTTGCTCTATCGCAATTTTTCATCGGTCTGCGTGAAACTTTGTAGAAATGATCCTTTAACAATGCTGTAGATCGACATTTGTCGAAACTTGAAACTCCCTCGATACTTTTTTCCTGAGAAACACAGAAAACGTGGAATTTGTTTACATTAAAATAACTGTAAACACTGCATGTTTTTCTACATTTCCTGCAATTATATAGCATCGCTAGAGTCTAGGGAATCATTTGAGCCCAAAATCGATCGTTTTCGTTCACATCCGGCCGAATAATGGCAATTCATGTAAACAAAACGATTGACTTTCATTGATTTCGGGAGTGAAATTTTTTTGGTTTTTATTTTTTATCTCGAAACCAAATAATTGGCTATACGCTCATATTTCTTACTTCTTAGTTTCATGATAATTTTTTCCGCAATATTTTTATATGATTTTACAAGATTTCCCGAGGCTCCGAGAGCTCAGCCAACAGCGAGTTATTGCACGGGGCACTTTAATCATCATGACTTAAGTAGTGCGTTTAATTACTTCCACATCCACAAATAGAGTGGAAGTATAATAATCGTAAAAAAAAATTTTTCTTGTTTAAATAGGTTTAGAATGTCATGAAACGCCAAGATTTTAAATATGAGGGGAAAAAAATTATGTCTGTCGTCTGTAACTTCTTTTTTACTGATATTATAAATAGTTTCGCCAGTAAGAAATCCAGAAAACGTACATAATAGTTAATTATGATACAAGTGGTAAAAATGATGTTTCATTTACCAAATATTTGTTTTTATTGTTTTGTCCCTACCCACAAAATAAAATATCATTTTTAACATTTAATCATAAATAACTATTATACCTATTTGTTCAACATTTTCATTTAACGTTTTCTTTGTTTGTTTGTATTGATTGCATATTTTTTTTTATATTATGTTATTTTATATTATAGATAAAAACTTTAATAACATTTTAAAAGTTCTGTAGTAGGAGAGGAGGGGGGACGCTACAATATAATTGCCTATGGGCGAAAAAAGTCATAATCCAGCAGTGGATTTATGTAATATAGTACACAAACAAAGAACAAACATTGAATATGCTTTCTTAACTTTTTCTTGAATTGTCTGTTTGGTGAAGATTTCAATTCTTGAGGCAAGGAGTTAAACAAAGCAATACCAAAATTGTTTCTTTTTGTTGACTCTAATCTCTGATAAGGTGTTTGCCTGCCATTGCGATTTCGAGTATTATATTCATAATTTTCGCCATTTCTTGCATATTTACTCAAGTTCTCTTTTATGTGAAGTAAATTACAACAAATAATTTCGGAAGGCAAAGTTAACATATTAAATGTTATGAACCAGGATTTGCAACTTTCAAGTTAAACCAGCCAGCTCTCTTCTGAATAATACAAATGTACTTGGTTGGCTGTACCCCAGTTTATCAAACCATATACCATGGCACTATGGAACAAAGCTTGATATTCAACAGGTGCTGCGTCTAGATCAACGCTATTTTTTATTTGTCCGATGGCATATACTTTTTTGAACAATTTAGTTGTTAGGTCATTAATATGTGGATGCCAACTTAATCTACTATCTAACGTTAATCCTGGAAATTTTATAGTTTGGAGGTTATTTTTCTGGGTGGAAAAATGTAATGTATGTGTTTTGTTGGTATTTAAACATAATTTTGTTGACATTAGACCAGTCAGAAGCCTTGGTCAAAATGTTGGTTTGCAAATCAACAACATTAGTACCAGTATCTCTCAAATGTTCCACGAAAGGAGTGTCGTCTGCAAAAAGGACTGTTAATGTTGAATGAGCAGTAGGTCCATCATTAATATACATTAAAAATAGCAGCGATCCTAGTACACTACCCTGCGGGACACCGTGTTCCACTGCTAACATGCTGTTAAGTTTATCATTATAACACACACTGATATCTGTCTGATAAATATACGATGACATCAAATCAAAAACTACACCCTTGAAATTAACATTTTAAAATGAAATAAAATTCACTTTATCACGGTACATGGCAGTTTCAGGCCCCATTAATCCTTAACTTTGTTTTACGTATGATTTAATATTATATAAAAATGGTTTATTTTATTGGGGAAAATGTTTTATGTTGCCAGCAAGTACTTAGGTTTTTATATTTGATTATAATGAAAATAAACAAAATAAACACGCCACACAAACAGAACAGGAAAGTATGTGTTTGATTCAAAATTGTCTTTTTATTTGCTAGATGTGTATTACATGTTTTTGTAAGAACCATTGCCGCTATTAGGTTAAATTTATTACCAAAAATGCATTGTAGCTGGCAATAAATAATGAATATTTCAACACTTCGTCGTTTTTCTGATTGTTTCAGACTGGTTTGCAATATAATATTCTGTCTATATGGGAGCTGTTGCTGGCGCTGATATAACATTCCAGAGCCTTGGTGATAATACAATTTGACATTTTTAGCAGAAAGTCGAAGATGGTGTTTCCAAGATGTGATTCGTCTGAAAATTGGTATCTATGGACTTTCGACTTTGCAGATTGTAAATACTTAGCCGGAATTCAGTGGCTTTAAGATGACGAATGGGTTTCATTATTTATGGGTAGGGAGTTTTATCAAACAAACACAATAGTCATCTAATTGGGACGAAATTAAAAAGAAGAAAATAAATAAATAAGTTTAAAAAATTAAAAAGCACGCTTTTAAAACCAATTGGAACCGTTCAAAAATTGCAGTAAAAAGAATAAAGTAATAGTAATAACAATAATAATAATTAATTTATGAAGTATATTATTAAACGTACTTAATGCGTTTGGGTGCTCAAAATACGCTTTTACATTAATTAACATAATAATAATTGCTATTATTATTTACAATATTTTATTCTCTTTAGCGCATTTTTTAACAGTTTCGGTTGGTTTTTAAAGGTGTTTTTTAATTTTTTTTAAATTATTTATTTTTATGGAGAAAATATACCTATACATAAATGTATCTTGCAATATAAATCAGTTCACTTATTGATGTAGGCAACACGTAATACAACGCAACTCTAAATTATATCACATACTTTGATGCTAACCTCAAGCGACATCTATCTACCAGTAGACTATACATTTCTTGAGGCACGAAATTATTATTATCTTAATACAAAATGGCCTAGAGATTCCTTCACGTCTCTGAGGAAAACAAAGTGAACTTCATTGATTTTTATCAGAATTTTAGAACAAAAAGTTGTGATTGTGATTGCTGAAGAAGGTGGAGCTGAAAGTTTCTGGCCGGCGTGCAGGAGTCGGGAGTGGTGTTACAAACTGAGGGGTGTGAGGTGGATGTAAACATTGCGGCTAACGCATATTAACAGAAATGTTGCATCAAAAAACAGCTGATCGGGAGATTTGCTGTTTTTAGTAAAATTACAAATGAACGGTTTCAGTACAGGTGAAGAGGATTCAAGGGGCCCCACCGATCAGATTTGTTGTTTAATTGACAACGGAGAACGTTGTTCAAAAGCAGCTGGAAACGCATCTTACAGCAAGAGAATCCAGAAAACTGTCACACAAAGGAGGCTGAATTTAGGGATCGACAACTCTGTAAGTACATACATATTTTGATCGCTCTCTTTAACACGAGCTTTTAGTGATGTAGGGTGGCTTTTTGCGTATTTTGTTCGATCGGTTTTAGTCAAATATGGAGATTTTCTGGCGCTTTAATTCGTGATGGTGTGTTTACTTTTCGGTTACGTGAGCACGTTCAAAAGAGGAAAAAATACATGTAGATACCCGAGGTCGAATGATATGTCAGTAGTTTGAGAGTACTTGTCATAAAATAAAATATGCATGTTTATTTAACCTAGTTCTTACATTACCTTCATGGAAAGGAGACATGAAATCAATAATTGGAAGTAGAAGAGGGGCTAGTAGTTATTGTATTACCGTGATGAGTGATAAGGTGCTGGAATAGATCATAAATGAAATAAAATTTCCCACTTTTCTTTCTGAACTTAAAATTAGAATAAACTTTTGACCTAAATGACACTATCGAGAGAAAAATTAGTCAATTATAACTAAGTGCTCTTAATGTAATAAAAACAGAAAAAAAAATTCAGGTTATTCTAAACTTACTTAATAGGTAACGAATGAAAAGGTTTCAGTTTATTATTCCCACTCCTTGGCTTATAACATATTTTTAAACCGTTGTTCAGACTCGGACTCAGACAACAACCATGTTAAATGGAATTAGATTATAGTCATGCATCATCATCTTCCTTAAATGACTGATGATGCGCTTAGTTAGTTCAAGAACTTAGTACATAGCATGGAATCACAACAATAACCAATGTATAACATAAGAGTTCCAAGAGCCCCTTGTATGCAAAATGCCAAAGTGTAGTATTACCCATCCTCTGTGTGGACTCGACTACTGTATTTAGTCACACGTACATTTCATATTGCATTTATTTCTGCCTCCTACTATTTTCCACACATCTCATAAAAAATGCTTTTATGACAACTGCACTAAGCAGAAAAAAGAAAAATAGTGTAGTCGAGAAACTTTAACTTGTCTTGTGCGAGTTAATAAGTGCGCATACAACATCATTTTCTCTCGCACACAAAGCTAAAGCAATAGTTTAAAAACATTGTTCATGTATATCGACAAAGCTTAGTCCAGCCGACAAAGCGACCTTTGGACCAGCCAAGTAG
The DNA here is from genome assembly GCA_963583905.1 of Stenurella melanura. Classification (NCBI taxonomy): domain Eukaryota; kingdom Metazoa; phylum Arthropoda; class Insecta; order Coleoptera; family Cerambycidae; genus Stenurella; species Stenurella melanura. Next base: position 6,298,745 of record OY757314.1, on the reverse strand, counting down.
CCCTATCCATGACATGATTCGCAGAGCACGTATATATTATTAATATGAATATCATATTTGCGAACATTTTCTATATACGGTATTCTCGACTGCATTTCGTTTATGTAGATGAAAAATAGCAATCGCGCGTTAAAATGCATTTGAGATTATGGCAATTTTCGAAATATACCTAACTTCACTCTACTTGAAATGATATATCTACACAACTAACAACTCCGAGATCTTCATAAAATCTGCAAATGTTACATAGTTACAAGACATTTCTATTGGTGAACTGTTGCTTTATATACTTAAGCCTTAAGGCATTTAGTTCTTCAAAATTTCTTGGAAAATATACCCATTATACGAATATTAGAGCAAATGTTTCTTCTTCTATGCATCAACTAACTGTTGGTTGTGAAACAGCTACAAACAAATTTCTTCCGATATCCATCTGATAACTTCTAAGTGCAAAGAAACGTAATGCAACCAAAACCTATGAAATTTAAAAAAAAAACACTTCTTTGCTACAAATTCGTAGTAAAACCTTGCTCTTTTGTGTGGTCTCACAAATGATTCTACAGTTTCAATGTAAAATCTGCATAATTCCTTAGAGATTTTAAATATTTGTATGAACTTTTTTTCACATAAAACTTCAATCGGATCTATATTATTAAACCTGTTGTGCCTCTGTATGCGATTTTCTGCATTTTCTAGATTTTCAATGTTCGCAATATACTGTAAATCGTCCATTATCAACAAATACAACAATACAATAAATGTTTTTAATTTATCGTAACAAATTTGAAGATTTTAGATACCAAATAATATATTAAGTTATGTATCATCATTCCCACTGATTAAGAAAAACCGCTCGTCTAATGCAAGCATTCAAATACCTTACGAACGGTCCACAATGTCTAGGATGAATTTTTATTCAAATTATGGTATGGGAGTAACCGTCAAAAATGCATGCAGTCAAGAGTAGCGCTGCTGGACTATAGAAAATCCTAATATATAAGCAGAGTTGAAGCAAATCATGAGTTGAAGATTGAGGATTGTTGACTTTTAATATATATGCACCGACAAATTTAAGAAAATGAAGATTAACTTTTCTTTTTACATCTTTTTTTCCGAAAACATGACTTTTTGCAAAAGATAATAGTATCTACATTTTAACTTGTTAGTCATCAAGCAAAATTACAATTATTGTTTTTTCAATAATGTGTGTGTGTCCCACGAGCCATTATAACTGTACAATCTTCTTTCCATAATTACTGACATTATCGACCATTTATTGATGCAAATTCTCCCATATATCAATTAGAGTAGCTCTATAGCATCTTCTGTGTTTTGAACAGCAGAAATTTTGACCCAAGTCGTCTATAGATGTTCAATTGTATTCAGGTCTGGAGAACATGCAGGCCAAATTATTGTCAGTAATTCCACTTGGTTTAAAGAATCAAATTTATTTTCAATTGCAAAAACGGCGCAAATGCCCTTTTCCTATAACACTGACTGAACAAGTGGAACAATCGAGGGAACAATGTTTTGTTTGCAAAATTTTGAGGTGGACCAAAGTCATCTGTTGAAGTCAACAGATGACCTTGGTCCACCTCAAAATTTTGCAAACAAAACATTGTTCCCTCGATTGTTCCACTTGTTCAATCGATCCTATGTTATGGCTTCATTTTCTGGGGTAATTCAGCGCACATTCATAAAATTCCGGCCATGCAGAAAAGAATTGTTAAATGTATGGTGGAAGCCATACATCATGCAAACCAATATTTATTAATTATTAAATTATTAAAAATAATGGGCTTGTTCCATGATATTCTTTTTATATGGTTTTTATACTTTTTCATATAGTACTCGATATTCTCATTATACACTTAAAATTTCGTATTATTAACTTTTTCCGTTCTCGAGATATAAGGAGTTGAAATTAGTAATAGTTGCAAAAACCGAGCACTCATTTGTGACGTCACTATACGCCACTATATATAAGTGACGTAAGAAAAATGGCTTTCTGAGAGCTTTCAAATTTAACCTGAAAAGTCGAATAACATGGAATTTTTAAACGCAGGTAACTAAATAAATACGTCGAGTGGAAGTTCGTTCTATGTGTCTACGGAAAGGAGAAGGTCGGCGATGAATTCTAATCGTAAATTGCAGGGTCAAAATTGAAAATTTGTCCCGGCCGGAGCGAGAGAAAATTGTAATTTTTTTACATTTCACCAAATTGTACACCCCTACTGTCAAGTAGTAAGCAAAACAAACAATACTTCGAAAATACATATAGTTATAACAAGCAAGGAGCATCAAGTCTATTGAGATCGTCGTGTCTATGCGTATAGTGACGTAGCGCCTGGCCACGCCCCATTTTCGCGAAATGGAGATTTGTAATAGTTTTTAAGATACTAAACGTGCGAATAAGATTGTGATTTTTTGCAGATCCATTAATTTATACTTGCACTTTAGATTTATGAAATAAAAAAAAAATGCCGAACAAGCCCATTGTTCTTAATAGAGATGCATGTTTAAAGAAAACAAATATGGCCAATATTGAATAACTGATGGTTAAAAATTTTTGAATTTAACTGATAACGATCTAATGGAGCATTGCAAACAATATTATTTAAACAATTGTGAAATACATGACGAATATTCGAAATATTTCGAAACCATAATATAAATTTTAATTATGCTATATTTCTGTTACAAACCAATATTTTTTTGTTAAATTTCGGTCATACCCATTTGAAGGTATTCTAAATCCAGTGGCATAGTCAGATTTGAGATAAAAAAAATTGCTAACACTTTTTTTGTATTTTTGGCCTTGAAAAAAAAATCGACATAGGTCTTGAAATTTTTAATTTCGATCTGAAATTTTGCACCACAGTAGAGTTATTGAATTTAAAAAAAAAAATCATTTAAATCGGCCTACAAATAAAAATTTTAGAAAGGTGCCCCGCTTTTAAATGAGTCACTCTGTATATACCTATTTGTAAAAAAAGAATAAAATTTACTTATAAAAAACAGTGCAGTTCATAATTACAATACAAGAAACAGCCGTAAAGTGTACCAGCAATTTTCAAGGTTCAGTGTAGATAAAAATTTTCATGTTTATCAAGGTATAATATTAGTGTTTCTGTCCCGGGAATCCCGGGAACGTGGAAATTTTAAATTTGAGCAATAAAAAATGTTTTCATTATTTTTCCCTTGGGACGGTCCACCCTGTGTATTTTCCAGTGAAAGAAACTACCTACCAAATTTGACTGCTCTCCGTCAAGTAGTTTTTTTAGTTAATGAACCAACAGACAGACAGACAGACTGACGAAATTGAGAAACCTATATTTTCGTAATCTACGTGTTTTGAAACTTCAAAATCCGAAAAAATCTCGGAGGGTGATTTTTTCTCGAATACAATACTTCCCTTCGGTATGCGAGGGAAGTAAAATGAATATTTGGATGATGTGACATTTTGAAACAAAAAATTTGTGTTTTTCAAGAAATATATGAAAAATTTAGTATTTCCCGGGAATCTTGGGATTCCCGGGAACGACAAATTTTATTTCCCGATTCCCGGGAATGAAAAAAAGTCGGGAAATCAGAAACCCTATATAATATTCTTTAATAAATTTGTAAGTATTTTGGGCGAAATAAAAAACTTTAATGATTTTAAAGATTCATTGAATATTTATTTAGTAAAGTTTTTTTTTATTCTGTGGATGAGTTTTTGCACTTCCAATAGTCCATTTTATATGTGTATTTGCTTTATTATTTTATAACATTACTTATAGGTATGTTTTATTTGTGTATCCTTTACTGTTTTAAATGTTTAGATGTTATGAGTATTTTGTGTATGCTAGTGACTGACCAGTCTGATGAGTTTTCTGCATTCTGTGTAAACTTTTAAAGATGAATAAAATATCTATCTATCTCTATCATCTATCTAGAATTGCTCTTAACATGTTCACTGTGGCAACAATTTCTGGTATTATGCCGAATTTCAATTTACCAGACCTCCACATCTGGTGACCGTTATGGTGGTACCAGACCTATATGTATGTGGTAAACCTTTCTGTATATAATGATCATGGTGATCATATAGTTATAAACATTGATCAGATGTAATAGTGCTATCTGGTAGTATAGGTACATCTTACTTCATAGGCAGCACTCGTCACACTAGATTCCAAGGTCTGGTAAAGTGCCATTCCCGAATGGCATAATTTCAACAACACACTTGCTAAACGAATAGGTTTTTAAACCATAATCTCAATGTTTTGTTAATTGAGAGTTCGTGTTAATCAGTCAACAGAGTTTTTTTGTGGTGTAACCATGTTTGTTTTGGTTTTAGTATAGTCTATGTTCAATAACATTATTAACTATATCTTTGTTTAATAAACATTTTTTTTTTTTTACTTTATTATCTACTGATATTACGGCCATTTAGTTTTTATGTCAACTACCTACAATTGCTGATGCAAATTTGAAACTAACAATGTTTGGAATAATGTTTCATTGTTATGCATAGGTCTAGAATAGAAATAGAAATAGTTTTTTTATAATATCTGAAAAATTAAACAGTGGCATTAGTTTTGTAAAGATATTTGGAATGATCACAAAACTTTCAGTATTTAACCATCTTTCTATCGTCAATAGTAACCGAAGGAACTTAATAAAAATTCTGAAAAAAAAATGTTCCTTGACGAATGTTTATTTGACATTGAGTTAGTGGTTAATAGAGTAAGATCCCGGAGCCCCTAGACCTACATCATTTTAGCAAAGCTAATATTTTGACAATAAATAGTGTGATATATAATTAAGCATGTGTGGGTACTTGCTAACTTGAAAGCGGGGACCTTTTACAGGTAACAGATACAAAAGTATATAAAGACATTCACCTACGTTTAAGTATGATAGCTGGTTTTTATATATGTTTGACAGATATTGTTAAAAATCAACATTCATTATTGCCAGACACTTTCCTTGGATTCTAAATTCCCGCGTGTTTACATTGGCTTATATACTCTACAAGAGGCATCTAGAAGCATTCCAGCAAACTTCCATACATTTCCAGTAAAGTCTTGAACCATTTTCGTGGCTTTTCTGGTATTGCAGTTGGCTATCAACATTGCTACTCATGAGCTATTAACCTGAGCCCCTAGGGGGCATAAACGTGTAACAATGTTGAATAAGCCACAAGGTGTTAATCTAACTGCAAAATCAATTCAGTGTATGCAATAAAAATGCATTGAATATAACTCGATTATCAGTTGTCTTTATAGAAATATAAAATGGATATTTTTTTCAAGGTATACTTATATCAATGAAATCCTGCGAAATACACATATAATATGACATAATCTGATAGTGGAAAAAATTATCATTTTCATTTCTTATTTAGATTTCTATTCTCAATTTAGAATTTCAGTCTAACTAAAGCGTTGCTACCATTCATTACAAAGCCTGTTTATGATAGAATGATACCGAGACCCTGCTTGAATATTTCAAACGATACCCGTATACGAATATAGTCAACCAAATAGGTTATACGCTTACCTCAAATGAAAGTAGTCATTTGTATTCCTGGCAGCATAGCCGTAGGTTAAATGATATTTATTTACTTTTATTGAATCATTTACGGAGTTGTTCATTAAACCAACATTATTATAAATAAATAATATGCATCATACCTATTAATTCATATAAAGTAGTAAAATAATATTTACAAATTAAAAAGGGTTGGTTTATAGGATTTAGCAAACAGCAGAAAAAAATAACTATCTGTGAGAACTAAAAGAAAAACTATGTGTAAAAATATTAATGAAATCTTTGCAGTTTTTCGATAACCTGAACTCTGGTTATGCTAGCAAATTAAAATCCTAAAATGAATTTGTCTAATTTCTTATTTGAAAATTCTCGTTCTAACACTAGCATCCACACAGTCCCCTACGGCCATGCAGATTAAACTAGTATCTATGTTTCAATACAATTTAAGCAAACAAATAATAATTCACTTTTAAACATGCATAGAGTATATTTATAGGCTCCAATACTAGTTAGATAATAGATAGGTGAAGATCTGTTCTTTTTGTCAGTCAATGTCAAATATAATTATTTCATGCTTGTTCATATAAATTGTCTTGGTTTTGTAAGAAACATCTTTATGACTGGCTTATGTCTTTCTGATGAGCTCCAGAATAAGGGCAAAAAACTTTTCAAAGGCTAAGCATTTCGAAGGAACAGAATGATAGATTTCATGAGAATATAATAAATTAGAATGAAACAAAAATTTAAGACAAGGTAGGTAAATACATTCATTTTAGGCTGTTGTTCTCATTTTTAACTGAATCTTCATGACCGTAGGGGGTTATGTAGTTACTAGTTTAATCTGCATGGCCGTTGGAGACTGTGTGGATGCTAGTGTTAGAACAAGAATTTACAAATAAGAAATTAGACAAATTCATTTTAAGATTTTAATTTGCCAACAACAAGAATTCAGGTTATCGAAAAAAAGCAAAGATTTCATTAATATTTTTACACATAGTTTTTCTTTTAGTTCTCATAGATGGTTATTTTTTTCTGCTGTTTGCAAAATCCTATAAAGAATATGTTTCAATACAATTTATAAGCAAACAAATAAATAATTCACTTTTAAAATATTGCTGGTATTTATGATCTATTCCTTTGTCGGCCATTTTATATGATTTTCAAATTGACACTATATAAACTATAACAGTATATTTCCTCTCGAAATATACATCTATTTTTTCTAGAGCTGCAACAAAATGATCCTGATTTTTGTTATTATTTTATTATAAGTCTCTAGTAGTTTGTTTTTGAAGTTCGCCATGAAATCATTATCTTAGGAGAAATCAATGACTTCGGAACGAAGTCGGAAGAAATTTTTTTGTCGATGACAGTCACAGGAAAAAATAATAAAAAGAATAAAATAATAAATCCTTTTTATTGGGGTATTGATTTTTACTTTTTCTGTTTTAGGCAAGACACATCTACATTTGCGACTTCCACAAAATGATCATCCAGTGTGCCAGAACAAAGAGAAGGAGGAAAGATTCGGAAGACGATTCAAATGAAACTGACACAGATGTTCCTGAAGTGGATTTGTATCAGCTCCAAGTTAACACATTGAGGAGGTACAAGAGGCATTACAAAGTCCCAATGCGGCAGGGTCTGAATAAAGCACAACTCGCAGACGTAAGTCATTATTAAAAGTTTACATTTTTATGTGCGGATACTACAAAAACTAATAGTTATAGTAACCCTAATAACAATTGTAGTTTTAAAATAATCTAGAAGTTATCCTAAAAACTTATTTCCAAGACTACTTATAAACCTAAATAGTTTGGAAGGAGTCCATGAAGCGGATTTAAAACTTTTATAAGAGTACAAAGGCCCATCTAGAGAAGGGCCTACATGCCTTTTTTTAAAACTATCATTAAAATTTTCAAGTTTTAGTGAATTATCTAAAGTTTTACTCAGAAAGTATCTGAAGAGTATTATAAAACCATACTTGGTTTAGGATAGGTACTATATCAAAACTTAAAAGATGCACACAAATGCTTTGAGCCGACTTTTTGCATTTAACAAAGTAAAAATAAATGCAAATAAATCTACATGCACTATGGGCCACTATAGTTGTATATAAGTTATAAAATGGACAATTGGCGACTGTTAAGAACAGTTCAGAAAATCAGTTAAAGATGGACTACTTGTAATGAATTGATGAGACTACTTATAGAGTAGCGGCAGAATGACTACTAGCGCTTCAGTGGAGCATTTCCGAATTACTTCCTGTGGCTTTTATATTTGTGTATGCGTCGATTTGTTTTTTTTTTCTTGATATTACAAAAATTTAATAATCGTTTGTTGCCGCAACTGTCATATACAGTAAGTACAAACAATTCCGTAGTGAGTAAATGTAATGTTCGAGTGAATATTATTTTTTTGTTATGTTACAACATTTTTTTGCGTAGGTGAGATGACATTTCATTTTTTGTAATATATTGTATATGTGACTAAACAATTAATTATTAATACTCAATGAAAATTTACCGTTGTTTAGAGTTTAACATCGACTTTTCTGTCGGGCCCTTCTTTGAGTAACAAGATGGAAAAATTGATTTCGCGAAATTACCCTAGTAGCACAACATATTGGACCAACATATAATCCATATAGGACCAATATATGAATATTCGTCCTATATTCATATATTGGTCCTATATGGATTATATATTGGTGCTACTAGGGTAGGGCTTAATGGATGGTCCGATTTTGTATTATCTATAAAATGTGCAAATCTTTGAGCACTTATTCGGTTGCCATAAGGATCCCCCTGAGCTATAAAATTAATTAACAAAATTAGTATTTTCTCAGAATATTTTGAATTGTTAACTACACACATATCTTGTATTTCATGCTTTGATCCACTTTATACAGACTTGTTAAAGGAGATTTTCATTTCGGAAAATTTGCCCGATCGATGATTTTTGTTGAAACATGTTCAGAAAGGTGTGGAGAACAAAATATCAAAATTCCACCGTGGGAAATTATGCAGCATTTCCAGCATGAACGGACGGCCGACATAGCGCGAGTTGGAGCGTTAATTAACAAATTACTGCACATATATGTTTCTTTCATAAAATTTTGTGTTCTTTCCAATGGTTTTGTTAGTTTTTTCATGCAAATTTAATTCAAAAAGTTATTCTTGAAGTATCGTATTGCACCTAAATTGTTTAATAAAGAATTTTCCACACAATGTCTCGCGGTGGCATTTTGCTTTTTTGTTCTCCACATCTGTGTGAACACATTCCAACAAAAATCATTGATCGGGGAATTTTGCCGAAGTTTGGGTCCTTTTTGTCTAATTTGACTCCCCTATGTGGGAAATGAATAAAACTTTATATTTTTAGTATTATTCGATCTATTTCCACAGTTAACCACGCAACAAACATCTTCGCATGATTTTTCCATTAGCCGGAGATTATGTTACACAATAACAAACACTAAACTGCTGATTTTGACAATGTCAATTGTAGGCGGCGTTCCCAACACTTCCCACTTTGGTGGCATTAAAGTAAACCTAGAGATTTGCGCGTTTTTAAAAAGCTTATAATGAAATATTTATTAAAAACAAGGATTCTCCTATTCACGTACGTGTAAATGACACAGGAATTAACTTTCTACTTGGCCACTACGAGCGCTAGCTGTCACGTACAGATAAGCTCCGCCTTTCTGCCAGTAGTCTATAGTGGGCTAAAATTTTCGAGGCCAAGTTTACTGTAAAACATGTATTAGATAGTTCCTAGAAATTTGTGCGCTCCCTAAAAATACAATTTTAAAAAAATATATAAATATTTTTTTTTGTGACTTAAAAAAGTAACGAGAACTTTAGCATCTGCCTATAATATGGTTTAGTATATGAAAATTGTTTTTATAAAACATTTCTGTTACATACAAATTACACTTTTTTTGTTCAATCGGGGACACTCCTAATATGGCTCACCGTTATATTCCTTGACGGCTAGAAATAAAATGGTGGCTGTATGTATAAAACCTGTAAGCTGTGAATAACTCTAGTTCAAACATGTTTTGTCTTAAAATGCCTATTACATTACTAATTGCTCTTTAAGCGGGCCACAGACTGAAGCGGTGACAGTAGTGGTGGCGATCATGAGATGGTACGAATCCAGACGCATTGAAGCAGTAGTGTGAATTGATTATAAGAAAAACATTCACAAATGTACAGTATTTGGAAGAAGCAATACTTCTGCATCTTTAATAGATGAGCAAAACTAAGATAAAACTTTAGTATTGTTACGTGTTTTCCACCTTTTTGGAAACACCCTGTATGAATCTGTGGGTTATAAATAATTTTAACACTTTATTTAATAATTTACTGACTATATAATACTTCAAAATAACCTTTACATTGTGTTCACTTCTTATTTAACCTCACTTTTTACCGAACGTCACTTTAATAGAACTTCTCAAGAATCTTCTCTCACTACACTCTAGAAAACTCTATCTCTTTCTACAAGTTTCCAGTCACTCACTATTAGGCATAGGCGTAGCAATCTCCAGTTTCAAGGGGGTGTAATATATAACAGTATTTTACTATATTCATTTTCAATCATTACTAAAAATTTTAGGAGAAAAAAAACATGTCATATGATCAACAAGAATCGCAGAGAACATGAAGAATTCCACAGACTATATCTATAACCTGGAATGGATGAAAACCGTTTCTATATATATTTCAGAATGAACTTTTTATATTCCGATGAACTTTTGAAGGGTTACTGTCAGCGATCTGCGGCCAAATATAACCGTCTATGTTCACTCGCTACCACCAGCTTGCCGCACGGTAAAACGTGAACGTATCACTTTACCGCCGGCTAGCCGCGTATTAGTCTGAAAGCTCCTATCTAATAATATGATTGCCGCTGCTACTGTTACCACCACCGCTACAGTCTGCCACGCCTTAAGTATGTCGATTTATTCTTCTAGAAGTATATTTTAAGCACCATTGGTCTTAATATATTTTTTAAAACTTGTAGACTTATCTTAAAACCAATTTTGAACTATTTGAGCACATAACACAACCACTTTAAAACCTATAGAAGTTATGGTGCTCGAATAATATAACCTAAAAAATCAGCTTGCCAAGAAAGTTTTTTCACTACAACTTGCCACTATTATAAATTCACCCACAGACACGTCATACACAAACAAAATGCTGGCGAATATGTATATATCTTATCATAGTTTTAAAGCTACCTATTTTAAAACATTATAGTCTAGGCAAAGGTAAACCAAATCCTTCTATGTTTAAGACTGACCTATTACAGATGTTTGTTTGCTTCATTAAAACTCTAGCAAGCAGTTGGTTTTATGAAGGTTCGACCTGACACTTCATTATTTCAGAGCATATTAGATTATAGCCCAGCATTAACAACCACCTCAAATATCATAAAGCAATGATAAAACCAAAACATTTGCTTCATCTCTATAAATCTTGATCCTCCTAACTTGAACTTAACAGCTTTAAAGTTTTATTGAAGACTTGACAAATACCTTGATAAGTCAAAGCCTTTTTAAAACTTTCTTTAAGACCAAAACTATCCTCAATCATTTGGCATTTAATAAATCTGGCATAAATCGGTGGCTTATGAGGTAGCCATTATAAAACACTTAAAACCTAAATAAATCTAAAAAGCATTTAAATTGTTACTTGCGAACTGTGCCCACTCAGGGCCTGGGTACTCTCGTCGAGTAAATTATATTCATAAATAATAATAATATTTTGATTGCAGACCCTCATGAAACACTTCAAGACGATACCAGTTAAGGAAAAAGACGTACTGACATTTTTCATCTACACTGTAAAAACTAACTCAAATAAATTAGACCAGAAGAATGGCATGAACAACGATACAACTTAAGATGTGCAATGGCTATTATAATGTTAAGTGACTAACATTTAAATAGGTTTTGTTTTTGTATTACAATTATATTAATTTTTGTATTGTAATTTAAATATTTTACAATAAAATTGTGTAAGTAATTGACTAATGTTCCGACGTTTTCGCTTTTTTCTTCTTCTTTTTTTTGGATTTTTCCTCTGTGTTTAGGATCACTACGGCTTCCTCTTCGCTGTTGGAATCTCCATCGTCGAGGATCTCAACTGGAAATAAAAACTAGTTGTAAACATATTGATAATAATAAACGAATTTATTGGAAAAATAATGCACAATGTATTTTTTTTTTAATATATAATTTTCTATGCATAATTGCTATATTTTCTTATTCTAATTATCTGATGATGCCAGATTGATCAGCGAAACACTTGTCAGTATTTTAAAATTGGCAACATGTGGAGCATTTATTATAATTTTTTCTGTTGAATTATTTGAAGAAACCCCTATTTTCTTAAGTTTATTCTTGAATTTTGTACATGCAAAAAATGTTCGTGTTTCATTTCTACACATCATCGAAAAATATACAGGGTATTCCATTTGAAAAAATTGTGAAAATTCGAATTAAGAACTTCTAAATTAGGTGTTTTCACAAATTTTAAATTCACTTTCACTGTAAAGATAATGCTTTATTATAGTCAAAAACTCTTGAATTTTGTCAAACAGTCGAATAATACCTTAAAATAAGCCATTTTAATTTTGTATTGAAATGTTTTCGCCAAAAACTCTACATCAATTCACTATGTGCTCATGACGCCATCAGTTATACTGTCAGTGTCATTTTGTGTTATAAACACATTATTTTGCAGATAAATTTCCTAAAGTAGCTTTTACAAATCCTGTATTAGGTAGGCGTTACTTATTTAATCACATGTAAAACGTAAATAAAGTGAATAAAATGTTGTTTAACAATTTTTATACGCGATTTAAGAAACTAATATAACCGATGACGTCACCACGTGTTTTGCGCACTCGTTCAATTACTAAAACTGTTATTTATTTGTTGAAATTTTAATTTGATGGACGATAGAATGCTGTTTAAATATCAGTCAGTGCTTTAGTATAACAAGTACTTCATTTTAATATCAAAAAAGCAAATTTTCACATAGTGAAAACACCTAATTGAAAAATCATTTTTGGTTACCCGGTATATTTTAGGATGCGAAAATGATTCAAAAACATTTAGTAATCACATATTTTTCTCTTATAATCTCATAATTATTGCGAGTAATAATTTTTTTCAATATGCATCTACAGATAGCATTATTTCAACAAAAGAATTTATTACACCCAAGTTGTTGGGAGATAGTCAATAATACAGAAGTGAATGAAGTCTAGAAGGGGGGGCTGTACTAAAAAATATGCTGATACACATAGCATTACCTTTAAAAAAAGACACTTGATCCTGTAATATTGTCTTGGCTCTGTATATTCGAAAATAACTTCTGGTTATTGACTTTTTATCTAGTTTACTTATATTTTTCTTAAATTTCTAGCTATCAGAATTCGAGCTATCGAAGTCTGACACACTATTGCCTCAGCCTGTAATTGAAGTATGAATATATTTCATGTACAAAATAAAAGACTCCATATTGTGAGAAAGAAGGAGCAAGCAGGAAGAAGTCTTCTGTATTTAAACTTTATAAGTTATATAGGAGTAACATTTCCCTTATTTCTAGTGAGGGGAGCCCTCGACCAGGTTTCTAGCCTCAACACGGCATAAAGATTTCGATTATTTTTCAATAGTTTCTCACTCCCTGAAGAATAAGTACCATTACTACTGACATGTCTGGCATTGCTAAATGGGTGAATTCGTTTATTGAACATGTAAAAATAATTGATCCATTTTTTTTTATTGTGGCGTGTCAGTTTCCTTGTTTTTCTATTAAAGAGGTAATGTTAGACAATGTAGGGAAAATAACTGACATTTTCTGCCTTGCCCGTATCTCTAGTGGGGGAATATTTCCAATTTTTCGACACTTGGAAAATCTTGTCATCGCAGTACGTCAATTTCTCACATAATTACATGCTTTTGATGCCAGAGAACTTAGGAAAAATAGTAACTGACAATTTTTAGATGAATCGGACAATACATGATAAAATGGGTCTGCCATTTCCCAATTCGATTTGATATTCGTAACCTGCTACTTCAATAACCCCCTCGTCCCATTTTCAGCTGAATGGGACCATAAATGATAAAAATCATCCGTCATTTTGAATTTCTCAATTCCGATGTCGTATTTGTAATCAGCTATGTTGAAAAACCCCGCATACCAAATTTCAGCGGAATCGGAGAGCAGATAAGAAATTTATTTTAATGTAATTTTCTCAGTTCAGAAGCAACAGTCGTAGAGAACACATCTATTCTTTAGCTCTCTGAAAAAGTTTATTAATTATTAGTGATTAAAAAGGGAAAAAATGCCATCTAATAGTGATGGTGAAAGTGCAATGGAAATTGTGGCAGATGAAGATGGAAATTGGAAAGAAGTAAGAACAAGGAAACCGAAAAGGAAAAAAACACAACATTATAGTAATGAGGAAATAACTAGAATTATAATAGGTAACACACAATCACATTCCAATCAAACAAAAACTACAGAGATAAACACAGATAAAAACACAGGAAATACAAAACATCAATCAACACAAAAAGCTACCACAAACAAAAACTACTCACCATCAATGAATGGAATTAAACACAAAAAATATAAATGCATGTTTTATCTAACAGCTGAAGCCAACTACACAAGAATGCAATTTACCGATTTATGGGCTAGACTTTACCCTGATGCGAAGGATGAAATAATTAAAACTAAGACGGGTTTTATACTAAAAACAGACACGGACGAAAGTGCAATCCTACCAATTCTTGATAAATTAATAAGTATGTCCAAAATACAATCCTACAAAGAAGCATTACCGAATACAAAAACACCAACAACCAACTCCAGTCCAAGCTATTCAGTCATTATAGGTTCGGTCGAACAAGAAATCAACGATACTCTTATTAGCGATCATCTCAACAACCTAAACTTAGAACATCGTTATTGTAGAAGAATTACATCTGCAGCCACCAACAAACCCACTACTCTCATTAGAATTATAACTGGAACACAAAGTACATGCGAAACTCTGTTAAAAGATGGTTTATTCTTTAAATTCAGACACTACCCAGTATACCCCAGTAAGCCACCTCCACCATCCCCAAAGCCATGCAGCAAATGCTTGGCCTTTACACACACAACTGAAATGTGCAACGAACCCATGAAATGTGCCAAATGTTTCGGCAACCATACATTGAACAAGTGTACATCTACATTACCACCCAAATGTACTAGTTGTAATTCAGAAGAACATCAAGCTTGGTCGTACAAATGCCCCAAAAGACCTACAGCTCCTATACAAGGTATACCAAACGTACAAATAAAATCGCTTAACAAAAAATCTCACGAAATCTCAGGCAACAAGAAGAAATCAAGGATACATGCACCTGTTACAGTTCACGACACAATAATTAACACATACATAAACGAATTAAACGACAACACTAACAACAACAGAGAAGAATTAATAATAAAGCTCCGTAAGAGATTTATCTACAATTTTAATTTGGATACAACTGCTATCTTTTCTGGAAACAGAGTATACATTCTAATATTCGAATTAGATGTCGAAGACGCAATTTCTTCCACTGAGCCAATAAATGACACGAATAACATACAATACGAACATGTCAGACATTAATATTCTGTATTCAAACATCAATAGTTACACGAAAAAAAAACATATAATAAATAATTATATTGAAAACAACAATATTTCATGTGCGATGTTTGTCGAAGCAAAAATAAATAGCAGAAGTAACACATCATACAGGGATTGGACAGTTATTCAATATGAAGGTAACCAATTGCATAATTATACGAGAGGAGGCAGCTTAATACAATCTCATCCTGAACTGAAAATGGGAAAAGAAAATCCACCCAGAATAAACAACCCACTTAATGAATGCCTGCACTTTAATATTCCCTTTCTAGATGACAAACTACATATCTTTCTAGTATACATCCATCCCAATGCGAGAATTGAAGAAAACATTTTCACCAAAAGTACTTTATACAAATATTCGATCATTGTTGGTGACTTCAACACTAGTAACAATAGGCTAAAGAAGAGGCAGATTAACAACTTTATCCAAAACACCAATTTTTCACAATACGATACGCCACCCACATTCATTATGCCCAACAACAATGATTCAACACCGGACCATCTCCTTTACTCTAACAATATTAAAAACAATATACAAGTTGAACTGACTCCTGATTTATGCTCCGATCACCTAGGCTTTAAAATTAAAATTGACCTGCAAAAACCAGTAAACCACAAGAGAGTAATGAAATATAATTTAAAAAAAACAAACATCAACAAAGTAAACGAAATAATGTTAAATTATTTGGACAATTCAGGATATACTGACGAAGAACATATAACGGATTTCAATAGCAAACTCTCCGAAACAATATTACAAAATACCCCTAAAACAGAAATGAAATATTATACCCACGAGCTTCCTCCATTTATAATACAGCTAATAAAAAGAAAAAGAAAAATGTATCGAGAATACAGGAACAACAATGACCCTATTGCTAAAACAGAGCTCAACAAGTATAATAAAAATATTCAAAAATTGATTACTGAATTTAAAACACATAAATGGATTAAAACATGTGAGGATATAAATAAACAAAAAGGTAAAAATTACTGGTATGAAATAAAAAAATTGACGAAATACAACAACAAAAATGAAACTCATAGACCAATAGTGGAGAACGGTAAAAACTACGAAGCCCCTGAAGAAAAAGCAAATATATTTGCTAAACACTTCGAAACTACTTACAGAAAAAAGCAAGACAACAACTTTGACGATGACAACTACACAGAAATAGAAAATTGGTACACAACATACATCACAGAAAGAGTCCCACCAGAAAACTACAACATCGAGGAAGCCGATTATTTTGAGATACTAAATCAGGGAAAAAGCACCGCTCCAGGACATGACATGATAATAAAAAACATCTTAAAACAACTAGATCTACAAATACATTTACACATTATAAAAATATACAAATATTGCCTTATAAATCATTATATCCCTGAAGAATGGAAACTTGGAACCATCGTCACAATACCAAAACCTAACTTGGATCATACTAAAGCAACTAGCTTTCGACCTATAACGCTCCTACCAGTCATCGGTAAGAATTTTGAAAAATTATTAAAAAAAAAAATAGAAGAAAGTGTAGAACATCGTATACCCAGATACCAATTCGGATTTAAACATAAATGTTCCACGCTACACCCACTTGTTACCCTAATTAATAATATTGAAACCACCAAACTGAACGGAGGAAAAACTGCAGCTCTATTCATTGACATAGAAAAAGCATTCGACAGCATTTGGCACACAGGCATAATTTACAAACTTTACAAACTGGGTTGTCCGAAGTACCTTATATTATTAATAGACTGTTTTTTGAAAAATCGACATCTAAAAGTAAAAATTTCAAGTTCATTCTCGTATGAGTTCACACCAGAACAGGGTCTCCCTCAAGGTTCACCACTTTCTCCGTTGCTATACAACATTTTCTGTGCAGATATCTATTACCACCCCTACAACGATGAACAACATTTTTCACACAGTGCTTATATACTCCAGTTTGCCGATGATACGACTTTAATATCTCACAACACTTCTATCGTGACAGCAACACAAAGTTTGTTAAATCTGATTAATCACACCACAGATTGGTTCAATAAATGGAGATTAAAACCAAATCCATCTAAGTCTCAATTCATCATCTTCAATCATAACCCTGGTCCGAATTCTCCAACACTTAATATGTATAATCATTTGCTTTACCCTAAAAAATTCACCAAATATCTAGGAATAACCATCGATCATAAAATCAACTTTAATAGCCACATGGCACAAGTTAAAAAAAACACAATCTCACGATCAAAACACTTTAGATGTCTTGTGCATACAAAAGGAGGGATTGACATTCAAACTGCTAGTAAAATATATAAGACCATATGCAGACCCATGATAGAATATGGTCATGTACTTTTTCAAAACTGTAAACAACCAGCCTTACAAAAGCTTAGCATAGCAGAAACAAGTGCCCTTCGTTTGATAACCAAAATCCGTCACCCCAATAATCCCCTACACAATCCTAATAACCAACTTCTATACCAACTGACAAATATCCAACCAATAAAAGATAGACTCATCACACTATCCACAAGATTCTCCCAGAATGAACACAATAAGGAGTTAATCGAGAGTTTATGTGCCAGAAGACAACCAAATGGCAGGACAAGATGGAGACACCCCTTAAGAACATTATGGGAAATAATAAATTCAAATTAAATTGTTCTTTTTTTTTTTTTTTATCATACCTTAAATCATGTTAATTGTTTACATTAATGTATTATATATATAGGCTGAAGGACCCCGGTCAATGGCCTGTTGAATTGTACTAATTCAATAAAGCACTTTTATTATTATTATTATTTGTAATTTTCTGTAATTTTTTGACATCTTGTATATGGTGTAAATGTGACGATTTTTCAGGACCCTGCCTGATCAAACCGGTAATTTAAAAACATGGAACGTTCATAACTAAGTGACTACGTGGAATGGAAGGTCGTTTTAGGTCTTCATGGAAAGAGGAAGGTTGGTGTTTTATTCTGATATAAAAATCGCAATGATGGAACCGGAAATCCAGCTTGGCATGAGTGAAAGAAAAATGGTGTTTTTTGTAATATTGAAAAACATGGATTCTTGAAAAATTTATAACTAAATAAATACGTTGAGTATAAGGGCACATGACACCTCTATGGAAAGAGGAAGATAGGTGCTTTATCCTGATACCAAGTTGTATCAGCAAAATCGGAAATTCCGCTCGGCAAGAGTGAAAGAAAAGTGGATTATTTCAGAAAATGTTGAAAAACACGGAATTTTCTAAAGTTCGTAATTAAATAAATATTTCGAGTGGAAGCTTGTTCTATATCTCTATTGAAAGAGGAAGATCATCGGTTTATCGACGTCGTAAATTGTAGGGTCATAATCGAAAATTTAGCTCTATACGAACGAAAGAAATGGGCTTTTTTTCACGACTAGTAAATTTTGCACGGAATGAACTGGATTAAGTTTCACACCTTTCGCGACACTTTGGGACTTTGTTGCAAGGAAAACAGTTGTTTATTTTAATTGGAACTAAATATTCTTCGTGAATTTGAATGTAGCCATGCCATGATTACACGAAATTTTGGACAAGATCTTCCCTACTATTCTTTGTAACGGGTCACTTTTTATCCACTCGATAATAAGAGTAATTTACCTAAAATACTGCTTTTATTTAATATTTTGTTCTAAAATTTCCTTAGGCCTACCCTGCTAGTACGTTAGAAATCTATACGAATGAATAGATCCATTGCGCAGTAGATCATTTGTCACTTTATAAACAACCAATCAAAAAACGATCCATCTCGCCAAAAGAGCACTGAGAGTAGCGTCGCATCGAAATACATTATTACCTGGCAACCCCCTGACCGGGGCTGTTGTGGAAGAGAATTGTCGTGACACTTCAAAAAGTTTATAATATTGGTCATCCAGTCTACCTGCTTTGGTAAATTGATACCTAGAATTAATGTTATCAATGTATCATAAATTGTAAAGTGTAGTGTAGTACCCTGTTACAGAAAAATCGAACTGTAAGTACATTTATCAACTTTATACTTCGTTGTCTGCATTTTAAATGGCCGACGCCGTAAACAAAGTATTTAGTTAGTCCTGATCCTGTAGTCCCTGGATGTTCGATAACCAGAATTATCCGGACATTGCATCCTATTCTAAACATTTAGTTTTCATCGATGGTTTCCTTAAAAAACTAATTAGCAAAAACGTCGCGAGTGTCGAATTTAAACCTCGGCGTGTTCTCCACTAAATCTCTTTCCTGGTGTGTGAAAATATATGTTAGTTCGACAACTAACATATCGAATATTAACTTGTCGGTTTGTGTTTGTAACTAGTTTGTAGATTTTGATATTGTTGTAAAAATTGTTATCATTTAAGTTTTGTTGCTGTAATAGTAAAACATTTATTTTACACGAAACTGGCCAGACGCGCATGTTTAAGTATATATTTTGCATTTCCATTTAAAAAATTTTTGTACATGTATTTATTGTTTTTGCTATATTGTTATTGTATATTTAACTAAAGTGTTTTGTTATTCACTCACTCCTGAAGTCTCATGCTCCTTGAATAAATAGAATTATTTGTAATTTAATTTCATGTTTCATTTTATTAATAAATTTTCAGGTATAATTAATCAGCAATTTTCTTAAGATATTATTAATTAGAGGCTTAACACCTTTTAAGTTTCATTTTGCTGTAAATCTTAGATAATACACTAAACACCGGTAAGGGTGACCCCTATAGAGTATGCCATTTAAGGCTCTTTATGTAATCTAAAGCGGTTATTGAAAAGATTTTATCAACAATTTATGATACTAAAGTTTTTATAATTCACTGATGGTGATTTTCGGAGTACCTTTACAAATCAAAGATTGTTCATTGGGAAGCCGATTCTACTTGACTTTTGACATGTGTAACAATCTTAAATGTATCAGAAACAGCAAAAAACACTACCACAATAATATAGAAGAATAAACTCACCAATCACTTTGGGTTGCTCTACAATCATGATATCATCTTCTTCACTCTCACTTGCTTGCCACACTTCTGAATTATCACGGACATCATTTGGCACCAAAGCCGCTGAACCCTTACCTATAGAAATATGTCTTTAATATTCCACAATTTAATAGAGACTTTCTAAACTCACCTATCGTTTCAATTTCTGCAACATAATTGGTTTCAACTTGAACTACAGTTTCCTCTATGACTGTTGAAGTTTGTTTCTTCTTTTTCTTTTTATTCTTTTTACTTTTACCGGTCCATTGGTCCAAGCAAATACTCAGATCCTCTAAAGGTATATCTGTTGGCTCATCATCTATTGCAATGTGGAAACCTATATCTTGTTTTTCTTGTCTGAAAAATTGCAATGTAAAAATGTATTTTATTATTACCAAAACTTGTTTTGTTTATAAATCAACAGTTATTTCACTACAATACAAAAACTTGATGTTTTTTTAACTAAATTTTGTTCAAACATTATAAAATGCTGGGAAATACTATTCACAGTGAACAGGTGTGTTTTTCATGAAAACACTAGAATGAAAATGATTCGAATGCGCAAAACTTTCTCTAACATCGCTGCTCTTTTAGAGCAGCATGTGCAAAATCTCCGATCAAACAACTTATCCCTAGATACATAATGTGTATTGGTTTGTTTGTTACTGAGATCATCACAGTGTAGGGCACATTCCCTAAGTTGCTGATTGGCTAGTCGATCTATTCGCAGCTTTTATTTGACAAAAATCCGTAACGTTTCGGACACAATCAGTTCAGTTCGTTTACCGTAATGACGAATATTTCCATTTACGTGTGCATCATTGACGGTAACAGGTGTTTTTAGTATTGCAGAGTAATTTGTGGTGAAGAAGTGATATTTTATACAGTTTAGTGACTATATACTAATAAAATAATAAAGTTCTGTACGTTTTGCAGAAAACAGTTTAGAAAAGATGTAAATTAATCGTCTCATAAGTATAAACCTCATTATCATCACATGATGGTTCTGTTTACAGTTGTAATAAGGTAAAATAGCAATTAAATTAATAAATAGGCAATACACAAAAACAAATATATGTTTATCACACAACACATGATGTGGACACTATAGTGCATTCTGTAAGTCGGACATGAATACAAATTTTTCCTAGCCCAACGAGACTATGCCACGCCCCCGTTTTCGACAATGCTGAACACGATGGCGGTAGTTAAATCTCTCCGAGGTCATCCCACCCCCCAAATAGCCAAAAACTACCCCCGAAAGGGGTAAACATGTGTTACCCTCGAAAGGAGTGAAACGCGGATAGGCCGCCTTCTCAAGGCTAAACCCCGTTTTCGAGGATGCTGAGCATGAAAAAAATATTGCGACCTCTCCTCGCTCAGCAAACGGACAAAAATATAATTACACTCTTACTTCTTACTAAATGGGCAAATTTATCATTATCCTTGTACTTTTATGGAAGAATTTAAATCAAAAGTACGCCGACTCGCGGCGCGAAGAGTACACACAGAGATGTTATCTGATTTAGCGGGTTTAGCCGAGAGAAGATGGCCTATCAGCGTTTTACTCCTGTGGGGAGTGGTTTTTGGCCATTTGGGGGGTTGGCGAGGGTCGAGGAAGGGTCTTGACATCAGCATCGTGCTCAGCATTCTCAAAAACGGGGGTAACCTAGGTTTGACTGGTAGGAGACGGTGGATACGGTGTTTACCCCATTCGGGGGTGGTTTTGAGCTGTTTGGGGGCGAAGGGGGTGACCTCGGAGAGCCACAAATAACTTATGTTTTTGCTGTGCTAATATATAAACAGAACACAATAATTAATAGTAATAATAAGATCACTTTATTGGGAATAAAAGTTTACAATGATTATTCCTAACATTTAGGAAAGTTTAGCTGAAGGCTACGCACTTAACACTACTTTGTAGGTTTCCAAAGGATGCTAATATAAGAGAACTATGGTGTTCTATTTTGGGAAAGGAAAATATTAACATCACCAACAACAACTCAATATGCTCAGATCACTTCATACCAATTCTATAATAAAGCCGTGTGGCATAAAATATCTGAAGAATACTGACCCATTATAATATCACCCGAAGGAAATTATAAAACTAATATTTTAAGTAACAGAATTCATTATGAAACCAGAAATTTAAAAGATGTAGGAGGCACCAGATTATGAAGTATTTTGACAAAAATTGTACTGTTTAAAAATCAATAATCTTTTGTTTTGGTATATGTAAATAAAGATGCTTTACTACGATAATATATTTTTTTCTAACTTTCTGTGCATCTGGTAGTTGTGAATGTTTGACCGACTTGGTAACTCGGTGAGCCCAAGGGTGCTGTGTGCTGTAATTTTGAATGTCTTACATTACCTTGTATAAAGAGCAGGTAATGCAAGAATTACAAATATTTATTTTGATGAAAATATTTACTCTTCTACACATACTCGCCACAGTTGCTTAGGGAATGTTATGATTATCTATCCTTTTTTTATGGCTATATAATATGTTAGGAGTAAACAATGTATGTAATTAAGAGAGCTGTTATGTACCTGGACTTGTTCTTTGATTGGAGCGCAAAATACTCACTGTTCGTAATATGTACAATATTGTAAGTCAAATTTCTTGGCAATATGCAACAAAAGAAGTAAAATCTTATAAAGTTTTCAAGCTAGACAAGTACAACATTTCAATATGTGCTTTCTATTATCTCACCTTTTAACACTGTCTTCTTCAACAGCATCTTTAATTAGCTGAACAACGATTCCTGCTCTGGTTGCCGCCTTATTCGCAGTACTTAAAATAATGTCTGGGAGCAGCTCTGCCTTCCCTCCCAAATGAAGTCCGCACAATTCCTTGTAAGCATTTAAACCGATCGACAGGAAGGCATCGGCCACACCTTCCTCAAGGAGAGTGGGATCGGCTAATATATAGTCACTAAAAGAATTAGACAGTGTACTTCAATATATAAATTAATAACACCTAATAGTAATAATAATATTAATAATAAAATCGTTTATTAAATAACATACAAAAATGTTACATAAAAGGTAGGGGTTCAAAACCCTTGCAAAAATTGCATATTATCGACGTAGGCCTGAAATTGGCAATATTGTTTTTATGACCTTTCTTAATGACTGGGCATACTTTTGAATATATCCAAATATCTGGTGGCCACTGTAAATACATAAGTTAAAAAGTATGGAAAGTGGATATGAAAAAACAGTGGCATAATCTTTAATCAGACTTTGAAAAGGAATATGTAGTAATGATAATGTGCCCTATTGACAATGTTAAGTTCTTTACGAGGAATTTTGTATATTCTGCAATTTGACTTTATTATAGTTAGTTAGAAAATGATAAAATACAGTACAACATTAATAGGTGTCGGGCTAAATAAGGGGTTTTACTAATTTCAGTTTTGTCTGTTCGTTCAACTGATTTTTAGGTGGTATGATGATTTGAGCTTAAATTAAGACATACTGATGATGTGATAGACATGTTTGTCTTAGACTTAGATCAATAAACAAGCCACGATTTTGTGCTGATTAGATCCATTCAATTTGCACGTTATTTATCCTTCCTTTGACTGATGACATTTCATTGGCGTTCATTCCTGATGCATAGTGCGTTTGTTTTGCTAGGATTAATCTTTAGACCATTATTAAAACTTAAAAGCGATTTTTAAATCATTTTCTTATAATACCAACGTAGTTGGCGAAATGCATAAAATTAGTACGGATTAAATAAAATTTGATCTTACCCTCCACTAAAGATAGAGTACGTAACACACACAGGATAATGATGAATAACTGTCGGAATAGGATCGCGTTGCTTGTAGCTGTGTATTACAAATTCTTCTCCGTCGCAAGTAACATCTGGCCTCCTGAAATGAGCCAACGCAGCAAGAGCCGCTACAGAAGCACAATCCAAAATATTACCTTCATGGTTTAGAACGTTTACATCTACTCTGAGAGCCCATACCTAGAATGTCAAAACCACACTTCCTTATTTTTAGATTATTATCTACTATACCGACATTTAGGTCTCTTTAATTAGTAAATAGATTTTAAGAAAAGTCTACATACTTTTTCCTTCATTTTAATACATAACGACTCGAGATCTATGGCTTTGGAATCCTTCAAACATTTTTCTAAAAGTCTGTTCAGCTGTACTGACAGTTCAGACTGCCTTCCGGATTCGAAATGAGGTGCAGCTATAGTGTTTAATTCAATATTTATGTTTAAGATCCCTTCACTTGGTCTAGACGATTTTGGTTCCTGAATTTCGCAAGAAACTTGGGCTAAAACTCTACAATTCTTTTTAATACTTTGTGGTACAAATTCTACCACATTTTACCTAGTTTTTCCTAAAGAAACACTGCAGCATCCCCAGTCCTTCCCAAATTCGATTTCAATTTTTCGGAATTCATTAAAAGACCTCCCATCTAACCTCTGAAAAAAAAATTGAGATCAAGACGTCAATTTAATCATTGTAAATAATGGCTTACAGTCCACTCTGAAAGGTTTTTAATTAAGAATTTCTTCTCACAGTTTGAAACGATTGTTTTTCTCACGCTTGACATTTTAAAAATTTGTGGTTATGTTAGATAATAGATATGTGCGCATGTGCGGTATAATTCTTGTGTAGTTCATAAACGAACTAGTTCAATGAGCCGGCTCAACAAACACCGAATGAACTAAAAGGAACCAGTTCTTCACTCTCCGATCGGCGATCTTTCCTACTCTAAGGTTCTCCGTGAATAACACTAGAGGGGCACACAGAAGTAAGAACGAATGGAATCGTAGGGCGAAGCGTGTTGTTTCCCAATCGGAGAATTGCTTTAAGCCTGAACTAGTGAACAAAATAAACGAACTAGGAACTAGTTCACTTGTTACAAGTGAATTAAGAAGAACGCTCCCTATCCTACTATGAACTATGGAACAAATCTAGTGCGGAAGCATTATTTGGCTGGAAACTAAAAAAGATTTCCTATATTTACTATTACATTTCATAGATTGCGGGATAAGCATATTGATTTGAATTCTTTGTAGTCGTCCACAATTAGGCAATCCAAACCACGTGACTTTCAACATGGCGTTGTGGGCAAACATCCTGCAAACATTCATTTTCGATCGTTAAAAGAGTTTGTTTTTCTGTTGCCTTAGTTTCGTTTCCGCAAGTTAATAAGAAATAAACCCCTGTTTGCCCACGTCGGCCATTTTGAATTACATTTGACAGGTCGTTGGATTGCCTAATAAATAAGAGTAGGAGAGCTGAAGTAAAAAAAAATATTGGGTTGATTTTAAACATGTGATATGTGTCATGTGATATAATATATATCTATAAAAAAAATAATTTAGTGTGTATTTGTAGAAATCTATATTAGAAAGTAAGGTACCTGGTCATGATTCGATACGCTTACTAATAGAGGGCAGCATGTTTTACGTAAATGTCATTATTGTCATTACACCATTGACAATTTGACAACTTATTGCACTTTGTACATACTATGCATGCATTTATGAAAATTAAATAAGTAAAGAACCAAGTAGGTACGGAAGATTTAGTTTTAGTAAATATAAATTAGATTCAGCAAATACTGAACAATTATTATTTGTTTAGAAGAGGTTCGAACTAATATTATCTCTGTCAAGGTTTAATAGTTTCTGTTTTTGCTCAGATTTTTAAATTAATTTTAATCAAATCTAACTCTCGCAATAACATTACAATAATATTGTTTTATCACTAATCGAATTTTTTTTATTGGAAATCTACATAAAAGAAGTCTGTGCAAGCACTAAGTAGCATAAAGACAAATCTCTTGAACTGCAGGTAAATCATGGAAAAATGACAATGTAAAAAACATTGGATTTGAGGTAAACAAATATAATGAAATAATTTTATTCATCTTATTAATATACAATTTGTACACTCGGAGCATTCTATAATACACTCTTCTTCATCTAGATATTCTTGTTCTATTCTAAATTTGTCTCCACACCTGCAAGTAAAAAACGCCACTCCGTCTTCACTAAAGTTCAATTCACTTTTTGATAGTTCAGCATATATTAAATAATGTTCATTAAACTTATTTTCTAAAAGTAATGCATCATATTCTTTCCTTAGTTTCTCGTCTCTTAACGTTTTAAAGGCCTTATCAATAAGTATGAATTCGTCACTTAATGAGGAAGATCCCTCTTGTTTATCTGGATGGTACTGTTTAATTAGCTGTTGATAATTTTGTTTCAGTTCCTTGAAGGTGGCTTTCTCACTGCATCCTAAAATCGCGTAGTAATTTTGTTCTTGAGTTTCGTTTCTGCATCCGTCGTCTTTTGCAGTTGCATCGCCCATAAGTAAGTCAATTTGATTAAATATTACCACGCTTCCGTTTAATAAAGTTAATAATCTCACTTTTGAAATCCCACTTTAAATTAGGTTAGGAATATGAGGCGAATATTTGCGAACTAACGGTCGTTGTTGGTCACCTATAGAAATAATTCGGTTGATTCTATGACGTCTAAGTTACATAAAGTCTACCAAACCATTTGAATATTGAAAATATCTACAAACCTTAATCAAAGATAACACAATTTCTTTTATTAAATATATCAATTGATATGCAATCTATTATTATCACGTATAGTATTAATAAATGGAATTAACACAGATTTAAGTAATCCACAGATAATCGCTGTCTTAACGTATATTAAATAATTTTAGTAAAAATACTTTTCAACTGTGTAATGAAATAAAAATATGAAATTTCTCCTTGTCTTCCTCTTTGTTGGGGGGTGTTATGCTGGCATACCCCTCGTGGTTAATACCTGGAACTTTCAACATGCTACCTTGAAAGGTAAGAGTCGATATTTATTTGCTTTTGAGTTCATTATAAGAAAAAATATTATGCCATTTGTTTTTTAGCTTGGGAGGTTTTAACAGATACATCAAGCGGCCGTGATAATGCTTTGGACGCACTAACACTTGGCTGCAAAGTTTGCCAAGACGAACAATGCGATACCACTGTGGGCTATGGAGGTTCTCCAGATGAAAATGGGGAAACAACATTGGACGCTTTAATATTCGATGGGTAAGTACAACAAATATTATTATGTTCTCAAAAATGACTTTAGTAGCTCGTTAATTTTACTCCTCTACGAACCGGATTTGGCCGCCATCTTGAAAAATGGCGTCCAAAAAAATTTCTTGTAAATATCTTGCTTGCACAGCATTTTTGAGCACACAATGTGATTACAAATTTCATTCTTGGACCCCCATATCACTGGCTTAAGAGTCGTTTTAACTAATAATTCTGAAATTTTAGGGACACAATGGATATGGGCGCTATTGGCGGCATAAGGAGGATTAAAGACGTAATGTCTGTAGCAAGACGAGTGCTAGAGCACTCGGAGCATTCCTTCCTAGTTGGAAGTTTAGCAGCGCAATTTGCAGAGGCGTTCGATTTTCCAAACGAATCTCTTCAAACGAATTATTCTTTGGGCTTGTGGGAAGACTGGAAAAAGAATAATTGTCAACCGAATTTTTGGAAGGTAAGTAGTTTAGCTGTTCAAATGCGTAATTGACATGGGTATCGTTTGGGAGAGTAAATATTTTTACAAAGTACCTTTGTTGGTCATATCATATTTTCATATTTAATTCAATT
Organism: Stenurella melanura; assembly: GCA_963583905.1. Lineage (NCBI taxonomy): Eukaryota > Metazoa > Arthropoda > Insecta > Coleoptera > Cerambycidae > Stenurella > Stenurella melanura. The sequence continues at coordinate 6,270,827 of OY757314.1, read as the reverse complement.
TGAATTTTGTTTTAGAACGTTGTGCCAGACCCCAAAACTCACTGCGGACCCTACAGGGACTCGAATACGCGTTTAGATAACAGTATCTCCAAATATGCTCCCAGTAAATACAATTCCGGCAATCACGACACCATTGGAATGATTGTAATATCTGAGAATGGTCATGTAGTAGCTGGAACATCGACGAATGGCGCCAAATTTAAAATTCCAGGGTATAATATTAATTGTTACCGACAATCGATGACAAATCCAAATCATTTGGATTGTATTATAATATATATTTTTTTAGGCGTGTTGGTGATTCTCCGATACCCGGGGCTGGAGCATATGCTGACAGTGAATTTGGAGCGGCTGCCGCTACTGGTGATGGAGACATCATGATGAGATTTTTACCAAGGTTAGTGATTATATCTGTTCATATTTGAAACTTTTAGCGATATTTAAATAGCCAACTAAAATTTTAGAGTAACTATATTATGCAACAAGCAAAACACGAGCAATTTTGTGCAAGTTGCATGTTACACATTTTCATTTCACAACAATATTGATTAATATAGATTTATATATTTTTTTATTTAATTTTTTTTTAATTGCCTTATTTATTTTAACATTCTGGCGAAGTTTAGCTTATGTTCTTCCACCACTTAGATACATAGTCACCCATCCAAGTGATGGACTCGCCCAGCGTGCCTAAACTTTGCCGATCGAGATCTCGGCACTAAAACCGGTACCTACCGTACCTCACCTCATATATAGAAACAAACTGATGAGATTTATCGTGGAAAAAGGGGGCTAAAGTCCGCTTGCACTCTGAAATGGAAGCCGCCGCTTAATTAACAAACTGCCGCGGAATATAGATTTAAATTTCAAATAAGTTCGTCAGAGAAGCCAAAACGTCAACTATTTAAACGCTTATAACTAAATAAATGCATCAGCTAGAAGATTGCACGATGTCTCTATGAAAAGCGGAAATTGGCATCTTGTTGGCATCGTATATTGCACTGGCGAGATCAAAAATTCCACTCGGCATGAGTAAAATTGATTTTGATACATTCTCTGCATTCCGCTAAAATTTTTCTATTGCAATCACCCCAGGCGAGAGAGATAGATAAATCGGAAAACCCGTAAGAATACCTCAACGAAATATATATCTTGCAACGCGCAATTTTATGAGTTTGCGGTTGCTGCAAAATCGTAGAGAGTAAGGGGTACGGCTCTTCATTTTACAATGGCCCGAACACGAAATATTTCATATCGCATTTGTCGCCTAGCAACGGATGCGAAATGAAGTTCTATACAAAATGGAGTTGTTTATGGTTCACTTTACGCTCGTTAAATGAACATCTTTCGAGGGTATCGTAAAAAAGAACAATTATTTCTTATGTTTGTGGGCTCGATGACAAGTTAATAATTAGGTAATTATTTAAATTACATGCATAAACTAGATGTAGACACTATATACTTTTATAATGAATATTTTATTGTATACACTTTACAGATTTTCTTTTAAATTAAGTTAATTTTTGAGGTATAATTGCAATATCTGTGGTTTTATTCCTCCCCCGGCGATGCTAGCTTGAATGACGGAACTTTCGCCAAAATACTATGCTATTCATAGGCGTAATTCGGGGGGGGGGGTGGCAAGGGTAGGCAACTGCCCGCCCAATATATTGAGAGAGCATCAAATTGTTTAAGGCAAAAATCTGGTGAATTCTGAAATTCTCCCGGAAAAAATAATAAGTATGACAATTCGCCAATCAAGTCAAAGGTTTTCAATACAATTAGGCAGGGGCGGAATAAGGCTTTGCGGGGCCTCTGCCGAAATTTTGAGCGGGACTTTTTTGCAATTCTCGTAAAACGAGAGACAGGCGTGTTAAACCCTAGATGCCCGACGGAAAGCAAGTTCAATACTTGTGAACTACGGACAGGCGACTTAAACCCCAGATGCCCTGCCTGGGAATAGAGAGTTCAATACTCGTAAAATCACAGGCTACTAATTATAATTATACATTACTGTTACGTGGCACGTCTATGATCATATAGTATACTTTAAGGTCTAATGGGTTTAGGGTTTCCTTTCTAGGCGAACGGTTTGCTTGGGGTGTTTTACTTTTTATATCAGTTTCTAAAACCTGGTTTAAATTTTTAGCGAAATCGTCCCATGGGAACTGATTTTTTAATAACACTGTTATAAACAAATGATAAATAACTCGATTTTCGATTCCAAAACACTTTTATCGTAGAGTATGGGTTAATACAAAAAAAAGTCTTATATGTGCAGTGTGTTTCACTTAAGAGTGTAACAGCATCCTAATTGTTTTGTCTTTTGTCCGACTTAAATCAAACTGTTCATAAAAGATAGAGGTCACCGAGGTCTATTTAAGACCACCAAATCACTTTACATCTTTAAATGCAAGGCCTTCTACGATACTAATTTCAGAAACTCGCTGCGCCGAAAACTTCCAATTTTAAAATCGGTGTAACTTTTATATTGATGTAATTTTTATAATTCCTTCGGCGTCTTGAAGTTAAAGCCTTGCACTTTTAGGATATTTTTTCAGAATCTAAAAATTTCTTTCCGTTCCAAAGTTATTAAAAGTAAAAAGACTAAAAAGCCCATGTTTTCAATGTTTATACGTTAACAAATTTTTAAGCTTAAACCTTTTCGATATAAGACACGTGACTTTTTTCTTGTTTTCACACCATTCGCTTTCCCTCTTTTGAGGGAGAAGTAATAAACTCGCTTTCCCTCGGTCATTTGGGTTTAGGGTTTCCTGTCTATGGTTTAACTTTTTGTAGCACTTCCTTTCCCTCGGTCATTTGGGTTTATAGGGTTGTTGTTTAAGAATTACTTTCACTCGGTCATTTGGGTTTATAGGGTTCGCTTTGCTTCTATTGTATTCTATTGAGATATCTGTGAAAAATCCCTGCCTACCCAATAAAAATGCTGAAATTACGCCACTGGCTATATTGTTCCGTTTATAGAACCTTGTCAAAAGTTACAACATTCTTCATGTCTATTTTTTTCTTTAAGATTTTAATACAGTCCGACTTTTCAGTTCTTAAGTTATCGGGATTACAAGAAACGCGATGGTTTAGGCAGACGAACATTTTGAAATACTAGTGAAGATTTTTCTCTACGACCCATATTTACGATTTTAAAAATGTATTCATGCTTTCGTATTAGCGAAGAGTATAATAAATAACTATCTGCGAGATGTTGGGTACCTAAATTTACAAAGCTCACTTTGTACATGAAAATTTAACTTAAATTTAATTTTTAGCTTCTTGGCTATTGAGCAGTTGCGTCTTAACGCATCCCCAACGGAAGCTGCTAAGGTTGCCATGGAAAGAATTGCAGCAAAATATCCAACATTTTTTGGTGGCATAATAGTAGTAGATAAAAATGGTAATATTGGTGCCGCTTGCAACGGAATGGAAACGTTTCCTTACTCTTTAGCCAGTTATGAATATCCAGAGACAGTAATAAAATTTGTAAATTGTACTAGCAGTAGTGTCAGTTTAACAAATTTTAGCAAATTTTATTTTGGTGTTATTTTGCTGTTTGTTTACTATGTTTGACAGTATGTCAAACGAAAGCATTTCGGGTAATAGTAGTCTAATAATAGTCCAGTCGATAAAGTAAAAAATACACCAGAAACTCGCAAAAAATGTTATCTGAGATTTTCCTTCTGTAACTGTTAGTGCGAGGATTAAACATCACAAAACCACAAAAATCAGTTCTGGGGATGCCGCGCAACCCCCCCAATAAACCACTCCATCAGTGAAAAAAGTCTTATTTTACTGATAACTCGTTAACCGTTGAAGATATAAAAAATTGCTCACCGCAAAAAGATAGCTTGACTAATTGCCTAAAAAAAAAGTCCTCTTGTAATTTTTTTGTATATGCCATGGTTTTCTAGAGAATCGATTTGACAAAAATTGCAAAATTTGTATTTTTAATGCGAGCGAATTTTCGTTTATTTGAAATTTTTTGCGCGCGGTCTGTAGAAAAAATTTAATTGATCGATAACCAAACAAGCTAGGAAGAAAAATCAAAATGGATTTTAAAGGGGATATAAAATAGGTACTCTCTTGTGTTGCCATTTTGAGGGCTATTGGTATTTATTAGTAAATAACAATATAATATATTATAATATTATCTCTCGGTTTTTTGTGCATCTAACTATTCACAGGCCCATAAAAATAACTGACTATATTATAAGTTATAAATGCATTATCTTTTAGTTCAAGGTAGTACTTCAATGCAGAAAAAGTTAGGAATAAAAATATACACATTTACAAATTTAGCAGCATGTTAAATAGTTAGCCAAAAAAATCCAAAAAAGACTGCATATTCAATTTTTTGATATTTTTTTCTTCAATTTTTTAACTATTGAATGATTAGAAACAACAGTTGTATGATGATATATAAACTCAAAAAAAAAATTTTGAGCTAAATTTTCAAGATGTTTGGGTCTCTTTTTTATTTTTAGGAAACAATAAAAAATTGACCAACTTCAATTCATTTATAACTTATATTATAGTCAGTTATTTTTTATGGGTCTGTGAATAGTTAAAAGTGCATAAAATCAAGAGGTAACTATATTATATTGTTATTTTTATATACTAATAGATATTAACAGCCATTGAAAATGGAAACACAAAAGAGTATTTTATATCCCCTTTAAAACCAATGTTGATTTTTCTTCCTAGCATGTTTGATTTTCGAGAAATTCAATTTTTTCTATAGGCCGCGCGTAAAAAATTCAAATAAACGAAAATTTATGCGCATTAAAAATACAAATTTTGCAATCATTTTCAATATCGATTTTCTCGAAAACCATGGCATATACAAGAAAATTACATGAGGACTTTTTTTAGCCGGTTAGTCAAGTTTTCTTTTTATGAAGAGCAATTTTTCATATCTTCAAGGGTTAACGAGTTATCAGTAAAATAAGGCTTTTTTCACCGAAGGGGTGTGTTTTTAGGGTTGTTGCACGGTACCCCCAGAACTGATTTTTGTGGTTTTGTGATGTATAGTCCCTCCACTAACAGTTACTGAAGGAAAATCTCAGATAACATTTTTGCTTATGGAAGTCTTTATAATTATTGAACTATAGTCCAATAATTATAAAGACAAATTTAAATAATTTAAGTATTCCAGATACTTTGAAAATTGTATTGTAAAGGTTTTACATCAATACAAATTTAGTTATTTTTAACATAGTAGAGTCAATCTAAGGGTCCTTCCTTATCTTCTAAAAAAAAATTTGTATATTAACATTTTCTTTTGTTGGAACTAGAAACAAAAAAAAAATGGATTACCTATATTCGAGTCTCGCAACATGATTTAAACAAAAAAGTTTTTAAAATTGGGTTCTTTTGCTGTTTTCCTAGACCTGCGCGTGCAATATAAAAAATGCCTATACTTTTTTTAACTTATTGTATAGATAAGTAACTATTTTAGCATCTTTTTTATGAATGCATCTTTCACGCGGTTTCGTTTTAAGCAAAACTAAAATAAGGGTTCCTGTTCGGTTTTAGTTCGTTAGGGCCCTTGACAAAATCTATTTTTCATTTTTTTTGTTGTGCCAACTATCTTTAATTTTAGGGGTAGATGAAATATTTGTCCTGCCTCTAGATATCGGATTTAGATTAAATCAGTCAGGTTTCGGCGCTCATTAATACACATTCAATTATATACACTAACGCACATACAGACATTTTTTAAAAACCTCTTTTTCAGTATCCGAGCATGATATAGAAATATCCAAATGTGATATTTAAAATCAGAAAATAAATTATTAAAATTAAAACATGTACAACACATATCTTTGTTTTCTTTTGTGCTTGTGTTACTTCTATGTGTATTTGTTTTGTCATGTTGAAAATACTATCTATAATTGTGAGAATACTCCTCATTTGATAATAACATTCTTTCTGAGCCGACGTTATACTAGATATGTCATCAATCTATGGCTTGATGACACTAAAATAGGATCACCACCGTGTCGTACTCCACAGTTTGCAGAACCACCCCCGTTTCAAAAATTGTTCTCGGTTTGACCTCTATGTAAATGTATCTTTTTGTATTCTCATAGCACTCAAGAGTCATCAGCCAAAGTGAACCGAAATAGAACAGAATGTTTTTTGCTATCCATATTACAAGAATTTGATGTACTTGGCTACTTAAATTTACAGGTGCCACAATATGAAGACGGGACACCGGCACCTCCACCATATTTTGAACAAGAATTATTTCAGTTTAATCCCAAGGAAGCATAAAAAATGTCTCTAACTGGAAATTATTTTCGACCGTACAGGGCGAGCCAAGACAGGACCAAGTGCTTTTTTTAAATGGAATTCTATGTATATCGGTACATTTTTGAAGCATCTTTCTAGGCTCTATTCATTCCTATATTAGCATTGAATATCTCCCAACCGCTTGGGTGTAATGAATTTTTTTGTTGAAATAATGCAATCTGCAGATGGATATTTCTGGTAATGGCGGATCTAACGAAAATATTTTCATGCATGTGTTGCTTCCGCTTACACCGGATGTAGCACCTAACTTTGTTATTTTAAAAGGAACACCCTATATTTTATTTCATATTTGGATTCCTCATAAAATTCTAGCTTGGGTTTATGTACATACCATAATATACTCTTAAACCTACCAGCTTTCGAGACAATTCATATTTTTGGAGAATTTCAACGGTTTCTACCCTTTCGAAAAAAATCGATATCTGCTATCATGTGGCCGATTTAAACACTTTCTTTTCAAAGTCACAGAAGTACCCTATGATCTAACTCCATTTTTTAAAATAGTTTCACAATATCATACAGGGTATTTTATTTTCACAATCGAACAATGTTTTACTTCAAAGGGTCCAGAAGTCATTTTTTTGAAATGAGACCCCCTGTATATTTTTATACCGGGTGAGTCACGAATTGCGCTCGCCCCGATATTTCCTAAAATATTTGGAATAGAAAATTGAAATTTGGAGGCCTTATTACACGACTAAAATGCCATCTTTTCAATAAAAAATCAAGTTTGGTGCACATCCGGTTTGACCGGAAATGCCCACAACTTTCGATTTTTAAATGGAACACCCTATATATTTTTACATTTTTGGAATCTAGAGGAAATTTTGAATGCAATACATCCATTTTGGTCACTTTTTGATAAACATTAAAAATTTTATTGAAAAATCTATTTCTGAATCCAGCGTGCTGTGGTGCCCAAAATATATTTTAGTTTGTGTGCTACGTTACTATAAAAATAAAAATAGCAATATGATTGCATTACTTAATTCTCTAGAGGCGTTTAAAATTTTTAAATGTGATTTTTACCCACTAACTCGGTTTTTTAAATGGGAATTTAATCGTTCACCAACTTTTTTAAATACCTCATTTTCATACGAATCTAATGATATCAAAATTTTGAAAATCCGCTCAGAAATATTTGAGATTTCAGCCAAAATACAATGCAACCAAGCTTTTAGAAACATGCGGCTAATAGATAATAGATTAGTGGGCTTTGGAAACTAAAATGGCACATTTCTGTGTAAATCTGGTAACCTAATAACATTGGAAAAATCATAGTAGCCATTGAATGTAATAAAACAATATCAGTTGTCAGACAGGTACAAAATAATGCGTTGCGGAAATCTCTTTGAGTAAAAATTAAAGAAAATGAATAATTTTAGTAGAAATGAAAAGGTCAATATGTTACTGATATATGGAGAGCGTCTCAAAAATTCAACTGCAGCTGCAGAACTGTATCAGCAACGATATCCCAACAGACGTCATCCAAGCACACAAACAAGAATTAAGAAACGAACCCAATCAACAAGATGACCATCAAACATTTATTGTAAGTGAGGACAAAGAAATTGATGTATTAGAATTTGTGATGGTACACCCAACAACATCAACAAGGGAATTGTGAATGGAATGCGACATTAGTCAGTCTTCGGTTTGCAGAATTTTAAAGATACATAAGTTTCGGTCTTATAAATACCAAATACACCAACATCTTTATGGAGATGATAACGACAGGAGGCTAGTATATTGCAACTGGTTCTTAAATGCAGTACAACAAAACCCAGGTTTTCCTTTTCATATTTTATTATCAGATGAAAGTAGATTTACGAACCAAGGTATGTTTAACAGAAATAATACTAGCTACTGGGCTCAAGAAAATCCGAGGTTGGTAGGGCGGGGGAATATTCAGGAAAGATTTGGGTTTAATTGTTGGCTTGGAGTACTTGGAGATCGAATAATTGGACCCATATTTTTTGATGGAACACTTACTGGCGAACGATATTTATTCTTTTTACAAAACCAGACAGCAGAATTTCTTGACTTACTTCCTCTTGCCTACTTACAAAATCTGTTTTTCTAACAAGATGGTGCTCCCCCACATAATTCCAGAAGAGTGATGGAATATTTAAACAACTTGCATGGTGAACGCCTGATCGCAAATCAAGGTCATATCAAGGCCTCCTAGGTCACCTGACTTAACACCCCTCGACTATTATGTATGGGGCACTCTTAAAAATAAAGTTTATAAAACTTCTTCAAATACCCGTGAAGAGCTGCAAAATAAAGTTGTACGGGCTCTTAATGAAATAACGCCGGCTGAATTGCGTAGAGCCATTCAAGCAACTGTACGCAGAGCCGAATTGTGTATGGAAAAAAATGGTGGACATTTTGAACAATATCTATAAATGTCAATTTATGGTTTAATTATATTAATTATTTTAAAGATACCTACTGTTACCCAGTTTAATTGTTCAAACGGAATTGATTTTTATTTATTTATAGGCTCGATATTTATGTTCATTTAAATAAAACTCTGAAAACCGAACTGATGTCGCATTCTATTGCAAATGTCCTTGTGGATGTAATTGTGTTTACCTCCACATACCTATGCTAAACTTAATTTTAACATTCTTTGCGCTCACAATTATTAAATGTTTGATAGCTCAAGATTGCCTATAACTACACGAGTCTGTCTGACAGCTGATATTGTTTTATTACATTCAATGGCTACTATGATTTTTCCAATGTTATTAGGTTACCAGATTTACACTGAAATGTGTCATTTTAGTTTCCAAAGCCCACTAATCTATTATCTATTAGCCGCATGTTTCTAAAAGCTTGGTTGCATTGTATTTTGGCTGAAATCTCAAATATTTCTGAGCGGATTTTCAAAATGTTGGTATCATTAGATTCGTATGAAAATGAGGTATTTAAAAATGTTGGTGAACGATTAAATTCCCATTTAAAAAAATCGAGTTAGTGGGTAAAAATCACATTTAAAAATTTTAAACGCCTCTAGAGAATTAAGTAATGCAATCATATTGCTCTTTTTATTTTTATAGTAACGTAGCACACAAACTAAAATATATTTTGGGCACCACAGCACTCTGGATTCAGAAATAGATTTTTCAATAAAATTTTTAATGTTTATCAAAAAGTGACCAAAATGAATGTATTGTATTCAAAATTTCCTCTAGATTCCAAAAATGTAAAAATATATAGGGTGTTCCATTTAAAAATCGAAAGTTGTGGGCATTTCCGGTCAAACTTGATTTTTTATTGAAAAGATGGCATTTTAGTCGTGTAATAAGGCCTCCAAATTTCAATTTTCTATTCCAAATATTTTACGAAATATCGGGGCGAGCGCAATTCGTGACTCACCCAGTATAATTTAATTGGGTATTAAATTCTGCATCAATTGGCATTCCCTATACCTATCTCTTTGTTTTTTTTTATTATGGACGAATTTTTGTAAAAGTACATGCAAAGTCAGCACTGTTTGTTAGTAGCCAATACAAGTCACCTAACTTGTTTCTTTTTAATCACAAACGAGAATAATCATGTAGATAATTATTTGTTTATTTCAAGATAATAATATCAAGAACAAGAGATCATTTTATATTAGATTTATAACAAATACTTTGGAACAAAATTTACAAAATAAATGAACACGTTGAATATACATATCTAATGCAACAACTGTTCAAAATGCCCTTCACTTTGCTGCTGACAAGCCAATATCCTGGAATTTACGGCACTTATAGTGGCTGAGTGAATTTATTTGCTGAAATACCGCCCGTCCTCTGGTCTTCAGGACTTCTTTGGCAATAGCCGGGATGGCATATGCAATATTTCTGATATTACCCCAAAAGGGATCAAATCAGGGGACCTTGCTGGCCATCTCCAAGATCCTTGGTAGCCAAACCACCTAAATTCGAATGATGCTACTAATTCGTCATATACTTCCCATGCATTATGTGGACCGCAACCATCCATTTGATAATACATAGAATTATAAAATTATCAATAAAAGTAACAATTATTGTTCACAAAATATCCACGTATTGCAATTTAAATTCTTTCAGTAGATATGATACTTATATTTGTTATTTACTAATAAGCAGAAGACAATTGGTATTTTCGAAGTAGCTGGTGTTGAATCTGATGTTAAAATTAAAATCGAAATGCCGATTCCAGTATAGTTGCCATAATAACAAGACTATTGCAGATTTATTTGAAAATGGCAGTAGATGCTATTTGGAATTTCTGACAACGAATAAAGCTTAAAAATTTAAGACTACGGATGTTTTCTTTTACTGTGTAGTAGCTAAGAAGGGGACACTAAAAAAGAATTTTTTGAGAAAATGGAACAATCTGTAAATGTAAAAACCCGTTGATAAAATGATGGAGCAAAATTTCACCGTCGGCGGTGTCCGGTTCATTGAACCTTATTGCCTACTATCGATATTATAAAAAAAATCACAGATTTCGCAATTCTTGCAACCATCGGAACATTGAAAATGATAACACCATACATAAAACATAAACTTTTTCCGTTACGAAACAGCTACGATTCACTCTCGATTGCGACACCGCTGTATTTCGACCTTAAATGAAAACTGGTAACTTGACCTCCTGTGATATATGCAACCTATATTACATTTGCATATATCAGCCGTTGCATATACGGCAGTCTCACTCGACCGCGACACCGCTGTCTTTTGACCTTGAACGAAAACTGGTAACTCCACCCCCATATACGAACATGAACATTTCCAATGTTAAAAAATTTGCGTTTTTTAAATTCAGTGAATAAATATGATTTATTCTTATTTCAGTTTCCTGGCCGTTGAACAATTGCGACTGGGCGCTTCTCCTACCAAAGCTGCTAAAATAGCGATCTCCAGAATAGCTGAAAAGTACCCCAAGTTCTTTGGTGGCATCATAGTGATAGATAAGAAGGGGAACATCGGCGCTGCTTGTAACGGAATGGAAAAATTTCCGTATAGTGTGGCCAGTAATGACTATCCAAACACAATCGTAAAGTATGTCAACTGCACCACTGCTAAGACGAAGAATTAATCTCACAATTTACCAAAATACTCTTCTAGATCTTATGTTTATGTGTGTTTTCATATTATTTGTATTTTAATTATGGGGCCAATAAAAATTCATTTTTCTCTGTGTGATATTACAAAATCTGTATAAATTATTTCTATGATAATAATAATAATAATAATAATAAGTTTTATTCTATAAAAAATGCAGAGTACTCTGATTGGTTACAGTGCAGTACCTGATATAAAACACTTTAAAAAACCTTAAGTTTAATGATAATTAATACAGGAATTAAAAAAAAAGAAAAAGCTAACAATTCACATTACAAATTAAAATTCACGGTCAGAAAAATATTCGTATAATAGCATTTTTTAACTAAAACACATGCATTTTTTTTTTTATTTACATAATGGTAACTTTTTCAGTCTCTCCGGCAAATTATTGTATATCTCTGTACTTGTGTAAGATTAGTATTGTAAGGGACTAGGAGATCTCTGTGGCGAGTTTCATATGAGTGTGTTTGTTCATATTTTTTCTTACAAAATACTATACACTCAAAGATGTAAAGAGATGTTAATGTAAGTATATTGCTTTTTTTTAAAATAATTTCGGAGTCTGTCTTTCTTAGGTTAAATATGTTGCGAATACACCTTTTTTACAAAACTTGTATTCTATATTAGCCTCCAATGAGTTTCCTCAAAAAATAATTCCATATTTTACAAATTGAATAGAAATAGAAACGGTATGCACTTAAACACTTGTCAATGCTAATATTATTTCGTAGGGTACGAACTTGGTAGCACAATGAACTTAGTTTTGGAGCTATTTTTTAATGTGTTCCGTCCAAGTTAATCTAGGGTCTAGATGTAGGCCAAGAAATTTTACAGTTTTCACGTCTTTTACTACCATTTTATTAACCTCTATTTTGATTTCTTCTTCCACTTGATACGACGTGTGAAGGTAAGTAAATTTTTATCTACCAGTAACTTAATATGCTGACAGGGTGTAACATTTTATTTTTCAGATCCTCAATACTTTTTTGCAGATACGATAGCAAGAGTTATCATCGGCAAATGCTATTACTGTTTCTGGAAGGATGTCAAGTAAATCATTTACATAAATTATGAATAACAGGGGCCCCAACACTGAGCCCTGAGGTACACCTCAATGTACAGATCTCCATTCAGAATTAAGCTTTTGGCCATTCAACTATTTCAAGTTTTTTCAATCTGTCTCTTAAATAAAATTTTGTACGATTGTATATAGGATTGCATTTATCTATATCATGAAATATGTAAAAAAATATATATTACTAATTTAATTGTTTTTCGTTTATTTACTTAAGATAAAGCAAGTATAGAAGTGAAAGAACTTATTAAACTTAAATATACCAAGGAAAATTTCTGTCCTCGTTTCATTCTATCCCACGTATAAAAATCTTTATTTGCAATAAAAATCTGTTTTATAATCGAAGAATTAAGAAATCTGTAACTAATCTTGTTATCTCGCGCCATATAAAATTATTGTTGTGTAATGCACTTACAGACTTAGTGAAACCTTGTCATACATTTAACACCATGAAGTTCATTTTGCTCGTTGTTTCGTTTGTTGGAATATGCTATGCCGGTATACCTATCGTTGTTAACACTTGGAATTTTTCAGAAGCAGCACAAAAAGGTAAAAATTAATATTTATTTATGTTTCTCCAGGCCAACGTTTTCCTGCCATCGAAAAAATACGGTGCAGGTAATTCGGTGTTTTCACAAATTTTAAAATCTCTTTAACTGTGAAGATAATACTTAATTGTGGTTAAAAAAAATTGAATTTTCCCAAGCAATCGATTTATTCATTAAAATAAGCCCTTTTAAATTTGAATTTAAATTTTACCGCGAAAAAGCGCACGTCACCGTATTGATGACGTCAGAGGTTACATTGTTGGTAAGCAAACATGGGTTGTGTATTATAAATACATATCATTTTGCAAAACTTTATCGTTTTATAATGGAAAATAAGTGTTGTTTTGTGCCAGGATGCAAAAATACATCCAAACGCACCCGAAAAGGTTTTCGTGACAGTACCAAAACAAAAACAACGCAAAGCAAACCTACAACAGTATCAGAATTTTTCTGCTATGCGGATCATTTCAAAGTTGAGTAAGCAAAGTAAATTTAAAACTTCATTATCATATGCATCTGTGTTAGTCTAAAATAATGAATAATTAGCTAGCTAACCCTGTTTACATTACAAGTTTATGAGCAGCATTCATAGGTTGTTTATATAATATCAACCTTGTATGTATATTATACTTAGCAACGATATATAATATTCATAATATAGGAATCAATAGACTACGTTAAAGTAATAATAGATAAATACCAAGAGAATAAAAAACTTTAGTACTTATGTTGCAACTTTAGAGCCTCTTCTGCTATGTTGAAATGTTCATCTTTCTTCATGAATTCCGCGATCATGAACACATCCACTGCCGGTAAATTTCCTGCAGTAGCTCTTACGAATCCTGTATTAGCCGTATTTCGAATTAAATCACAGGTAAAAACGTACAAAAAGTCTTTAAAATGCTGTTTATATACTACGTACATGAGATATTACTGTTTGATGTAATCTATGACGTCACCAGTTTCACCACCGATAATGGCGTGTTTCGCGTAGCTGTTCAAATATTCGAATTTTATGTTATTTATTTGTTGAAATATTAATTTAATAGACGACGGATTGCTTTTTAAATACAGGGAAATGCTTTAATAGATTAAGTACTTCATTTTAATAGTATCGAAAAAGCCAATTTGCATATAGCGAAAACATCTAATTCTTTATTAGCAATTTTCTACTACATCAATCGATACAAAGGTGAATATATAACAAATGTATGAATGGATAAAAAAACCCATAAATAAATCAACAATAGGGGTATATATAGTGCATACAACTCTCATTAAAATTTCTAAATTAAAATTTAATATCACATATTCACATGCCGTGTACAGGCAAATCATCATTATATAATATCAAACCTTTATGAAATAGTGAATTGTGTTTTTTGGTTTCTACTACATTGATGAACAAACTATTATGTGTTCTAGTATTATACTTGAGAATATCATTAGATAAACTGTAGGGAATGTCCCCCCAACCCCCCACCCCCCACACCGAAATTATACAGAGTCTTTTAAGGGTCCTGGCGTAGCGATAGGAATATTTTGAGGGAGGTGGGCCAGTTCGCCCAGGGCAGCAAACGAGCTAGAGCGGCTACTACTTTGGCATATAATTTGGTAACAAATTGTGAATAATTTTAGAAATAAATAATATCTCATTAAAAACTAATCTTTGATTTATACTCATGAATTTTAAACATTCCAACATATTTGTTATACAGGTATATCTGTTAACTTTCAGACTCATTCTCAATGCTTTATTTTACAATTTGTGTAATGCTTGTTTTTCACTTTCATTACAATAATACAATATAGTAGGATAATATTGAAATAATGAATTTTTTATATTATTTTACTCATTATATATTCTGCATGTTTGCTACATTATTGTCTTTTATCCTTATTCTCAAAAACTATTACTTTAGTTTTTCGGGTATTTACAAATAGATAATTATTTTCCAACCAGATTTCCAATTTCTTTAATTTTTGCTGTATTTTCTCCAGCACCTTCTTTATATTATCACCATATACTGAAAGTATCATCGGCAAATAAATTAATCACGGTATTGTTTTCAAAACACTGAACAAGGTTATTAATATAAGTTATGAATAGCAATGTACCAGCACTGAACCCTGTGGAACACCAAACTTCACCTTTACTTTATTTGAAATATCTTCTCCAATTCTAGTTTGTTGATATCTGTAATTTTTAAACCAGTTATTTGATTTATCTACTATCCTATAACATTCTAATTTTCTTATTAGTAAGTCTCTATTTATCATCTCAAGTGAACGTTTAAAATCCACCAGCACTGTAACAATAACTTTATTTTGATCTGATAATTCTTTCTATTTCGAAATTACTAGCTGAATAGACGACTCGCACGAACGTTGATTTCTAAATCCAGACTGATTTTCAATAAGTATCTTATTTTCGTTTAAATAGTTTAAGAATTGTTTCAGTTATATTTCAAAATCAACAGATAATGGGATTTATATGCGCTTTATTGTAGGCCGATAGATACATGAGTGGGTAATATACTCAGTTTTTAATTACTCAAGTAACTGTATTCAAAAATGTCTCGTTTGGCTCTAGCTTGGGAAGTTATAAAGGATAATTCAAGTGGAAGTGATAACGCTGTGGATGCACTAACTTATGGCTGCAATGTCTGCGAGGGGGATCAGTGCAGCACTTCGGTGGGCTATGGAGGAAATCCAGATGAAAACGGGGAGACAACGTTGGACGCTTTAATTTTCGATGGGTACGTGGTCAGAGCAGTTTTTATTTAAGAAATATTAATCATTACGATTATTGTGCCGTTCATTTTTAAAAAATGGTAGCTCCTAAGGGGGATGAAACAAGTAACTAATAAATTTGAGCTTTAACTTATATTCTCGTATTTTACTTGTAAGTATTTTTAAAGCATACTGTATTACTGCTTACATTCCGCTTAGATAGATACCCCCTAGGTACCATGTAACTTGCTATAACGACAATAGGTTAAAAAATAATCATAAGGATTGTTAAATTAGTGATACCATGGACATGGGTGCCGTTGGAGGTTTAAGAAGAGTCAAAAATGCTATATTTGTGGCTAGACACGTGCTAGATTATACAGAGCATTCTTTTCTGGTTGGAGATTTAGCAACAGACTATGCAAGAACGTTCAGTTTCCAGGAAGAATCGCTGCAAACAAATTATTCTTTGGGTTTGTGGGAAAATTGGAAATCAAATAATTGTCAACCAAATTTTCGCAAGGTAAGTAGGGTACTCGATTGACGATTGAGTTATTTTCTAAAAGTTAAATGTCTAATAAAAATTGCTATAAACTAGGTAATCATTATAAAAACATATATCATAATCATAGTTATAAGGTAAACATTGGTATTAAAATATAAATAATTTGTATCGGTAAAAGTAATAGTAATAGATTTTTTAACTTTTAAATAAGAAACACATTTTTCAATGTTCGTATCTCGGAAATATTTTGTGCAACTAAAGGGTTAAAAATGGATAAAAAAGTTATGCAGAATGTGTCGGCGTTATCGAACGTTATTACGTTTCAGGTAATTTTTGGTAGATTTCTATCAGAAATATAATTGTCTAGTTTTTTATGTCCTCTCAATCAATACTTTAGATTGGCTTAAGCAATTGCTATAAAATCTTGCAAATTGTAGTCTATGGCTTGGCGGTAGAACCATTATAGTTTCATCCAAGTTATGTCTAGTGTAAATTGAGCACAAACTGAAAATATTTTTTATCGCAAATTTGACGACTGCGCCAATGACAACATTTATATTTCGTCGAAATTGTAGTAAGATTGGTACTTTCGTATTTTCAAGGCAGGTGATACCAAATCTGATGTCAAAAGTTAATAATTCAAAATGGCGAATCCAATATTGTCATAATAGTAAAATTTCTGTAGTGTTACATGAAATTTGATTGATGCGAATTTCAGAATTCGCTGATAATGAGCATGGTAAAGTTTGGAAATTTAAAATGATGTATATTTTCTTTCTTTAAATAGAAGCAAAATAGGAGACCAGTAAGAGGGTGATTTTATTTTAATTGAACCGCCTTCAAAGGTCATTCAAAACTAAAATTTTCATCGGTACCCCCTTAATTGAAACTTATTACCTGATATTAAGGTTGGTGTAAAAAACAAGTAACGAACCGAACGTATTTTTAATCGACTTCAATATTGATATTAGGTAATAAGATTCAATCAACCGATCGACGATGATATTTTACTGTAAATTTTTTTAGTGAGCTTTTTTTTGAGGGTGCTCCAATTTTCAAAATTTTCTTTTTAGAACCTTGTGCCAGATCCCAGGACTCAATGTGGACCGTATACCGTCTCAGACACGCTTTCAAACAACAATGTACCTAAGGGTATATCAGGAGTTGGAGATTCCGGAAACCACGACACAATTGGAATGGTTGTGATATCTGAAAATGGCCATGCCGTAGCCGGAACTTCGACAAATGGTCTTAGATTTAAAATTCCTGGGTACGAAGGTGACTTTATTTTTTTTTTTGGTGCTTCTCAGGGATGTTAAGAGAAGAATTTATAATCATGTCTGTCAGATTTTCCTATCCGCCGCGAGCACTACTACAGTAGACGCGATATGTAATTCGTCAATCAAAATGACATCTTCAGGAGATAAGTTGATAGGTGTACAGAGATCTCGCTTTTTGCGAAAACAATTTGTGTCGAAGCCAGGTTACAAATTTAAAAGTAAGAACATGATTTTGATTGAATTTCTGTCAGGTTCAGGCACGAGACAGACTCTCCCTGTGGATTATTCCATGTGTACATATATTTTAATTTTTTAATTTTTTTCGTACTAAGAATATTATACTTATTATTTTTAGACGAGTTGGAGATTCCCCAATTGCCGGAGCAGGAGCCTATGCTGACAGCGAATACGGTGCCGCCTGCGCCACAGGAAATGGAGACATTATGATGAGGTTTTTACCAAGGTTATTTGTTGATTTTTTTATTATGATTTATCACCATCACCTCTTCCTACGCAATTTTCGCACTTTTCATAAATTTAAAAAATAAAATCAAATTGAACATCAAAGATTCTAATTTATTCATATTTCCTTTTTTTTAATTTTGTAACGCTTGCAGGAAAAATCTTATTCGTTGATTTACATTGCATGCATTCGGAAACTATTTATTTCGCAAGTTTGTTATAAAAATAGCCATTAAAATGTTATGCTTGCAGCTTCTTGGCAGTGGAGCAGCTGAGATCTGGTTCTACTGCAGCAGCAGCGGCCAGGTTGGCTATATCCAGAATCGCAGAAAAATACCCCTCATTTTCAGGAGCCCTTATAGTCGTTGACATAAAAGGAAACGTTGGCATTGCTTGTAACGGAATGGAGACATTTCCTTACGTTATAGCCAGTGAAGAATACCCAGACACTGTCTTAATAACACACAATTGTACTAGTGTTAGCGGTAGCGACACTATTGCAAAATATTCTATTAAAATCATTTGTATCATTTTACTATTTAGTTACTGCTTTTAACAAAATTATATATTTTTTTGTTCCATAATTGTTTGTAACAAACACATATAATTGAGTACTTAATATTAATTTTATTTGTGTTTATCTTCCTTCTTCTTGCCTTGATTACTACTGTCTCTACTTAATAGGGTATTTTCATTAATCTAAGATGAAAGTGGAAATGCTTATATTTGAAAAATGCATATTTTTTAAATATTTTTGGCACAGAAAAAAAGATGTTATATAAAACTATAAAATTATAATTTTAATTAGAAGTTTCAATTTTTCATAATGACGTCACTAAGCCAAAACTAGGTAAATCACCAAAAAACTATTGGCAACACTGACACCACACTATTAATCTGGTGACAGTGGTGTGACTCATTAATTTTCAATATTTTGTTTGTTTAGCTATTTGTTTGAAAACATTCTATACAAGCATGCAAATATGGAAACTAATTACGTAGAAGGTAGATCAAACGTCGTTTTTAATGAAATTTTACACTTATTCACAGGTCGATATTAGGTGCTACACAAAACTGAACATCTGTTTATGAAACAAACAAAAAATAAGGTTATAGTTACATGAAATGTCAAATCACAAATCACCAACTTGAAAATCCCTAGAAATAAGTACATTTGGCGCTCTATTTGAATTATCGCTTAATGACGTCATGAAAGTTTAACTAATTTTTTTCCGGCTTAAATAAAAAAGTAAAAGAGAAAGAAAAAACACGTATTCCTTATTTTTATTTCTAGTTTTCTATGGGAAAATACCCCATTGCAATATGAGGGAACTAATCAAAGTGATCGTTTACAGAGCCACCAGTGAAGGCTGTATAATTGCAATAGATGGACTCTGTAAGATGATTTCTTCCTAGAATATGACTTAGATGTTGATAAAACATGTAACGTTTTGTCCTCATGGTGTGTTTAATATCTAAACTTGTTATAGGTTAAATTTAATTAACAATTTACTAATTTACATTTCTAATATAGTTTTTACACACCATATTATAAGCATTACAGTTCAATATAACATTGCTGGAACGGTACATTGTAATATATCCTGTAACGTCACTAAAGTTGTGATAATGATATAATTTTGTAGTATAGTTAAAGTGTAACGTCAGGGAAACGTTCCTTGAAAAATATTTGGCATATTGAGTTACAATGTAATTCCAGGATATAAACATATTACTCTACAGTTTAATGTTGTAGAAACATTACAAATGTAAAATTACAGTAACATACAAGTACATTGAACACCATATAGTGGATTCAATGAATCCTTTTTTGTTGAAATTCTCGAGCACCGAATGAATTTTCAAGATTTCTTATGTAGGGTCTTTTAAGACTATGTAAATCAGTGGCGGCTCGTGATATTGTCTGCAGAGGAGGCTTGATATTCTGAAAGACAACTGATGTGCAATATGACTACAATTTGTGCATTTCCCCACCACCCCTGAGGTATTACAAGGGCGCGTTACATTTTTTTGCCGTGTGTTGTTCGCCAGGATACCAATTCACGACTTGAGAGAATAGAACTAATAAAAGAATAGAATGAAAAGGAAATAGAAAATATGATGAGATGAAAAAATCATTCTCATGAAATTCTCGTTCCTACGACTCGAGTATCGGTATCCAAAGGAGTCCTACTATCCCACTTGTAATTAAATTATATAACTTTTAATAAAAATAAAAATAGTTTTGGTAAAAAAATTAAAGTGTTTTTCTACAAACAAAAAATTGTATTCATTATCACTGCCAGGCGTGTAAAATTATAAGTTTTAATAGAAATTAAAATAGTTTTGAGAAAGAAGTTATATAAAAAACTATATAACCGCGGAACTCTATATTATGGAGAATTATAAAAAATATTTCCTGAAAAATAAATAACACAAATAAATATTTTTTCTAAAATAACAACTACCTATATTAATCTCTGCTTTAAAGCCTGAATATTTTTATAAATGAGTGGTAACCTGCGATTTTTGGAACTAGCAAAATGGTTGATTATTTCATCATAAAATGAATCGTGTTTCCTCAATTCTGACAAAAAACGTTTTTCTATTGAAATAAGCGATACATTTGAAAGGCGGTCTTGACTCATTTTGTTTCTAGTAAAAATGTTTTTATGCGTTTAAGTGCTGAAAATGATCATTCTACAGAAGCTTACCGGAATTGTCTCAAAAAATAGTGGCGTTATTCAAAAAGTTCTCTCATTTTGGGTCATAAGTTTTTAAAAAATCTACCAGCTCTTTGAAATTTCCTTTATTGCACGATTCTCGTATTTCGTCACGTCCTCGGAAAGAATTTTCTTGTGAAGATAACTATATAGCGGCATCTATTAACCTTTTTAATATTTCCCTATTCTCACGGACCTTTTCGTTAACATGTTCTATTTCTCTCTTATGTGCAGAATCCAAGAAATTTACAATATTTTGTTTACCAAACATTTCGAATTTAATGCAAGATGAAATGTGCTCCTGGGATTTTTCGTGCCTTTCTAAACCTCGCGACAAATTTTGCAAATTATTAAACCCGGCCCTGCCCCAAATTGAGGATTGATCATTAGTAAATAATAAACATCTCCAACAATATAATTTGTTTCTAACTGTTGATGCCGTTAGCCACTCGACTTTTTTATAATTGTTATCACAAAACCCTCTGTTTTGTTTACGACTTCTACAAACTAACGAAAGCATTGCTGGTGTAGGCCTGGCATTTCTTTTAATTCTTACCTTTTCGTCATAAATAAGAGTAGTAAATCCATTTAATAACAAATAATCCACCACGTCTGGACAACAAGACATGTTGTTGGGAATATTTTCACCTAGAGCACTTATTTCTAGCCCGCCTATCAAATGTTTTATGTATTTATACGTCAAGTTGTTCTTATAACCGGCTAAACGCAACTGTCAGTCGTCAGTTCGTTTTCTTTGTGAATCACCTGACTCTTGAATGAGCTGTGCACATGCGCTATAAAGAACTGAGATCTAGAAGCTAGCCTCATACTTGGCTATTCCAAGTGTTGCTATTTTACACAGCACAAAGAAATTCAAGGTCATTCATGTTAAAGTAAATGCGGTAAAGTTGGAAGCTATTTCGTATTAGCCTCCAGCGAACCGCAGTGTTCATTCAGTAAAAGACCGGCGGACCGGGAAATATGCATACAAAGACTATCCGGACTGTAACGTTATAGGTATGTTTGTGGAAAGGAAATGCAAAAATGTTATATATAAACTGAAAATTAATTATTGAATAATAAACAATAAAAAATATTGAAAATTGAGATACACCTAACAGAAATTTCTTAAGATATTACTTTTGAAGATATGGTGATTCTTCCAAGGGGAGGCTCAGCCTCCCCTGCCTCCCCTGACGAGCCGCCACTGATGTAAATTAATGTTAAAGAACTCTCAATGTCGGCAATGTCGGGGGTAGTTCCCATCCCATTGAAAGAAGAGAAAATGTACTATTTGCTTGGTGTACAGACTACCGACAAAGGTTATAAAATTTAATTGAACTTCCGTCAGTACGAGTTGTCTTACAGTGGAGTTGTTTGAGTCATTTTGTATATTATATAAGTATATAATTTTTAATTACTTATTAAAGATGAAGTATTGACAAATCTACGCAAATAAGATATTACGAGTGAAACATTCGCATATTGCGGAAAATAAATAAATAACAAAAACAAATTATGGAATTTGAGCCCGTACAACCGCACGCCTTGGATCTACTGTTCACTCTCTTTGAACCGACTATAGTGTTCCTTTTTGTGCTTTCTAATTGTATAATAATAATAACTTTATTTATAGCTTATAAAAAATGCATAACAATTATTAATAAGATAACATCTTTGGGACAATTGTAAACGAATTTTATACTCGGTATCTAAGTGACTAAACACCTGTATGTGCCGTGAGAGGTGTAAATTAAAAAGAAGCAATAAAATAATATGCGCTTAATACTAAATGAGAGTTCTGAATAATACATAAACTTATTCATACACATATATAACAATAGAAGAGGAAACAGTAAGTTAAATTATGTATAGTGTACAGATATCAAAGAAATGTTACAAACACATTATAATTTTCGAAAATGTGGCTTTACATATTTTGTTACAATTTTTTATATTTTTCATTCGCCTGATATAAGGAGGTAAAATATTATAAAATTTCGGTGCCAGATAATTTACAAATCTTAAGTTAATGTTTTTATACTTTACAGGTATTATTAGGTGTTTATTAGTCTTTGTCCTGGTTTGATATTGGTGTGCCACATAATTTTGTAATTGATTACTTTTGTGAACATATGAACAAATTGTTAAGATATACAGTGAACGTACATTTAGCACGTTTTCTGAGTAAAACATGTTTGTTGAGTAGAGCTTGTTTTTTCTGTAAATTATTTTTAAAATAAAATTTTGAATCACATTAAGTTGTTTGAGTACATTTTTATATAGCCCGCCACATGCCCTAATTCCATAACGAATCAAGGATTCCACCAAGGCTCTATATACTGTAGTTAATAGTGAGTTTGTTAAAAAATCTCTCAAAAGATAAAATGTATGTGTCAGTTTTTTAATATTAGTAGTTATTTTGAGGACATGTCGGTCCCACTTTAGATGTTGATCAACTATTAAGCCAAGGTATTTAGTATGACCAGTTTCTTTAATGTCAGCACGCAAGTTGTTTATTTTAATAGTATTAAAGTCTGGCGTATTTATACTAGTTAATGAAAAAGCTATATAATTTGTTTTCTTTATATTCAGAGATAGTTTGTATGTGTCTAACCAATTTTTTACTCTACTTACACCATCAATGACTAGATTTTTTTGTACGTGCCCAAGTCTTACCTTTGAAGAGAAGAACTGTATTATCAGCATAAAAAATGACTGATCCAGGTATATCAATATTCGTCGAGGAGTTAATATATGTAATAAATAACACTGGCCCAAGGACCGTCCCTTGTGGTACACCAATTTATATTATATCTTGATCACTCAGGTTATTCCTAATTATGTAACGCATTTTGAGTTATTTACGAATAGCAGTGTCTAAGTACATATTTTTTAATGGCAAAATAGCAATCGTTATAACTTTTCGTGAAAAATTGTATACTATTTTTGTTACAATTTTGATTTTGATCATTGTTAGTTTTCTATTCCTTTCTACCCCCAAATAATGAGCCGATATTGCAAGTTTTTTAACATTAATTTACATAGTCTTACAAAAGGAATGATGAAAATCCATTCACTGTTTCAGAATTCCGGTTTTGCCGTTTTTACGTCTTCATTGACTCCACTATTAAACTTATATTTATACGATAAATATTATTTTCTAAAACTAATTTGTTATAGTAATTTAACTATAATTGCTTTATAATTATTCATAAAAATAGTAATAAATAATAATCGCCAATTTAGCCGTAGTGGGAGATTACGACTTTATTGACGAACTGTTATGAATCACTGAAAACAATTCTACAAATTAAATATACCACTAAAACTCTTTTCAGTTTTTTTTTAAATCAATCGATACTAATATACGATTCAAATATATTGACCCCTCACTTTAACCGCGAATATCTCAAAAACGAAGGAACGGAAAAAATTGAAAAAATTATGTGTTCATTATGCATTTATTGTAAACCATTCGCTAAAATTTGAATAAAGTACATTGGGCAGTTTTAAAGTTCTGCCAAGTTGTATTGAAAAAAGTCCTACTTCTTAAGGAAATTTTGACCATACCAGTTTTATATCCATTACATCTTGGAAAATATGCGTACTATGTAAATAATACTTTAGATACCGGTTAAGCACGGCATTTTTTACACGAGGATATTTTTGCATAATTTTTTATTCTAAAATGTTGCAGTTATTCTCAAAATTATCAAGGTATCTAAAAAATATTTGATAAAATGGTTGGTTACATAAATTATAAACATTTTCAGAAAAAAGAATTCGGGTGTATCAAGTATTAATTGAGTTATTAATTAATAGATAATATTAATGCGCGAGAGAGAGATTAAGATAAGATAGCGAGGTCGACAGAACGTCTAAGCAGTAAGCAAGCAAGTCCGCGCTGCACGGCACCTCACCTCTTGGGATCGAATAATTTCTTTTTCTATTTACTTACTTCGAATGCTATAATTAATTAATAACTGAAATTAAAAAAAAAATCGGAACAACTGTTTATTTGATTAGAAATGAGCATCCGAAAAAGAATTTTCGTCTCATCCCCTAAAATAAATGAACAGACATAGCGGCGCATCTTTGTAAATAATAACGAGGAGTTCGGACAAAAATGTTTTAAAACATTACCACATATGTATAAAAAAAAGTATTCGTTCATGCCATAGCAAAATTTTACACAAAAGTAATAAGTGGTTTTCGAGACATGGCCACTTAAAGTTTAAGGACAGGATCGAAATGTCAAAAACTCGTAAGCTAGTACTTATGTTAATCCTAGATGGCACAGTGTGTATCTTATCTTATTTTATTGGCAAGTTTCAATATTTGTCGGAATGTTGTCCACATTGCCACATATACAAAAATTTCTTTAGTATAAGATATAATTAATGTTACAAATTATAATTATAAATATTACTCAATTACATAAATAGTCGTAAAATAGCTAGTATGTGGTTAGGTAAATTCTAAAATATAGTTGTGCATAATTTATGCCATGTACAACTAATATCATATAGGGATATTGCTTAAATTTTAAAACGAAATACTTAACCACATTATTAATTTCGAATTAAACAGCAAGAACCTTTTATCCAAATTATGGGAACACATCAGTTTTAATTATTAAAAATCGCAAAGACAATGTGTATTTAAATTTGGCAACTGTTCATCACCTAATTTTTATTCTACCTAACAGTTGTAAATATGTCCTTGAACGTAGTGTGTGTGACAAGCGTTTAGGTACACGAAGCTTCGACCTTGCGCAAAACGTGATATCATTTATCTGACTCTTTAATATTTATTCGATTTATTCCTTGTTCTAGTGTTCACGGACAGCCGAGTGGCTAGCGCGTAGATAAAATCATGGAAGGTCCCGGGTTCAAACTCCTACGTCCGCTGATTTTTTTTTCTTTAATTTTGTAATGATTAATATATTTTTTCACTAATTCTTTTCTATGATTTTTTTACGTTAGGTTAGAGGTTTTTATTCTGCTTAAAATAATGGGAGTGACTACGCAACCGCCGCGGCGGATCTTTTGCACGACTTATTGAACCGCCGCGCAGAGAAATAGAAATATTTTATGCAATTTTCTGAAAAACAAGGCGGGGGGACACCCCCCGCACCCCCCGTTTTTGTCTGCGACGCTAATGCTGCCTGCAGCGCTGATAATTTATTAACAATTATTTAGCAATATAAAAATCAACCTAACTAACCCAACTACCATCACATGAAAGAGATAAATTATTATATGAAAAAAAAGAACATAATTTCTGTCGTCAAATCCAACCAGAATTTGTGAAAAAGGATATTAATCGTTACAAAATAAAAAAATAAAAAAAGTTCAGTTGCCAGCAGTTGAACCCGGGACCTGTAACTTCAGGGTTTTGGGTTACACGTTGTTTCCTTTCGGTGAAGCAGTCACACATTGAAATATAAGATACTCCTTTCTGCGGAAGCATAAACGAGATAAAGTTATGGACAGTTGATTAAAACACCAATGCCATGAACCATATTCAGGGTTCGAACCTAATTTATATATTTACATTAATTGAAAATTCACCCAATTTTTGACAAAAATTAACAGAATTTATTGTATATATTATATACTTGGGATATAGTGCCATTTTAGTGCTGGAATACAGTTGCAAACTATTGACCATTTAATAATACTTTCATTGTTTAGTTTATTTAACAAATTTAAATGTGTCACTTTTCATTTCATTCATAAATCAAAATCATTACCCCCTTTCATTCATAAGGCTATTGGCGCCATCTTCTAGTTACATGCTGAACTTATTCTAAATATTCTTTACAATTATTCTGATGACTCATCGATTTGTGTTAAAAATTGATTTCATACATTACAATTTACAAATTTACAAAAGCAATTTTATGCAAATTTTTACACTGATAAAAGATAATGACTGTAATACGCATCAATACGACCTAATTAAATGTACTTAAATAACTCTGATTATCTAATATAGCTACAAATGTATCGTCTGATAATTAGGCAATTTTAAAAATTTATTCCGAATTTATCGTGCACTTAAAAAAGAAACAAACAGGTCAGTCGTATTTGGCCGACTTCTGTTATAATACTGCCCACTTTAAAACTCCGTTTGAATTACTTGTAAAAAAGTTATTTATGAAATACCAAGTGTCGATTTGATGGAATTTTAATGATTATTAGGCAACCACATATACACTTTTTGACATTTCGATCCCGACCTTAATGTGACGAGAATCTCGTTAAAAATGGGTATATTTTGTAGTGTAAATTAAGTAATTTTCATAACGTTTTAACCTAAATTATTAAAATTTCAAGAAGTGATGTACAATTCACATGAAATGAACCTTGGTTTAACGGCGAAATTATACAAAATATAAAGCTAAAGCATAAGAAATTGATATTATTTAAACGCCATGGTAATAATGAATCGCTAACTGAATTTCGAAGAGTTAGATCACAAATCAAGTAGGATATTAATATTCCATTTCAGATTTATACAAATCGAATTGAAAATAATATTACATCTGAACCTAATAAATTCTGGACTTACATCAATGGAAAAAAGGGGAAAACTATCATACCTAAAGACATGACTTTTAACAATGAACTTCTGGAGACCCCTAATGATATCGTCGATGCATTTGCTAACTTTTTCGAGCAATCTTACTTACTGCAGGCCCAGATGGAATTCCAGCATCTCTACGGAAAGACTGTGCCAGCATTTTTGCATATCCTCCCTGCATAATTTTTAATTTATGTCTTAGGAAATGTTATTTTCCTGATATTTGGAAATACTCCCAAAGTGTGCCTTGTGTATAAAAAAGGTAAAAGAAATGATGTTACCAATTATAGACCGATAACAATCATATGTGACTTTGGTAAAGTTTTTGAAATCCTACTGCATGATGACATTTATGTACATGTTCGACTGAAAATATCTACGCAACAACACGGTTTTATGAAAGGTCGCTCCACCGTAACGAACTTAATCTGCGCTACTCAGTACATTGCTGAATCAATTGATTCTCACATACAGGTAGACTCAGTCTAAGGCGTTTGACAGACTGAACTATATGAAACTTCTCTGTAAACCTGATAAAGGGCATAGCCGGATAAGTAGGGTGAAACGGCCCCCGGCCCTATCTTCACTGAGAGAAGGAATATAGTTAGCAATAAGTGAAGGGAACAATTTTGCAAAATATTAACGCAAAAGGATGGCGCGTTTCACGGGGTGACGAGGGGGATGAAATCCAAAGGACCAATTTTTTGTGCCAAAACGCAGCAACCGAAAATTTTGAAAAAAATATATGTTGGGCACGTATTAGAGAGGATTCTCAGAAAAAAATTTCGCTCAATTAGGGAAAGAACTGAGGGCGAGAAGACATCGGTATAGTTTTCAAATATTTCTAAGGGTAACTTCCCCTCGTTGGACCACATTAAAAATTTTTTTGTAGCGTCTACTTTCATCCCCATATAACATATTTTTTTCACAGCGTGGTCGGAACATTACGTCATAGTGAAAAAAAATCACGTCTGTGGTCTTCTGAGACTAGTGGCATACATACGCGTATTAACCGTATGATGTGAACTGTTCGCGTAAAAATAGCACGTATAAGTTGAGAAAATGAGACATTTAGAGCCGCAGCGACTATTTCGAAATGCTAGTTGTTAAATATACACCAGCGTAAGGAATTAATTGTAGCGCCACATTAGTGCCTTGTCGATGAGAAAGTTCTACTATTTACACGTATATGCAGTTCTCACTAGTGATGTACGTCACTGTAACGATGCTTTCATTTACTAGTCACACGATTAAACTATAATTGTTTTTACAGCCGCTAGTCTTCATCACTGTCAACGGACCAACGCACGTTAGCCACAAAACGAGGCTCATTCGCTTCAATGGTGATTATCTGTTTTCGCTTTCCTTTAAAAGAAGGCATAAAAATTCGATACCCTTTAGATTCTATCGACTCTTTGGCATCTCGAAATTCTCGGTCTAGGAAAATATCTCCTACCTACAGCAATCTTTGGAGACCATTAGGCGATCTGTAAACATTAGTGATATTGTGTGTAATTTGTGTTCTCTTAAATACTACAGGAAGCTAAAGACTGAAGGAGGTTACGTCCAACCACAACACATCTCTACTGAACAGCTGGAAAAAGAAAATCTTCCAGGATGTCCTTCGACTGTACAGCCACAAATAGAAGACACGTCCTCATCGTCATCAAGTGCAGGTGATGCGACCATGCAAATGCACGTTCAGTTAAAAACACAGGAGGATGTTGAGTATATGGAACTTCCCATTAAGAGAACTGTCGCCATACAAAAACGCTGTTGTATTTGTTACAATACGAAGGCATTGATGGTAATACCTGACGAAGCCCGTATGCAATATTTCATAAAGAGGAGAATTTATAACCCCAAATGTAACAGATGCTGTCGTACCCATGTAATAAAAAACTACTTTTATGAAGATGATGTCAGCTCTTTGGAAGTGTATTCCAATTAAGCATCACTGAAGGAAAGTGAAGTTAGTCAGATAATGGAGCAATCTGATACTCCAATATTCAATAGAATAGGAACGACGGGGATTTCAGAAGAGCAATTGCGGACTTTTACGGAATTGACATGGGAAAATATACTAGAACTAGCAGATATAATGCCGTCGATGCGTAACAATTCTAGTCGGTTGGTGACGCAAGCAATTGTGGTGTTTCTGTTCAAACTTCGAGCTGGCAACTCTAATGCGATAATTGCTTCAATTCTTCTGTTGGAAGGAAAACAGCTTGTGTCAGAATATTCAGCATCAGTGTTGGCAGCATTTCAAACGGATGTACTACACAAGCGGTTTGGCTTACACGCATTAACAAGAAGCGATCTGATCGACAGACACACACCGTGATCGCAAAAGATCTGTATAATCTTGAAGATCAGTTAGTCCTAATATGCGACGGAACATATGCTCGACATCAAAAAAGTTCCAACAATGAATATTAGCGAAAGTCAGTTTCAGGACAACTATTTACGATTTGTACCACCGATGGTTATATCCTTGATATGCTGGGTCCATTTTAGTCACACAGAATGATGCCTCAATTATGCTTCACGTTATAGACGAACCTAATGGTCTCCAAAGATTGCTGCAGGCAGGAGATATTTTCGTCCTAGACCGAGGATTTCGAGATACAAAAGAGTCGCTAGACGCTAAAAGGTATCGAATTTTTGTGTCTTCTTTTAAAGGAAAGCGAAAACAATTAACCACCATTGAAGCGAATGAGTCTCGTTTTTGACTAAGGTTAATACGCGTATGTATGGCACTAGTCTCAGAACACCACAGACGTGATTTTTTTTCACTATGACGTAATGTTCCGACCACGCTGTGAAAAAAATATGTTATATGGGGATGAAAGTAGACGCTACAAAAAAATTTTGAATGTGGTGCAACGAGGGGAAGTTACCCTTAGAAATATTTGAAAACTATACCGATGTCTTCTCGCCCTCAGTTCTTTACCAAATTGAGCGACAATTTTTTCTGAGAATCCTCTCTAATACGTGCCCAACATATATTTTTTCCAAAATTTTCGATTGCTGCGTTTTGGCACAAAAAATTGGTCCTTTGGATTTCATCCCCCTCGTCACCCCGTGAAATGCGCCAACCTTTTGCGTTAATATTTCACAAAATTGTTCCCCTCACTTATTGCTAACTATATTCCTTCCTTCAACGAAGATAGGGCCGGGGGCCGTTTCACCCTACTTATCCGGCTATGCCCTTTGGATTATCTGACGGTTTACTTCAATTTCTTGAGAGTTACTTGACTGATAGAGTTTAATTCGTATCTTATAATGGATATAAAACGGTTGAATACCGGGCCACGTCAGGAGTACCCCAGGGATCAATACTTGGACCCCCTTTCTTTAATGTGTTTATTAACGACATCAGTGATCACGTGTATTTCTTAGTATGTGCCGATGACGTCAAAATGTTGCATAGGATTTGTTAAGTACATAAGAACTCTTCGATTAGTATTTATTTAGTGGACTGTAACTCTGTTTTGCTTCATCTTGGCTGTATATGATATTAAAACTTACATCTGCTTTTATATGCTTTTATTATATACACTGTACACAGATGAACTAATAATAATTTACAATAGATTGCCTATGTGGCAAACAACCACTTATGGCGCCTGCTTAACTTATACTGCCTTATGGTGGCGTCTGTTTCCACCCGCACCCCTTATGACCTATTTAGCCCAGGGTGCGCGTAGATAAACATTTTTTATGCCACATACATAACTTTGTTGGAGTGTTGTCTCCAACAGGATTAATGATTTTAATGACTACGAAAAACTTCAAAATAACTTAATTGAGTTATTGGTTTGATACTATATATAATTATAATGTCAATGCAACAAGCTGAACAGACCATCTACGTTCAAGGATCTAGGTGTAACTTTTGTTAATAAATTAACCTTCACTAACCATATTGACTCTGTAATTTCTCGTGCATACAGAATGTTAGGCTTCATTTTACGTAACATCCATGATTTTAATAATGCGAAAACCTTAAAGATGCTTTATTTTGCTTCCTCTCGATCTAAGCTGGAGTATGCTTCACTTGTCTGGCAATCTGGATATAACACTCATAACGATAAATTGGAAAATATTCAGCACCGCAAATTATTAAACTGGAAAACTGAAGGTACATATCTACCAATTGGAGCTCTCAAAATCAATTACTTAAAAAATTTGATATAACCAGTCTTTCCGAAAGGAGTAAGTATTTTGCTTTGAGTTTTCTAGATAAAATTATGCATAATAAAATAGATTGTAGTGAAATATTAAGCCAACTGAACTTTTATGTCCCACCGATTAATTCTCGTCATTCTCATAGCTTTTATTTATCTACTTCACGATCTAACGTATTAAAGTTTTCTTCTCTGTTTAATATTGTACTAGTTATGAAGCTCATTGCAGTGAATTAGACATATTTGCCTAGCAACCAGAAATTTCATCTACTGTCGTGCAGTCTAACCGCCTTCCTAATTTCTATTTGTACTTCTTAGTTAGGTTAGGTTAAGTTAGTCTAGATTTTCATCCTATAAATGATTTTGTACTGTTGGATGATGTATGATTAAATAAAAAATAAATATAATTTTATCAATTTTTTCCGCTCCTTCATCCTTGAGATATTCGTGGTTAAAGTGAGGGATCATACATTTGAATCATACGTTATGTATACCGGGTGGCCAAGTCTCTGGAGACATTATTCTACCTTTTGAATGGCTGAACGAATTATTTTCAAACTAATGTAAAATAGATAAAATTTTGTGATGTAAAGAGTCAAAATGGTAGGTTTCAGGCTTTGATGCAATTTGCATGAAAATCAAATTTTTAAATGAGACTATATATTTTTGCAACTCTCAGACATTATTTTGGTTTTCAAAAAAAATTGCTTTTCTTTTTAGATTTAATCATAGAAAAGCTTGTTCCACATTGTTAAAAATCAGATTGCAAGCATTTGTAAAATATTATCTCTTCGGCTACTAAGTAAACAGATACAGAAAAATACTGATGGTATGGTGCTGTTCTGTTTTTCTTTCTTCTCTTAACTTTTTAACTGAAACAAAATTACCAGATACGTTGTCACTGCTGCTGCAACCTAAAAACGTGAAATTGAGAAGTTACATTCAAATTCATCATTTCATATTACCGATGTAATTAGAGATCTGTCGATTTTAAATAACCCACTGCACGAAAATTTGATCTTGTTTTGTGATAGTTGCATTGTGAACATGATTAACTGGAAATTAAAAATATGTATTTAGTTCGTAAATGGATTAAAATTGATCAACACAGAAATGAAAATCAAGGGAAAAAAGTTTTCAAACTATATCTATCACATATCAAAATGGTCAAGATACTTCAGGCTTGTGCAAAAATTATTACTAGTTATCCTAGAGAAGTTGCCTAGTTGCCCAAGGGGTATATTTCAAAAGTATAATTGTGACAATGGTAGAGAGAAACCCTGTACTTTTTTTGTGAATTACCCTACAATTAGCTGTTATACAGAACTTCCAAGCTTCTCACAAAGCTTGTAATTTCCCTGGGGGCTAATTTATATCTATATCTTCAGGCGTTAATTCGGCAATTTATAGATACTTTAGCCTAATGCAGTATTAATTCTGTAGTATCACAGTATCTGCGTTTATCATTTTCTGAATTGTCCATGTTCTTAAGATGACATCTAACAGGGAATGACCCGTTGGAAGGCCTGTTATCAGCCTTAAGTCTGACTTTTCTAATTCTCTAAACCTGGTGACATTCTTTATCGAGTGAGTTATGAACTTTTTGCTTGTCTTTGACCTGGAGTATTCCTCCAGTAGGACTTTGTTCCTTCTCTATTTTAGGATCTCCTTCGTTAATGTGCCCCTTAGATAAGCTTCAACACGATTTGGGTCCACAAAATGGGATTTAAACACCTTTATTTGCAATGGTGTTACCTCATTCGTTACCTTCTATTTTTCCGTGCCCTAGAGTCCACATAAAGGTAACTGTGTTGTTTTTTGCCAATTGTTTCAGAAATTCGTTGTATTGCCAGGCAATTTCAGATTCAAAGGAACAAAACCTGAGACTTTTTAATGCTGGCTAGCTATCTGAAATTATATAGGTCCTTGCCCTTCCATGCCTTTGTTTATGCATTCCTGGATACATAAATCTATAGCGTAGATTTCTGCCTAAAGAATGTTTGGGATTCTGTCTATGGCTCTGGATAGTTTACAATATTGCTCCACTACGCCCACCCTTTCAGCCGTTCTTGATCCATCTCTGCACCAGCAACTGCAGTGCTTCGACCATGCTCGTTTAACGGCTCTCAATTCAAATACCAAGGGAACAATCGAAGTCTTACTTGGCATTAAGTTAGTGGGTTTGGTCCCTCCAGTTCCCTCTAACAATTACTACCACTCCAAACAGTTCAGAAATTATACTTACATTCTACAATGCATACTATACAAGTGAATCTTCTACAATATGTAACGTTGAAAATTTACCGTGGTCTATACAGTCTCCGGATTTAAAGCCACCAGATCATCTGTGGAGTATACTACAGAAGCGAGTCGTAAACCACCACGTTTGTGTTTTACTTCGGCCAACAACCTTAAGGGTGTCTTTTACTTTAGACCATTTTGATATGAGATAATAGTAACATTAAATATTACGTTTTTTACGTTTATAATATGATTTGTTATGATAGACTACGTTGGGTTTCTTCTTCTTTCGATGATAACATTAATTTTGAACGAGTCTCGAAAGGAACAACAACATCTATTTTTTTTAATGATACATAGGTGTACAATGTACATGCATACGAACTGACTTACAGCTTTTCGAATATCCTCTTCTGTATTATGTAGACTTAACAAACTATATACCAAGTTCATCGTACGCTGCCTCTGTAACATATGGTGACAAGTTAAACACTCTTACAGAAAATTTTGTAATAAAGATCAATCATGTGCTGGTAATTTTTTTAAAACCGATAGAAGACGACCTGGAAGGACTAGTCATCTAAATTAAACGTAAATATTATACTACTTGTCACCGGTTTTCAGGATTCCGTAAAACCCTCAGTTTCGTCATGTCCGTCTGTCCATCCGAATGTATTTCACAGGTATTTTTCTTAGAAAATATTGGGCCTACATGGCTGAAATTTTGTACAGATATGGATTGTTATAACCGCTACACACGCATAAAATACAACTTTAAAAACATTTGTTTTTTTTCGTATTTCCGCTGCGTGTAAATCTTGGGTGAATTTCTTTTTCACGTACGCTGCGCTGTCATTGCACAGGTCATTGAAAATGAATACGACGTTCCTTAGAGAGATTAGGTTGACGAAACGCTCATCAATATACAGGGTGTCCCGAAAATGGTGGGCAATCTCTCGGATTTGGGTAGAACTAGTGAAAATAAGGTCACACATTTTTGGGTCAGTATCATATTATTTCAATCCAATTAGGTCAGTGTATTATAATCTTGAATAACATTATTGGGGGCTCGGGGGCAGAGCACCCATTGCCTTAATAAGTTGTAAACAAATTTTCAGCCTATTTTGTTTTATTTCTAAGGTCATTTTCAACTTTTTGAGCTCTTTTTACGTAAAAAACGTATACTTGCTTGATGTCGGTAATATGAACCGTTTTCGAGATAAATGCACTTAACGATCAAATTGCGATTTTCAATCGCACAAATAATAGTAATTTTTACTTTGTCATATTATGTATGACCTTCCCGTCGATTATTTAAAAAAAAAACGACAAATAATAGTGTCGCACATGCTGAAGTCCAAGTTCTGGGGTCCGCATTGAACGTGATAATATCAATTTTTTTTTAAATATTTAAAAAAACAGCTACATCGTCTTATCTAGATAAGTAGCTGTTTATGTACAAAAGCAAACGAGTAATAATGGCAATTTATTGTTACCATAGATCAAAATATCAGATAATTGGAGTGACACAATTGTTCAGTATTAGCTTAATCCGACTTTAGTTTAGTAATTAATCGGTTGAAATATGGCTTACACTAACAATGAATACGCAGATATGCATTTAATGTATGGAATGGCTTCTTGTAATGCCTTGAAAGCAAAAAGACCATACGCTCGATGGTATCGCCATCGAAGTGTTCCTGATCGCAAAACTTTTGAACCTGTTGAAATTTTTTTTTGAAAACTACAAATCTAAGAATTCTATCTCTACTTAGGTCGATTTGCGTCAAATGACGTAAACAGGGGTGCTCCGCGGACAACACGTACTGTTGAAATAGAAGAATACGTATTGGATGCAGTCGCTGCGAATTCATCTGTCAGTATCAGATCATTATCATTACAAATGAATGTCCCAAAATCGATCATTGGGATAATTTTGAGAGAGCAACTGCTTCATCCGTACCACATACAAAAAGTACATGCCTTTAGCCCAGCTGACTTTCCTGCAACGGTGCAATTTTCGCAGTGGTTTATACAGAACCATGAACAAAACCATGCCTTCATTCGATCGGTTTTGTATACGGATGAAGCGAGTTTTGGAAGAAATGGAGTCATTAACTCCCATAATTTACGCGTTTGGACCGAGGAAAACCCACATGCCACAATTCAAACGCGCCATCAAAGGCAATTTCATATTAATGTTTGGGCCGGAATTATTGGCCGGTACTTGTTGGGCCCATTCGTGTTACCAAATCGATTGAATTGGCAACTTTATCTTGAATTTCTCCTACAGCAGTTACCACAACTTTTAGAATATGTTGACATTGCATCTCGAGAGAACATGTGGTTTATGTATGATGGGGCGCCTCCGCACGTTAGTCTTATAGTGAGGGGTCATTTGAATAGAGTATATCCAAACTGATGGATAGGTCGGGGCGGGCCTGTTTCTTGGCCTCCCCGATCACCCGATTTAAATCCACTTGATTTCTTCCTGTGGGGGGCATTTAAAGTCTCGTATATGCCACACCAGTAGAGACAAGAGAAGAATTATACGAGAGAATGCAATTAGAGAAAGCTAAGGAATGTTGTGAGTCCAGCGATCGTCAGTTCGTCGTGGACAAGCATGCATTAAAAAAGGAGGTGCTCATATTGAGCGTTTGTTATGAAATTTCATAAATCTTGATTTTTCCATGTCCCTAATTAGTTTTCTACAGTCAGGTTTCAAATTCTGTGTTTAGTGTGTTCAAGATTTTTTGTTTTTATAAGTGTAGGTAAGTACTTATTACCTCATAGAGAAATAAATGTTGTTTTATACATAACTCTCGTGTTTATTTATTTTAAAAAATTACTATTATTTGTGCGATTGAAAATCGCAATTTGATCGTTAAGTGCATTTATCTCGAAAACCGTTCATATTACCGACATCAAACAAGTATACGTTTTTTACGTAAACAGGGCTCAAAAAGTTGAAAATTACCTTAGAAAAATAACAAAGTAGGTTGAAATTTTCTTTACAACTTATTAAGGCAATGGGTGCTCTGCACCCGAGCTCCCAACAATGTTATTCAATATTCTAATTCATGACCTAACTGGATTGAAATAATATGATACTGACCCAAACATGATTAAGATCGATTGAACAATAAAAAAGTTATCGCGAAAAATCGATTTTTAATCCTCAACTTCAAAAGCGAGGAGTTCGGTTGAGTTTCTCAAAGTAAACAGACGCTTCGAAGAACGCTCTCCAAATAAGCTCTAAAACATATGTTTAAACACCGCTAATTTATATAAAATTTAGGCCATCGATAGGTCAAGGCAGGAAACAATTGCAGTAATAGCAAATATGAAAAACAGGACAATAATAGTACATTAAGAAGAAGGAGAGCATATAATCTTCCATCCTACTAACCAACAGGGAAGAGAGAACACACCACTAGAGATAGTATATAGGAAACACGAAAACGAAAGAAATCACTACGATAGCGTGATTATTGCACAAGAAAAACATGAAGCAGAACAACCAGAAGAAACATACGCTCGAACTGGGGCTATAACACCCCGCCCAGAATTAGAGGAAGCAACGCACATAAACATGTACCAAATAACACAAAGAACAGAGGAAGCCAACAGTCAAGAATTACAACACGATGACATCATTCTGGCGACATGGAATGTCAGAGGCTGCATAACGAGAGAGGAAAGAGAAAATCGATGAGGTTCTTGTGATGGAACACATACACGTTGTATGCATACAAAAGACACACATGATAGACGGAACTGCAGTTACTCAAAACTACAAATGGCATCTAAGTGGAGGGGACAAAGAAAAAACCAGCAGAGGAGTCGCATGGGCAATAAGACGGAACACCCCTATCCAGATAAAGACAAGAAAAGCAAACGAAAACATAACCATGGCAGTCTTACAAATTGGAAAGGAAAACATATGCATACTAGGAGTACATGTGCCCTCTGACAAACGGGCAGGACGAGTATTCAGACAGATTACCCAAGAGACTAGAAGAAATAGGAATAGAAAAATGAACATAATAATACTAGGAGACTTCAACGCGCATATAGGAAAGTACGACCAAACACATGAAGACAAGAATATCATAGGAAAAACCTTACTTCACACATGGACAAACGATAATGGAAGCTTGCTAAAAAACTTAGCACATCTGTTCGATCTAACAGTTAGAAACACATGGAGCAAGAACTTAACCTGCCTTAATACCTGGAGTAAAGGAAACATCAACTCTCAAATAGACCATATACTAGTGGATAGAAAAATAAGAGACAGGGTCAAAAACATTAAGGCAAAACAAGCAACAAACGTCAAAACAGATCACAAAATATTATATGGAACACTAGTAATAAAGAAACAAGAAGCAAAAAAAGATACAACAAAACAGCAAATGACAAGAAATAAAAAAGAAATACCAGGAGGAGATAGAAAAACAGTTAACAGGGAAGGAACTAAATTGGTCAACAATGGGTTTAAAAATCAAAATAGCGGCGAGGAAAACGTTGAAAAGGAACAAATCCCCTATGAGCCCAACAAGAAAAGACACGAAAAGAAATTACGAAAAACTAAAGAAAATAAAGGCCACAGGAAAACAATATACACCAAACATATACAAAAAGATAATAGAAGCGAGGAAAGAAAAAAGAGACACAGAGAGGAGGCACGAACAGAAAAAATGCAGGGAATTCTTCGAAAACATAGAATCCATTCCAGCAGGACATAGATTAAACCAAATTTTTAGACACCTCAAAACATACAGGAGAGACAACAATACGCAGTCAAGAAAATACATACCACTGCAGCATTGGGTCAGGAAACTAGAAGAAGGAAACGCAGAGAGAAGTCAAATAGAACCAATACAAGAAATGGACCACTGGCCTCTGGGAAAGCCACCGTCAAAAGACGAACTACTAGAAATAATGACCAGAGCTAAAAGAAACACGGCCCCGGGAATAGATAAAATAAATAACGAACTAGTATACTATGGACTGGACAACATAAAACAGCTAATCCTAGAAATCATCACCAACGCATGGACGGAAACCACACCCCTGCCTGAGGAATGGAATGCAACCATACAGATACCGCTTTCTAAAATCAAATCACCACAAAACGTGAACGATTACAGAAGAATAACACTCTGCAGTGTAGGGTACAAATACTACGCACAATTCCTCCTCAGAGAAATGGAAAAATACATCGGCGAACTACCAGATTTTCAAACGGCATTTATCAAGGGTAGATCGACAGACGACCACATGTACACCACCAGACGGATCCTGGAAGAAAAGTGGAAAGAAGGAACAAAACTACATATAGTCTCAATTGACCTCCAAAAGGCATTTGATACCATAAGGCATGAGGCTATAGTCAACACTTTGCTCCACAGGGGAGTACCGCACTACTTAATAAACAAAATAATAAAAGCATGCCTACACGAAAACACTGCAATACAATGGTTTGGACAGACGACTGAATCAAAAATGAAGAATATAGGAGTCAAACAAGGATGTTCCATATCCCCCCGACTATTCACCACAGTCCTGGACCAAGTCAAAACAGCCTACAGAGTCACAAGAGCTCTACTACCCTTCATTGAGGACAACAAACCACCATGGTGCCTAACCAAAAAGGCATACACGACCATCATAATGCCTACGATGATATATGGAGTCAAAAACGCAGCAACGACAAAGGCCAACAGAAGAAGCCTGAGAAGAGCTGAAAGGAACATTATCCAACTGCTAGCAAAAACAGGAAAACCACAAAAACGACAGAAAACGTCAACATTACTAGAGAGAAGAACAATAATCAAAAGAATAGAATCATACGCAATGAAATACTGGGGACATGTCCAAAGACGGGACACGACACACCGACTGAAGAAAGCGCTGCGAATGAACAGCAACAAACTGAAAACAGGGAGGCCATGCTACACATGGATTACAACAATCGAGAGGATTATGAATAAGCTAGGAAAGGATTATACACACTGGGAAAAGTTGGCACAACAAAAAATGGAATACAATAAAGAAATATCAAGGATATACACACTGCCAGACTCAAAAACAGAAGAAACAGAAAACTCAGAAGTAAAATAGGAGAGAAGATGATCACAGACAGAAACTAAGAAGAAGCAAAGCACAAAAACCTGAGAGTAAAAAGAAGCACGAAAACCTAAAAGAAGCATCTCACAAACGCCTACACTTTCCATCCGATGAAGACAGAAGGAAAACAAGAAGAAACATCTCACAAACACCTACACGCTCCATCCTATACTCCTACCCCATGCGTCATGCGGCTCTCGCTGCTAACAACAAGCATGTCCAATGTCCAATCCAGCGTATGCAGCTGGTCCGGCGGTATATAAAAGCACTGGGGGTTTGTTCCGGCACAAGGTGGGATGATCGGTGGGCGATCGGGCTGCGTGGTGGAACAAATCTCCCTGCACCGGAATCGGCAGCAATGCCCACCTTACGCTGGCAAATCAATCAATCAATCAATCAATCAACTTCAAGAGCGAATATCTTCGTAGGAGTACCTCGGGGGAAAGGAAAATATACGAACATGTGACCTTCTTTTCACTAGTTCTACCCAAATCCGAGAGATTGCCCACAATTTTCGGAACACACCGATCAAAAATGCAGTGTACTCTTCGTTTTCTTATTCGTTAAGAGCATATATAATGCTTCGTATCTAATTCGCTGTAGTATAATTTATTATTATGCCCAATAGTTTTACAAACGGCTATTGCCACTAAATGACGAAAACAAAAGGGACACTATCACAGTAAAGATTTGGATCAGACTTCTCACTAAAGTAGAAACTATTGCCCATACGTAAACAGACAAAGATTTAAAAAAAACAGTTCTGATTTGTAGTATTTCCATCAATCTACCTACCTCGTTGAGGCATAATTGGCATGGTTCCACAATAATTAAAAGTCGACAAATATGAGTTAGAAGCCAAGTTGCTTGCAGGCATATGAAAATTACGTTTCCATCCGTTTTCATAATCTCTTGTAATAGAAAATACGGCGTTACAATTAGATGGTCTAGACAACTCGAGATTATCAGCTGAAACAATATTATTATTATCATAGTACCTACTGAAAGTAGTGCAACGTTCATGTTTTAATTTTCAGGTTCTTATTATTATAACTATGATTAAAACTTTGCATGAACTATCTAAAGAAGCGTTATAGCTACAAACGGATCATATTTGTTACCGAAATATAAGTACATTGTGATTATATTGATGTCAGCAACATACCTAGATTTATGACTATTGCTGAAAAACTGTAGCATAACATGTAGTCAGTAAAATAGAACAAGAAGTTGAGAAACTTCTAAATGAAAATAAACTAGAGACTCACAACGACTCTCTCGATTTCAAACAGTAGAGAGTATGATACCTACACGTTTGGTAAGATCCTTCACATCATTACGTCTATATTAAACCCTAATAATATGTACCATTACTTTTGAGATATTCTGTATGATTTAATGTGGGATTTAATACTTACCAATATTCCATTTGAAGCTGAGTTATTTATGGAGTGTATGACACTGCCAACAATGTTGTGCAGTTTCGTCAACGTCATTATTCTATCAACTAAAAAAATAAATAAATAAATAAATATTGAACGCCACGAATCATGACAAGCAAAGGGCAAACTGTGCGCCAATGACAATTTATATCCTGTGCCACTACTGTTCAAATTTTGCACTCCACCGGTCTTAGTCTATTTCTCCTCTGCTCATCATGCCTCGTGGACTCTATCATGACTAAACTATGGATGGGTAAGTGAATAAATAAATAAGAATAAGAATTTTCCAAATATGTTTTCAATTTTACACCCCGTAAATCACCTCTACCAGGTGGCCACGACTCAATGTACGCCCCCGATATTTTGGTTGTTTTTGTATTTAATTGGTTTTTGGTACACATAAATTAGACTAAGCTACTTTTAGACTAACAGGAATGAAAATATCACTTCCGGTTGAACCGGAAGTGACATCAACTTTTTTTTCTTAAATGGAATGACTATATTTTTTTGATGGTTTCTCATTAAGCATAAATTTCTAAGTTCAGATGTAAAAAAATCCAAAAAATAAGTGAGATACGAACAAGTTTTTAATTTTTTCAAAATGGCTTCGTCAGATGAATACGATGTAAGAAAATTACTAAGTACCCCATGGAAATTATTAGTACCTAAGGTTGTAGACTTGTCTGTAAAGAACAAAATAGTTGTTTGAATTACTGATAGGTAAGTACCAGTATTTTTAGTTTTTTTTTTATTTTTTAAACGGAATTTCATTTTCATTTCCGTAGGGGTCCTATGGATTTTTTTTAATGGAACTGTGCTATTTCTTTTATTAATCGGAAATAATGATTCATAAACTATAATTTTTTCGCCATTAATCATTTCTTAACGATATCCTTCGTACTAATAGAAGTATTTTTAAAAAGGAAGCGCCAACAAATCATTTTAATAAGGTACCTATCTACATTTAAATCCAAAATTGCAGATAGCCATGAAAATAACAGACATTCGCAACAATTGAATTAGTCTTGACTCACTAATTTTCTGAAGCAAATGTATTAAAGTTGTTATAAACAAGAAAATTAATATAAAATGGCTGAAAATTATTCAAGAGATGAAAAAGTTAACATGATCATTATTTATGGAGAGACTCGACGTAATGCAACTAGAGCAAAAAGTATGTATGGACCAGAAAGAAGACAACCTACGAGAAACTATTTCGCCCGGTTGGAGCAATTTAGAACTGAACCTAATGTAGAAATTGAAGAAAGATTTATTGTGGATGAAGAAACGGAAATTAATGTATAGCTTTAGTGCACGTTGACCCAACTATTTCGATAAGACAGATTGAACATGAATTACCAGTTTCCAAAGAATCAGCCAGAAAAATTTTAAAGAAACACGGCTATAGTTCTTATAAATATCAATCGCATTAATTTTTGTATGAGAATGATTATCAACGAAGAATAACCTTTTGTAATCGGTTACAGTTACGCCAATTAAGAAATGAGAATTTTGTCAAAAACATTTTGTTCACTGATGAAGCGAGATTTACAAACCTTGGGTTATTTAATCGAATCAACACTCGATATTGGGCAATTGATAATCCTCACATTATGAGACAGGGGCTGTTTCAGGAGCGGTTTGGCTTCAATGTTTGGTTAGGCGTACTGGGCGACCATATCATAAGTCCAATAATTTTTAGCGAAACTCTAACTGAATCAAGATATCTAAAATTTCTCCAAAATATAATAGTTCCACAATCAAATTCCCAGTACCAATATTGACGAGGTTTACTTCCAACAAGACGGGGCTGGACCACACAATGCTATTATCGTTAGGGATTACTTAAATGAATTATTTCCAGACCGTTGGATTGGGACCCATGGTCCAGTCACATGGCCTGCAAGGTCGCCTAGAGTTCGACACGAAATTGCACAAATAACACCTCAATAATTACAGAATGTTAGACGTGCATCGATAAGTCGCGCTACTCTGTGTATTAATCACAACGGTGAACAGTTTGAACAATTTATATAATGGTTTATTATAATTTAGGTTTTAAATAGTTTTGTTATTCTTGGTAATTTATTCATGGTTGTAACGTTAAACCTATTAAAATTATTTCTTGTTTATTGTGTTTACTTTTTAAAAATACTTCTATTATTACGAAGGATATCGTTAAGAAATGATTGATGGCGAAAAAATTATAGCTTATGAATCATTATTTCTGATTAATAAAAGAAATAGCACGCAGTTACATTAGAAAAAATTCCATGGGACCCCTACGGAAATGAAAATGAAATTCCGTTTTTTTGAAAAAAAAAACTAAAAATACTGGTACCTATCAGTAATTCAAGCAACTATTTTCTGCTTTACAGACAAGTTTACAACCTTACTAATAATTTCCATAGCCTACTTAGTAATTTTCTTACATCGCATTCATCTGACGCGGCCATTTTGAAAAAATTAAAACATTGTTCGTATCTCACTTATTTTTTGCAATTTTTACATCTGAAAAAACAGCTGCACTTAGAAATTTATGCTTAATGAGAAACCATAACAAAAATGGTCATTCCATTTAAGAAAAAAAAGTTGATGTTGATATTTTCATTCCTGTTAGTCTAAAAGTAGCCTATTATTGTCTAATTTATTTGTACCAAAAACCAAATTTTTTAATACAAAAACAACCAAAATATTGGGGGCGTACATTGACTCGTGTTTGTTTACCGGAAACTATGATTGTTTGTAAACGATTCCTCCATTGTTATGAATATCTTTAACTTTTCGCCCCAAATTACACTCTTAGGTAGAGATCCGGCTGTACAGACTTCTATGAATATGATACACGAAAATCTTTGTATGAATGAGTAAGTACTACCATAGGCCTACAAGGAGCCATTTTTCATATAAGCAAATTTTGCCCGCGTCATGGAATTTTACCGGAAGTGATGTCAAAATGGGAGGATGCGGGC
This sequence comes from Stenurella melanura, assembly GCA_963583905.1. Taxonomy (NCBI): domain Eukaryota; kingdom Metazoa; phylum Arthropoda; class Insecta; order Coleoptera; family Cerambycidae; genus Stenurella; species Stenurella melanura. Next base: position 6,226,492 of record OY757314.1, on the reverse strand, counting down.
AAATACGAAGAGGTACCCTATTGTTTTAATAACTAGAAGGCTTGTACTTACTTACTAAAATCGTTCATGTATTCGATGGCTTAAAAAAATAAAAGAAATTACTTTAATCGAGGGTGTCTCAGGGTTGCGGGCAAATAAAGCCTGGCACCCGACTACAATCTCATTGTATAGGTACCTCAAAACCTACATGTTGACGTAAGTTTTATTCATGTATTCTATGACACAAAAATCGTGACTGCAAGTGACGTCAAAATTCCATGACGCGGGCAAAATTTGCTTATATGTCTGTATGCTGTATGTCTGTGGTAGTACTTACTCACTAACACAAAGTTTTTCATGTATCTTATTCATAGGAAATCTGTACAGTCGGCTCTCCACCTATCTATTCGGATTGATTTTTTCAATATTTTTTCACTAGTAGCTAATATTTTTAACCGAATGATCCATTTTCAAAAAAACTATGTTACAGTTATGTCTTATTTAAAAATGAATTATTATTTGTTTGCTTATAATTGTATTGAAACATTCTTTATAGGATTTTGCAAACAGCAGAAAAATTAACTATCTATAAAAGAAAAACTTTGTGTAGAAATATTAATGAAATCTTTGCATTCTTTCGATAACCTGAATTCTGGTTATGCTAGCAAATTAAAATCCTAAAATGAATTTGTCTAATTTCTTATTTGACAATTCTCATTCTAACAGTAGCATCCACACAGTCCCCTACGGCCATGCAGATTAAACTAGTATCCACATAACCCCCTACGATTATGAAGATTCAGTTAAAAATGAGAACAAAGACCTAAAATGAATTTATTTATCTACCTTGTCTTTCATGAAAATGTAATCCATTGGAATGAAAATTTTTTTAAGACAAGGTAGATAAATAAATTCATTTTAGGTCTTTGTTCTCATTTTTAACTGAATCTTCATAATCGTAGGGGGTTATGTGGATACTAGTTTAATCTGCATGGCCGTAGGGGACTGTGTGGATGCTAGTGTTAGAATGAGAATTGTCAAATAAAAAATTAGACAAATTCATTTTAGGATTTTAATTTGCTAGCATAACCAGAATTCAGGTTATCGAAAGAATGCAAAGATTTCATTAATATTTCTACACAAAGTTTTTCTTTTATAGATAGTTAATTTTTCTGCTGTTTGCAAAATCCTATAAAGAATGTTTCAATACAATTATAAGCAAACAAATAATAATTCATTTTTAAACATGCATAGAGTATATAGGCTCCAATACTAGTTAGCTAATAGATAGGTGAGGTTGTTTTTATCAGTCAATGTCAAATATAATCATTTCACACTTATTCATAGAAATTGTCTTGGTTTTGCATGAAACATCTTTATGAATGGCTTTATGTCTTTCTGATGAGCTCCAGAATAAGGGCGAAAAACGTTTCAAAGGCTAAGCATTTCCAGGAAACAGAATGATAGATTTCATGAAAATGTAATCCATTGGAATGAAAATTTTTTTAAGACAAGGTAGATAAATAAATTCATTTTAGGTCTTTGTTCTCATTTTTAACTGAATCTTCATAATCGTAGGGGGTTATGTGGATACTAGTTTAATCTGCATGGCCGTAGGGGACTGTGTGGATGCTAGTGTTAGAATGAGAATTGTCAAATAAGAAATTAGACAAATTCATTTTAGGATTTTAATTTGCTAGCATAACCAGAATTCAGGTTATCGAAAGAATGCAAAGATTTCATTAATATTTCTACACAAAGTTTTTCTTTTATAGATAGTTAAGTTTTCTGCTGTTTGCAAAATCCTATAAAGAATGTTTCAATACAGTTATGTCTTAGTTATAAACTTACCATTGTCTATATTAGTGGTTGCCCCCAAGAAAGTTTTCTTCTTAAATGCAATTTTAATTTTTTTACCCAGTTTTTGCCACTGATGTATATTAAATGTGTCTATATAGGAATTAATCGAGGTGATATCTTTTAACTTCTCGCGCTGCTCATTTTCCAAAACTAGGTATTCATTTAATGAAGATATCCTTATCTTAATATAGTATATCAGATGCCAAAAATAAACCTCTTGCATTACAATCACGAAGTACAGAAGGTAGAAGCCTATATAGTGAACAAGATAACTTGAATCTGATTTCTTTCTGGAAAAATTGTCCCATATGATTATGTCGAAAATTTCAACCACAAAGAAGAGCACGAGAACGATGCTTATAAAAGCGATGGATTTTTGCCTGTGCTCTTTTGAATCGGTTAGAGGTACTACACTGTCAATCTGAAAAGGAAACTATTATTTGAATTGTCACTAACTTTTGGTGATTTACATAGTAAATGAATGTAATTAGATAACGTTTATGAGAAGAAGTACTCAGTAATGACTTGACGAGTGTATGGCAATGCCTGAGGCTCTTTGTTTTTTTTTCTTGCTCTTACCCAACTAACAAAGTTGCTCTATAAGTTTAAAATGATAGTACTATTTTATTTTATTATTGTTGCATTACTGCTCTGCAAAATTTATTTTGTTTTATTAAAACTGTCGAAGTGATTATTTAGTCCTCACAACTAAATCGTCATATAAATAAGTGTAACAACGTTCTTATAGCTAAATTAAAAAAAAATTGTAGAACTTGCTTTTCGGTGTTTTATAAAAGTCTATACAGCAATTATTATAGGATATTTTAGCTCACGAAGCAAAATTGATTTATAACAGATTTATAGTAATGATCTCCGGTACTTTTTGGTCAATTTGTAGATATCTATAAAACTATTCTTTAAAGTTTAGCTAAGCATTAATAAAACAATTTTAATAGGATTCTTAACACAGTACTCCTCCCGTACATCATACCCAATTTTTTAAGAGGTCATATTCATACAATATTACAAAGTGTATTAATGAATTACCCCAGGAATTAAAAACTAAAAATATATCTGGTTTTAAAAAACATGTGATTGAGTTAATTATGAGCAGGCAGTCATTTCACACAAAAAATTGTTGTATTTTTTTTGTTGTTGTTGTTTCCTATATTTTATGCCCATTGTCCAGAACTTAGTTTTTTTATTCTTTCTTTCTTGTAAGCATAAGTTAGGAATATTTCGATTTTGTTATTTAGGCTATATTGTTTGTCTTGGGTTAGGTGGAAGAACAGGATGCCTTTAGGCTTTACTGAACCTCGCCCAGTAAAATCGTTACTATAAATTGTAATATTAATTTGGTTAATAAAGTCCTTTATTATTATTATTATTATTATTATTATTATTATTATTATTATTATTATTGCTGGGAGCATATTGTATTTGGCCGTAGCTGCTAAACAATTGTTATATAAACGAGGCACACACTGCTCTCATAAAACACTTATAAAAGAGTTAAAAGGCTAAAAATTATCTTTTAAAACTATAATATTGTTGCGTATTTTCCACCTTTTAGGAAACACTCTGTATGAATCCGTGGGTTCTAAAATAATTTCAATAAAAGATAAACACTACTAACACTTTATTTAACAATTTACTGACTATACAATACTTCAAATTCAAAATAACCTTTACACTTTGTTTACTTAATATTTAACCTCACTTTTCACTTTTCAACTTGTTCACTTTTATAAACTTCCCCTTCCGCGCTGGTAATCGCGCCTTATATACTCCGAATTTTACTCTCTAGATCCATCTAGAAGCAATCAAGAATCTTCTCTTACTCTTGTCTGGAGTATTTCCAATGCTTGGTCCCTTAATGCCATGATTAACGCCATAGCCTTCACTTCGTTACTAGAGTTGTTTGCACTCGCTGCTGCCTCAAACTGCCTCTTGTAAATGGTCCATGAACTTTGGCCGTCAAAGGAGGGAGCTTCGAACAGCTGATCTGATAATACCACGTGCTGGTTTCCTCTTTCCATTAACTGCCTCTTAAGCTGGTCTATTTCCCCTTCTACCTGATGCATTTTGTATTCAACCTTGTCTACTTTTTCTTTCACTTTGCTTACTTCCTCCAACCTTATTTATTTTTGCCTCAGCCTTGTCCATTTTTCCTTCAACCCTATCTACTTTTTCCTTGACTTCACTTACTTCTTGCTCGACTTTATTTTTAAGTTCTTCGGCGACTGAAAATATGGCACTCTGTTGCGTCTCTATAGCTTTCCTTAATTCATCATTTTCCTTTTGCCGCTGTTGTTTTTCCTCTTGACGCCGTTTCTCTTCTTCTTGTGTTTCTTCTTGACGTCTTTGTTCTTTTTCTTGTCGTTTTCTTTCCCGTTCTTCTTTCTTTTCCTGGCGCTTTCTTTCCTGTTCTTCTTTCTCTTCCTGGCGCTTCCTTTCCTGATCCATCATCATCTTTTGTATTTGGGCCATAAAGTCCTGCATTTGTTTTTCGGATGCCATGCTTCTGGTTGTTATCGGCATATAACAATGTCCAGTAAATTAGTCCTTCCTGTGTTAGCACTAACTCCGAGAATACTGTCCCAGTTTCCTCAACAACAAAATCCTCTTGTCAAAATTCCGCGTCTGATACCAATGTTGCATATTTTTCACCTTTTAGGAAACACTCTGTATGAATCCGTGGGTTCTAAAATAATTTCAGCAAGAGATAAACACTACTAACAATTTATTTAACAATTTACTGACTATACAATACTTCAAATTCAAAATAACCTTTACACTTTGTTTACTTAATATTTAACCTCACTTTCCAGTTTTCAACGTGTTCACTTTTATAAACTGCCTTCTTAATAAACTTCCCTTTCCGCGCTGGTAATCGCGTCTTATATACTCCGAATTCGACTCTCTAGATCCATCTAAAAACAATCAAGAATCTTCTCTTATCACACTCCAGAAAAGTCCATTTCTTTCTACTAGCTTCCAGTCACTAGTAGGCATAGGCGTATCCATTTCCAGTTCCAAGGGGGTGTAATTCATAACAATATGTTCTGTACCAGTTTTATAAAACATAGGTAAGGTAGGTGTTTATGTGCCATATTGTTTTCTCATTTACAGTAAAGTCTTTTACAGGACCGCCCCCAAAGCTTTTAGTGTCCAGACGTATGAATTAAAAAAAATTAGTACATATTTTTTTAGTGCATTTTCAGTTTTCCTTTCTTTAGTAAATTATTTTAAGCGTTTTTTTTTAATATTCTTTTTATAACTTTATTTTTTGACCTCTTAGTCTTTAGCTCAATATATTTTGTACCAACCAGATTGTGCAGATGGTGTGTTGCACATATCGTATTCTACTCGCCAAACCCTTTCATTTGATATCCATATCAAGGGGGTTCTCAAAAAAAGGTAATCCGCCATCTTGGGGCGTCCTCCATGTTGGATTTAGAATAACGTCACATAGTTTATCGTATTCTACATGTGTGCAATATTTCAAAGCTCTACCTCAATTAGAACTAGTCGAAGTATTGATTGCAAGATTTGTTTACATTGTTACAAGTGAAGCTAAATAAAATCTTTTAAAATAGTAACATATATGAAAATATAGAGAATTATTTAATTACTACTTGTATTTTATTTCTTTCATACTGACCGTTGTTCTTGATGGAAACTCCTAGTAGTTGATTAAAAGGCAACATTATTCGGAACAAAATATCAATGGAAATTACCTTTGCTTTTTGCAATACGCCCCTGTCTAATTACAAAAAAAATTTATATATAACAATTATTCAGACGATATATTTGTTTTATAAGTGTTTTCACAGTTATAAATATGATTTATAAGATATGGACGCCATAATGTTATTTGTGTTCGAACTATTCGTATAGCGACCATTTTGGACTTTAAAATAAAAAAAGTTGAAAAACAAGAATTATTGTGATATACTTAACTATTGTGAAATTCGTTATCTACGAAATACAATAGGTTGCGATACCATAAAAAGATTGAATACAAAATTTTATTTTCACTTTATATTTTTTATTTTGATAAATATTCGTTATTTTTAGAGCGCTCAGAAGTTTCATTATATATGTACCACAAATTTCACAGAAAAATTTCCTTCGCAGCCCAAAATCGCTTTGCTGTTGGCGAAACATTTATCTGATCATATTACACTAAACATGTTGTTAGTTACGCCGCCATGTCACATAGAATCTATATATCGTTTTGTAATATTTTGAACCTATTTTGAGAGTTATTATTGTCTGCAAAACCATTTAAAAAAAAATCGGTAAAGTTATTTACACAGAACTTCCCTCGTTATTTGTGCATGACAGTCACTCAAAAAATTATTAATTACGAAATGACATTGGGAATAATAATCGGAATATAATTATTGGTATTATTACAAAGAAAACCTGATAACTTTTGGTCAAAAAAATATACAGAGTGTTCATCCAACAGCAAAAGTTCAATATACTAAATAACAGGTGCCAAATATGGAAGGCTTGCACAAATACCTTTATAAATGTCCACCATGACTCAATTATTTCTTGGGATGCCATTATTCAATAAAAGTATATAATAGGATATGCCAAATATTATTGCCATCTCTCACATTCTCAATCCCACATTCACGTAATGGAGTGGAAGTATAGTGGTGATTAAAATATAGAACAAATTTTCAAAAATGTTTTCTGTCTATTCTAGTGTTAAATTTTTTTCCAAATTGGTGAAAATATGTTGCAAATTTTTTTTTCCGAAATAGGTTTAGAATGTTATGAAACGTGGAAATTTTAAATTTGAGCAAAAAAAATATTTCGTCTATTCTATAATGGTGATAAATAGATTACATAAACATGTTTTCATTTTTTTTTTATTTTCTAAAACATTTTTAAATTTGTTTTAATAAATTTGGAATGCCATGGAAACGTGGAAATTTTAAATCTGAAAAAAAAATTCCATCTGTGGTAAAATTTTTTCAAAAATTTTAAATTTTTTTAAAAAATTTTCTTTAAATAGATTTAGAACGATATGAACGTGGAAATTTTAAATTTTGGGAAAAAAAAATTCATCTATTTTGGTGGTAAAAATTTTTTCAAAAATGGTAAAAAATGTTCAAAAATTTTTTTTCTTTTAAATAGGTTTAGAATGCCATGAAACGTGGAAATTTTAAATTTGAACAAAGAAAAAAATTTTTTTTAGTGGTAAAAATTTTTTCAAAAATGATTGAAAAAAATTTTCAAAACATTTTTTTTTCCTAAAATAGGTTTAGCGCGTCATGAAACGTGGAAATTTTAAATTTGAGCAAAAAACAATTTTTTTCACTATTTATTCCGTTTAGACGGTCCACCCTGTATATTTTTCAGTGAAAATTCTACCAGTTCTTCGCTGACAGTAGGGTTAACTACCTACCAAATTTGACCGCTCTCCGTCAAGTAGTTTTTTAGTTAATGCACCAACAGACAGACAGACAGACAGACAGACAGACAGACAGACTGACGGAATTGGAAAAACCTATATTTTCGGAATCTACGTGTTCTGAAACGTCAGAATCCGAAAAAATCTCGGAGGGTGATTTTTTCTCGAATACAATACTTCCCTTCGGTATGCGAGGGAAGTAATAGATAACTTATGTTGTTGTTGCTGTACATACATACCAAAAAAGTATCAATTGAGATAAACACAATGCTTATAAAAATATTTTGTCGTATCTCGAATAATTTTATAACTATCGTCTACTAATTTTTTACTTCCCTCGCATACCGAAGTGAAGTATTGTATTCGAGAAAAAATCACCCTCCGAGATTTTTTCGGATTCTGACGTTTCAGAACACGTAGATTCCGAAAATATAGGTTTTTCAATTCCGTCAGTCTGTCTGTCTGTCTGTCTGTCTGTCTGTTGGTGCATTAACTAAAAAACTACTTGACGGAGAGCAGTCAAATTTGGTAGGTAGTTAACCCTACTGTCAGCGAAGAACTGGTAGAATTTTCACTGCAAAATATACAGGGTGGACCATCTAAACGGAATAAATAGTGAAAAAAATTTTTTTTTGCTCAAATTTAAAATTTCCACGTTTCAATACGCGCTAAACCTATTTTAGGAAGAAAAAAATTTTTGAAAATTTTTTTCAATCATTTTTGAAAAAATTTTTACCACTAAAAAAAATTTTTTTCTTTGTTCAAATTTAAAATTTCCACGTTTCATGGCATTCTAAACCTATTTAAAAGAAAAACAAATTTCATTCATTTTTGAAAAAATTTTTACCACTAAAATATGGGAAGAAAAATTTTTTTTTCTTCAAATTTAAAATTTTCACGTTTCGTGGCATTCTAAACGTATTTAAAAAAAAAATTTTTTTTTGAAAATTTTTTTACCAACATTTTTGAAAAAATTTTTACCACTAAAATAGGTGGATTTTTTTTTTTTAATTTAAAATTTCCACGTTTCCATGGCATTCTAAACGTATAAAACAAATTTAGAAATTTTTCCGAAAAATTTTTTAAAAAATGATTGAAAAAAATTTTTTGAAAATTTTTTTCAGTCATTTTTGAAAAAAAATTTACCACTAAAATATAGGAAGAAACTTTTTTTTTTCTTCAAATTTAACATTTCCACGTTTCGTGGCATTCTAAATGTATTACAAAAAAAAAAATTTTTTGAAAGACTGAAAATTTTTAACCAACAGTTTTGAAAAATTTCAAAAAAAAGTTGAAATTTTTAACCACCACTATACTTCCACTTCACTGAATGAAAGTAGAACTGAAAATGTGTCTAATGGCAATAATATTTGGCATATGCTATTATACTTATTGGAAAATATACAGGGTGGTCATCCCAAGAAATTATTCATGGTAGACCTATTATTTAGTATTGAACTTTTGCTGTTGGATGAGCACTATTTTTTTGACCAAAAGTTATCAGGACTTCTTTGTAATAATTACAATAACTATATTTCCATTATTATTCTTCTTCTTCAATGTCATTTCATATTTAATAATTTTTTAGTGACCGCCATGCACAAATAACGAGGGAAGTTCTGTGTAAATACCTTTACCGATTTTTTAGTCCTATATAAACGTTTATACAATTATTTTATAACATCTGTGAGAGCCATAATAAAATGAATTAAAGAACTACTTTGTTTTATAAACTGTACCCATTTTGCGTCTATAAGCGTGGTATAAACGTTTTGAAAATGTTTATATCATCAATCTTGTTTTATGAAAAATGTTCTGTAAACATACTTTCAATTGCTAGCATAACCAGAACTCAGGTTATCGAAAGAATACAAAGATTGTAAATCAATAATTTTACAAATAGTTTTTATTTTAGTTCTCATATATAGTTTTTTTTTCTGCTGTTTGCAAAATCCTATAAAGAATATGTTTAATTCTTTCAACTTCTACAAAACATCAAATTGCTAGTTGGGTAGTTATCATGAGCTGCTTTCGTTCAACAGAGACAACACATGAAACAGGTACCTTATGATTACGCATCACTCTGCTGACCGAAAGCAGCTATGATATTATAAACTGATTTGCTAGATTCCAGAACAGATAGTCTCAATCTATTGTGGAATCTATGTTAAGTTGGAATTTAGCACTATGTAAATACATTTTACAAAACAGTATCATTTTCGAACCTTTTCGCCCTTTGCATAGCTGTGAGACAGCCCTGCTGAATAATACAGATGATATTTTGAGGGGAACAGATAGGAAAAAGGTTACAGTGCTAGTGCTTGTCGACTTCTCGAAGGCATTTGACACCTTAAATCACGAAGTGCTACTCTCTGTTTTAAATTATGTAGGAATGACTAAAAACGTAATTAACTTTTTTCTTAATTATTTCTCTAACAGAATTCAAAGAACTAAAATCGACAATGACATATCTTCTCCCCTTGAAATATGATCTGGAGTAACACAGGGTTCAATCCTAGGTCCTCTTTTGTATACTCTGTACAGTTGTACAAGTCTGATTTTGTAAAAGCACTTCAGCACTGTCACAAACACTTTTATGCTGACGACACGCAGCTATATTTATCATTTAACCCCTCCGAAACTGAAAACGCAATAAATAATTTAAACACTGATGTCGCGGCCATTGTAAATATATCTAAGCGCCACTTATTAAATATTAATGCAAATAAAACATCTGTGCTTGTTTTTGGTCCACAAGATGCACGGTCCTCAGTATCCCAACAAGTTTATGTAAATGTGAATGGACAGCTAATTGCACCAGTTAACCACGCCAAAAATTTAGGACTGACTTTTGACACACATCTGAGATTTAAAGTTCATATTAATACATGTATACGTGTGGCATATATGAATTTAAAAACTATATACCAAAACAGACTTTTCCTAAACAAAACCAAAAAAATCCTATGTGAGTCGTTAGTATTATCCAAATTTAATTTCGGTAGTGTGATTTATGGCCCCTGCATCTATGCTGAGGATGCCCGCAGAATACAGGTGATACAGAACTCCTGCCTGCGGCTAATATTTGGTATTAGGCGTGGGCAACATGTCGCACACAAGCTTAAAGAGGTAGGTTGGTTAAATATGTCCAGGCGACGTCAACTGCACTCCGCATGTCTTTTTAAAAAAATTATAGAAAATAAAATACCTGCATATCTTCATAAAAAATAACATATAGAACAGACGTCCATAACCTAAATTTGCGACATAAAGGTACACTCACCCCTCCCTCTCATCGTACGGGACTATTCAAAGCCTCATTTACTTACCAAATCGCTAATATATACAACTCGATTCCAACGGCCATAAAAAATAAGTCTATTATATCCTTCAAGCGTCATTAGGCAATTGTTATTAGCAGAGCAGGGTAACTCCTTGAGTTGTTGGATAGAGAAAATAGATCTGAGTATGCCCTGGACCAATGTTATTCCCTTTCCGTGTTACATGATAATACGTTACTTGCAGGTGTACCTATATGTATGTGTGTGTATGTATGTGTAATGAATGTCTGTATGTGTATTTGCGTATGTGCTTATATGGATATATTTACTAGTGTACAGCTTAAGATGAAAAACAGAAGTCATGCAGCACATGACTACCTGATTTTCGACTTTTTCCAATAATTGTGTTATTATTTTTTTTTTGCAGAAACTGTATATTATTTAATTTTTTTATATTTATATTGGAAATAAAGACCTTTTATTATTATTATTATTATTATTATTATTATAAAGAATGACTGTTCCTACTCAATTTACAAGTAAAATAGTTTTACCTCCTCCCAACTCAATCCGTGAACACACCGTATATCGAGTGCCCACGAAATCTCCATATTATATCGGTGCAAGCAATATAATATGAAGCAGATTCTTTATAGGATTTTACAAACAGCAGAAAAAGAAAAACTATCTGTAAATGTATTGATTTCCAATCTTTGCATTCTTTCGATAACCTGAATTCCGGTTTTGCCTGCTGATAATAATGATAACCCTATCATCCATCACGACACATCGTCGGCCTTGTCATTCCCCGTTAATCAACGGACGAAAGAGATACATATTCCATTCCTATTATACTACTGCATAGTTCCCTACATTCGTTTAATGCACATAAAAAACCTCAAAGCTGTGCCGCTAGAAATAAATAAAGAAATGCTATGTAATTTTAGGATAAGAAATATCAGCCAAAATGTTCAAAACAAATTTAACAAAGTACACTCGTACAGGATTCAAACCGAGAGATCTGCTGTGAATGTCGTCGCTTAACGTGATGTGCTACGGTCGGGGTGGACTTCAAATTTCAATTAGCCTCGTCGGTAAAAGCAAAACATGAAAGCCAGGAGGAAGGCTTCCTAATGTCGATATCGAAAGATCGAAATTGGCATTTTCACAACATCGTTAAAATTGCATGGGCGAAATCGAAAATTGGAGCCAACAAAAGTGAACGAAAAATTGCATTTTTTGACATTTCGCGAATTTGATTTGTTTTTTGTTCCATTAATGTCACCGGTAAGTTAATAACCGAAAAACCAGGCAGAATAGGGAGATTTTAAACATAAAAACAAAATCACCAGAACTGCATCTTGACCAATGTCAAATTTAATAATTTGAACAATTTTCTTACAACTTTACCGACTTCTGGCAACGTTTAATCCCCGAGCTAGACTTCTGGCAACAATTTTACGCAATTTATAGAGTTAATAACTATAACTACACAAAATTTTAGACCTGCACTCAAAGATTTTATTTTCATTAAAAAGTAACGCGTTTGACCGCCTGCCCACTCTTCGCTCCCCGGGATGGACTTTTGACTGCAGAGCTGTGTACTTTTCAGCTAGTAAGGAAGGCTTTTACATAAAAATTTTCGCTGCGCCTTATTTTTAATTTCCGTAGCCAGTTCTAAAGCTATTACAAGAAACGTGGCAGATGGTCGGACAGACAGTCAGGCAGACAGACAGACGGACGGACGAACTTTTTGAAAGTTGTTCAGAATTCGATCGTCAACACAGTGATATGAATTTTTTTTCCCTTGGAGCGATATTACCGGTTTTAGAAATGTGCCGAATGAATGCAATATATTCTTCGTTTTGTATTTACGAAAAGTATTCTAATATGATATTTAAATACGATAGAATAACACTAATCGAATTAGTGGAATGTGAACACTGTTTATAGGATAAAATCCATGAAGAATATAAAAATCAACGTCGCTCGACGACGATATCGTGTTCTGCAGTCTGAAAACTCTTTAACTTTGGAATTTAACATAAATTTTAAAAATCCAAAGAAGTCATTGCCCTGATGATGTCAAATTTTTTGGTGAAATGCAAATCTGATGTCGGTATATTAGTATTTGCACAAACTTCCTCAGTGTTACTGTCACATTCCGACACATTCCCAGGTCTTGCATGCTTCCATCAACATCCGAATATGCCTTATGGTCAACATCACATGTAAATGATTATAACCAACTCGTCTCCAGATAATGCTAACTTGATGGGCGATACGCGCGCTGAACCTATGTCTGATGTTATGATCCCTATGAGCAATCTTTCACTGTCATTACCCACCTTATTACAGCATGACAACAGTTTCCAAAATAATTTTATTCTGCAAGGAGCTGCTGCTATACAAAATACTGCTATGAATATGACTATGCTGATGTCACTACTAGTAATGATTATGCTTTTTCTGTCCTTCATACGAGCCGATTTCTCGTCCAATATGATATCCTCTGACAATCCGTGAATTGCAAGGATAGCTGAAAAATAATTCAATATAAATACCGATTTGGATCGATTTTGATATCTCGGAAAAGGCCCAAAAGACCTGTCTGTCTGTTGTACGAATTTTTAAAGAAAGTATATGCTGCTAAAGGAATGAGCAATTTAACCTCACATGAAATTGTGAGCAGGGAATTTATTAATTTTGTCTCGTTCTGCACAATGTTGTTATTTAAACGATTTTTGTTGTTTCGTAATCAAACAACATCTATAGAGATGAATATGTTCACTTACTAACTGTAATCGAGAGCAAATAACTGTAAACTGCATATAAAATAGACCATTCTAGTAAATAAGATGATCCCCGTTTCTTATAATAAACAGGACACAATCCAAAAATCCTGGACGTGACTATAAGCGGCTGAATTATATCGAAATTCTCTTGGGATATTTTAATCCTATTAACAATCTTATATTTTGCAATAGCCCTAAGTTGATTCATTGTCACTAAAAGATTTTGTCACACTGAAAGTCAATATATAGCTCTTGTTTATGCACACACTATCAGAATATCTGGAAATATCAATGTATTTTTCATGCAGAAACAAACTGAATAAATAGTAAACATGTATTGGTTTAAGATTCATATCTACCTATTTGACTGCAAATGAAATGAAAATATGGATCTTCAATACGTTTTATACATCTACATAATCGATATACAGGGTATGGAAGCGAGCTAAGCCACTACAATTTCACCTATTTGAGAATTTGGAAACCAAAACCTAAGCTAATTTCGACGTAAGAGTGGGAGGTACAATATTAACAACCAAACTACAGTGATTAAAAACACTGCTCGCCAAAAAGTCTGTACCATATGGAAAATTTTTTTATTCAATTGTTTTTTAAACGGATTTCAGCATGATCAATAATCACAAAATTGTCAAAATTATTTGCCATGTCACAACTATGACACCTCCAAAATGTCATTAGAAATTTTAAAATGGCCTACTTTGTTAATGAGAATTTACTTAAATATCTCGCGTCCTATGTATCGGATGCCTATGAGGTCAACGTGAAAGTTGTAGAGAATTAAATTATCTACAAGTCGGTTTTTTTTATTTTTTCTCTATCCACACTATTTATGCATTTTTCGATTTCTAAGCTTGCAGAAGCATTCTGCTGTCTATTGTTACATTTCCAATTAATTTTGAGTTTTAAGAATATCTATTCTATGGTTGCTATCAAAAGTATTTTGGCAACACTAGACTTTATAGTTTTTCCATGTTTGAGATGGTCTATATGTTCTTTTAATCGTGCTATAATTGGATGTTTTGTTTGTCCAACATACTTTAAATTACAATCTTTACCACTAATTCCAAAAATCCCGGACCTGTTTTTAGATTCAATACTATCCTTTGGACCCAAATGCCATTTCTGTTCATAGGGAATTGATACAAATTTCGAATTCAATGTAACAAATGCAATAGAAGGGTTAATAAAAGTATATCACTTTACATGAATTAGCGCGGTATTTTGTTCGAAAGTTGAGATGTCAGCCTAAGGGCCATGAAGAAGTCGGCTCAACGTGATATTCGAAAATTTTTAAAAGTAATACGCTTGTATAAATTTATAGTTAATGGCTATCCGTGCCAAGGACAGGAAACATTTCGGCAATATAAAGTATTATGTATTATATTTTCCAAATCGGAATACGTTTATTTATACCCCCAAACAGGCATTTCCATGGACCAATAACGCCGAGGCCTGTGAAAATTCAGTACAGTAGGTGTTAAATTGTTCTTTATTAGAAGTGCCACAAACACAAGGTCAATTACTCGGTAACAGGGTAAGAAGACACCGTTTGAGCGAATATTTAAACCAGTTAGGGAACAGGTAGACTCATAAATGTTATAATTGGTCCAGAGATTCCCAACCTTACTGTAAAATAGATAAGGAGCAATAGGTTTTTCCCTTAGAGAATATGTTAAAAATCAGAAGATATTTAAACACAAAAAGGGTTTTTTCACCTCACTGGAATTAGATAGCTGTATATATATAGTAGATTAAGTCGTTATTAAAAGAATGTTTTATATTTATGGGAAGATATTTTCCTATAATGAATGAGAAGTGTCCAATAAGAAAAACAAATTCATTTTAGGATTTTAATTACTAGCATAACCAGAATTCAGGTTATCGAAAGAATGCAAAGATTAAAAATCAATAATTTTACAAATAGTTTTTCTTTTACTTCTCATAGATAGTTTTTCTGCTGTTTGCAAAATCCTAGAAAAAATATGTTTCATTACAATAATAAGCAAAGAAAAAATAATTCACTTTTAAATATTATTCATATCTTATTATTATTCATATCAAGCAAAACAGAGTAAAATTTATCTCTATACCCAATAACTATTTATTTACCAAAGACAAAACTTCTAAATTTCTACTGCTATTGTACACTTAAAATTTTTTAAGTACGGCTCTGTGGGATATCACTCATGCTAAGGAGACAGAGATTTATGGCCAGTTTTTATGGTTTTTTATGTGCGTTAAATTTGTGTAGTCCACTATAACTGTTAATCAAACAGTTGTTCCTATTCCGCAGCGCCCGTCTGCAATCTCAAATAGTTTTCAGTCATTATTGCACAAGTGAAAGCTCATGTGTACTCACTTTGAAGCAAGTAAGTACTACATTATTTTCTTGGCGGCTTTGAATGAAAGTACTAAGCGCATGTAGCGTTGGCAAGAAGTGTTAGTTGGCAAATTGAAATGTAAATGCAAAGGCGCACAAGCTACTTAGCTGTATTTTTAATTTCCTTGTATTTTGATAGAAACTACACAGCCGCTTCGAGAACGGGAGAAACTTGGACTTTGGTCCGCGGTTGAACTCTACTATATCTATGAAACACGTTTCTGTACATAAACAAAATAAATACACATTCAAAATCACTGCACTGCGAGAGACAGTAACAATTTTCACACAAAAAGTTGTATTAATATTTCTTAACGCAGGTGTTGCAGAATCGTACATAATTGTTTTGTTTGTTGTTGCTACGTTAAAATACCTTATTATTTAAATCTGTTAATTAAAATTTTTGAACCGATAAGTAATTAACGGAATATTGAAAACCAAATCAAGCCAAAATTGTTGGATTTTTTTTGACTTAATATTACTGCTAGGTGAGTAAAATTATTTATATTATTTATAGATATATCATCATCGAATTATTATTTTAATTTTGTGCAAATTTTTTTTCCATTGGCGCGCGTGAGAACGAAAAAAAAAAATGAAAAGAAACTTTACCTTAATGGTATTCATATTCAAATTTACTGCCACTTGCTTTGTTTGACGTTTTTTGTTGAAGAAAGCTAAATATCACGAATTGTATTCAGATTTTAACACCGTGGGAGGTGCTTTTCAGTTATTATAAGTATAATTTATCTAATTATCTGAATTAGGATACCTCTGTCACATATTTGAGGGATACAAATCTGCCAGTGATTCAAAATGTGTTCTTGCTGAGAAATTCTTAATTAAACGAAATGAAACGAAAAATATTGTAAACACACTCAAGTCAGAAAAACTCAATTTTTTAATTTCGTTTGGATAAAAAGCCAGTGCTGGGCAACTTTATTTTTTACTATCGCCTTTAATTTTGTTCTATTTATTTGTTGATTTAATTTTGTTTACATTTGATGACCTGTGCAAGTACAGAACTTTACTTCGAATGATTCAAAAAAAGAGGAGTTATACGATTTACATTTGTTTATTGTTTACTTCGGCAATTTTTATGAAATTTTCTTTTAACTTACAAAGTATGAAGTGTTGATCGACGATGGTCTTACTGAAGTTTCACCCAGTTGACTCGCCAAATTTAAAAGTTTACCGCCAGTTTCAAATCTCATTTTTTTTTTTTTTCATATACGGAGTGTATGGAAAAGCTATTGTGGTGGATAAATTTAATTTCGAGTGTTTGATGAATTTATACGTTTCCTTACCCGAAATAGGTAACTGTTTTTAAAAAATGTCTCTCTGTTGTCACATTTAGATCTCAAAAAACTTTATTATTGATTTTGCTTAGATGTTGGTGGGATGGTGGGGATGGTGAGGATGATCACACTTTGAGACAAAATCGCAAAATGGTTCTACCACAAATGTGGAAGAGACAACCCCCTCAAAATTGACAAAAAATTAGAAAATAATTGTTTTCTCTTAAACGACTTGGATTGACGATTTTGATCTTTTATCACATTTAGTATGCAGCATGAAAGGGTATTGCTATGAGAAAATGCGGGAAACGTGGCTAAGATAGGTTAAAAGGTTGACATAAAAGTGATTTTAAAAAATTTAACCGCATCTCAAAAATAAAAAAGATAACTACTACTAGGTAAAAAGATATTGGACCTTATTAACTAGTTTCAGTTTGAAGCGATGTAAAAAAATAAACAATGACTAATAACTCATAAACATTCTTATACCGAATCGGTAAGAATTTACCTCTATTTTTAGATTTCTCTGTCAATACATTTGCTGAATTCGAGCCTCCTATCCAACTTTGATTGCAATAAACCCCCGATAGAGGGAGCTGTCATTATAACTTGCACGTCACTGACTTATATCGTTTCTAAAGTGGCTTAAGAAATTTGAAGTTTTGTGATTATGTTTGGGGTTGGAGAGAATTGGAATCTTTTAAAAATCGAGTACCCGTAGTCGACTACGTGAACAATAAAGAATCAAATACTCGAATACAGAAAAGCAGATTTTTTACTAAATCTATAATGAAGCATACGCAAGATACTACGATACAGATTTCGATTCTAAACTCGAATACGGACTTGGAATTTAGAAATGTGTACCGCGCGTTGAATCAATTGACTTGATAAACGACGCAGCAGTCGGTGTTACTCGATGTTTTATTTTATATATTTCGGTTACTACCCACAGAATGACTAGATACCACAGACCAAATTTTGTTATGTGTAAATACTATATGCTACTTAGTCAGAGACAACCATGGTTGTCTCTGACTTAGTATAGCAACTGAATACCGGTAACGTTGACATGCACCGATTCCCAGTGTCCGTGAGTCGAGTCTACAATGAGTTACAACCATACCTTCAGTTCAATAGTAGTAAACGCGATATTTCAAATATTCTTAATACTATTTAGTTGCAAAAGATTGAAAGTGTTGGAATACTCGACTGTGACTACTCGAGTACTTTCAAGAATCGAGTTTTCTCTCGATTCTTATATTCAAGTACCCCATCACTAATTATGATACGTATGCAATAAATCTTTTGCTGCTGGTTTGCTGCAATTCAACATAACAGTACCTAAGTACCTTTTTTATATCAGCGCTGACAGCAGTATAATTGTTATGTGACTTGAAGCGTAGTGGACCTTTCTTTTATTTTTAAAACAATGGAAAAATAATCGGAAAAGATGTTTTAGCACCTTTCCCAAGTCGAGAAAAACGAAAAATCGCTAACATTATATTGTTTACATATACTTGACTACACATAAAAAACGTCAAAAGTTTACCGCTTACGCATTAAGTGGCTAGCAGGGCATGCTAATTCCCGAGCTATTTCCTCTATGATATATAAAATAATAAATATAATGTATATCTTAATACATAGCACATTATTCTCATATAAAGTATGTTCTGGAATGACTAAAATAAGAAATTAACGAAAACACACCTGTTTCAATTTGTTGTGATATATTTGCTCGACTCGCTCCCACGGAAAATATTTTACGAGGTAACGGTTTAGAGCAGGTATGTAAACCTTATCCGCGACAGAGTCGAACTTAATATTGTCAGTGTATCATGGAATATCTAATTTAGTACAGGGTCCAAGTAACCCATTCCAACACGGTAAATAATTTTTGAGTTCACATATCGAAAGAGGGTCCTAATGAACATGAGAAATGGCTTGTTGGACTTTTGTTGGCTGTTGCCATAGATTAAATATTAAAACCTCCTTGGCTGTTGCACAACTTCTCCACAAGAAAATATGGCGGAATGTTTAAAAGTGAATAATTATTTGTTTGCTTATGGCGCAATGTTATTTCAAGAATCCGTGTTTTTAAACGTATATTTCTCGTTAACTAAGTGCGATATTGATCTGATATCGATATCGAACTAATTTTTGTAGCAAAAGCTTTGTTGATCTCTAGACCATATTTCCTTCGCATTTAGTATACACAAAATTCAAACATTTTGGACACACAAATTTCGTTCCTGTGATTCTGGATTTATTAACAAAAAGATCGTAAGTAATTTTGAAATTCTATCAGTACCGATAGACGCGCTTATGTTAGTAAAATACAAATATAAAAAATCAGATACAACGAGGTAGTGATTTACGGTCGTTTTTATGGCTTTTTTGATTTGCATTAAATATTTGTAGACAACTATACTAGCACTTTTCGATGCTACGTCCCATAGGGAATGATACTAGCGTGACCTACCTAATTAATCATAGTGTCATCATAATATGAATAAATCTATCAA
Source organism: Stenurella melanura (assembly GCA_963583905.1). Lineage (NCBI taxonomy): Eukaryota > Metazoa > Arthropoda > Insecta > Coleoptera > Cerambycidae > Stenurella > Stenurella melanura. The sequence goes on along the minus strand of OY757314.1, from coordinate 6,206,916 downwards.
ATCTATATTTAAAAACAATTGATTGTACGGAATATTAATTGTGTAAGTACGACTTGCAGATGGCTAATTTGTTTTTAATATTTTAATATTATTATAGACATTATGTCAAAGATCTATATTTGCAATTTAGAAATACCCTGTATATATCGTACTGAAACAATTGTATTTATGCACATAATATTAATTCGTGTAGTGCTTTGTAATGTATCGATTTATTATTGGAACAAACGATATAGGAATACTAAGTAAAATTATTTATACACATATGTATATTCTCTAAGATACCTTGTTATCCAGTCTGCAGAAATTTAAAAAAAAAACATTAGTTAAATTGTTTATAATTCCGGATTAAACACTAGATAATTTTAGTTTGATGGACCTTGATCTATGTTTTATTGTGGTATAAATTCTATTTATTATTTGTTCTATTTAAATACTTATGAAGTGACGTAGAGTAATGAGTAGTACACAGTCTAGTTATTTGTTTTACCAGCCATATAGCTGTAATCAGTATCGGTGTTTTTATTATATTTAATACGAACCTGATTGTTGTGATAAAAATCCCATTTTACCACAACATTTAAAAATTATTTGGTGTCTGGCGATACGTAACAAGAAACTTTGACCCCAAGCGTATGTAAAAACAGGAAAGTGGACCAGCGTAGGCTTATTGAACGAAATGGAATCATTGAGAACTTAGGATATGTGGCATGTGCGTAATTCAGAATATTTTTTAGCGTGTCTGGGAATTTTTCATGATAACCAAATTTGTAATAGCAACAACTGCCCACAAATTCCTTTGAACATTTTAGGAAGATATTTACTTAAATATTTAAAAACATCTGAAGTTTGTTTCTATAGTAGAATTTCTTGGGTAAATTTTGTAGATTACTATACGCTATCGTTCCAGCCCAGTCCTTGTATATAAATTCATTCAACATATTTGTCAACAATTTAAGTAATTACTGCAGTCAACATTTAAGCCAGATATTAAATTGATGTATTTATATTCTGTTTTTAATTCTTCACTAATAACTTGATGAGCAAACATTAGATTAGCATTTTTTTTGCCCAATCTCTGACTTCTAAAAAAAGCTGCCAGAATTTCTGTTTCAATATAAATGAATAAAAAGAAAGCGTAAAACTGTTGCGGCCAACGTAAGACCATAGCGATTTGTCAAATTTCAAACAAGAATGTGAATAAAAATTCACTCCATTAGTAGATAATAGTAACTTCCATTTATTTCCTGCTTGTGTGTCAATAGTAATTTAATTACCCATACTGTTAGACCAGTGATTCTAATTTATAAAAGTGTTGTCGCTCTTAGCACGCTGATTTTTTTTTGCAAAAATAGTAAAAAAGCAACATTACGGGAAAAATATTCTTGATATAATTCACCCGCCGCTAAATTTGTTATAAACTTATAAAAAACTGGAGAATTTTTGCAAATCTTGAGTTCCGTATTCAAAGTTGCTTAACTATACTGTTGCGTTTATTCACCTTTTTGGAAACACACTGTATGAATCCGTGGGTTCTAAATAATTTCAACAAGAGATAAACACCACTAACACTTTATTTAGCAATTTACTGACTATACAAAACTTTGTTTACTTAATATTTAACCTCACTTTTCACTTTTCAACTTGTTCATTTTTATAAACTGCCTTCTTAATAAAACTTCTTCCTCCGCGCTGGTAATCGCGCCTTATATACTCCGAAATTACCTCTAGATTAAACCAGGATCTTCTCCAACCACAATCTAGAAAAGTCCATGGCTCTTTCTAGAGTCTTTCCAGTCCCTATTAGTAGGCATAGGCGTATCATCTCCAGTTCCAAGGGGGTGTAATTCATAACAATACGAATTCTTCCGTCAGATGGCTCAAAATTTTTTTGCTTACACTTCAATGGTTACCAAATAGACTCCCGGTATCCGTTTTATCATAAGTGCGAAATTTTGCAAATTATGACGATTTGCAAAAAAAAAATAATTTGCTTATAACTTTGGACCAAGGCACTTTCTTTATCATGATTATTGCGGAAAATTACACGGTTTGGTTAGTACTACCAATTTTTATTCAAAAAAATGTTTCCAATGAATTAGGTAACATTATTTGTGAAAAATAACATTTGCAAGTAACAAAAATTGCAATAACTTTTTTAAGTATGCAAATTTTAATGAAATTCAAACGGCATTAGATTCGTAGGAAATACGCTGATTTCGCTTTTTGTGGGCCCTCTTTAGACCATTTTAAGTATTGATGAACATCCGTACTGTTGTACGAGCAGTCGTAGTTGTTGATAATAATGTGTTCTTTTAGTGTAATACGTACGAAAAAAAAGTCTGTCATATAGCCTCCATTTCGAATTTTTCGAGAATGTTAATTACAAAAGTTTCAACAGTGCCAAAATTAATATCGTTGATATTTCGGCTTAAAATAATCTAAAAAGGGTCCAAAAAATGCAAAATCAGCGTATTCTTTTCTGACGAATCTAATGCCATTTGAATCTCATTAAAATTTGCATAATTAAAAAAGTTATTGCAATTTTTGTTACTCGCACATTTTATTTTCCATAAATAAATAATGTTACGTATTTCCACCTCTTGTGAAACACCCTGTATAAATCCGTGGGTTCTAAATAATTTTAACAAGGGGTAAACCACTAACACTTCATTAAATAATTTACTAATTATACAATAATACTTCTTAATTAACCAAAATAACCTTTGCACTTTGTTTACTTGATATTTAACCTCACTTTTTTGTTACCAAACTTCACTTTTATAAACTTCTTCTCCTGCGCCGGTAATTATAACCTTGCCTTTTTGTTATATTAAATTCACAATCATAATTAATAACTCAATTGGCTTAATATTGGTTATCACTTACCTTGGCAAATACTTAATAGCAGGAAATTACCAACAAATAATTTCTTGCTTCGTTTAAACTATAAATTGGCCCGGCAAAATAAGGAAACACCGGGCTATCCCAGTTTAAAGAGTGCTCTAGCTTAATGAAATTAAACAACTACTAATACAAATAATCTATTAACATTCAAGTTACAAAAAACAAACAAAATCTTTTATTCATAAATAGTATTACAGAAGTAATTCGATACAATATTTTATATCACCCGGCCTGAGCTCAATGACCGTTCTAAGAAAACTTATAACTTACTCACTAAAGTTACTAGGAATTGTACAACAAATAGCATTTTAACAAGGATTAAACCAGTTAAATTAATTATATAAATCGACATGGCACTCTAAATTTTAACCGTCCAAAGGTTTCGCAACCGAATACCCAAATTGGGGAGACATACAAAAAACTTTCGACGCGTAGCGGTTTTTCTATTGTTCCTGGATAGCCTTAAATGTTGCTAGTGATTACACACTAATTAAGCCACTATGTATGCCTATTGGGGCATCGAAATTGTCAACAAACTAAATCAATGTGGCCAATGTCTACGACTAACATGAAAGCGGTCAAATTGTCTACCGATCTCACTCGGGAAGGAAAAATCAATCACAAAACTAGTTCCATAACGGCACTAACATTATTGTTGCCACAACTAGTACATAAAATAAAAAAACTTACAGTTTCTTTCCTGGACAACTAACTGAACGTCGATGGACGTATGGCACTCAACCTATAAACGTACAAACCACAGACTAGGTAGGCACTTAAAATCACAAATTATCATGTATGGCATCAAAGCAACTAATTCAGATTAATCACGCAATTTGCTGCTGTTTAATACAGATTCTTTCTGTCATTTTATTGACTATTAAATATTTGCACTTTATGATCTACACATAACTCTGATGCACCTTTTAACATAAAACGTAGCGGCAATACTCAAGCACTTAATCCTCTCCATAAAAAACACTTTAAATTTTCTTGCTTAAACAACAAATCGACCGTATCTCTTCACAGCCGTCGCTCGACTATCTCCCAACCCAAAAACATAAACTGCATTTTCAAAGTCCCTCTTCACCCTTCTGCCTGTACCTCGTTGAAGGCCAAATGGTCTTTCATTTATAATTTATTCTAGCGCGAAGAAAACTCGATTTATTTCTCTATAGGATTTGAATATATTTAATATATTTGCTGTACAGGGCGATCCTTAAAAATTAACCGTTACATAATCACGCCTTATATAGTCTGAAATTGCCTCTAGATCCATCCAGAACACAATCAAGAACCTTCTCCCACCACACTCTAGAAAACTATATCTCTTTCTACAAGTTTCCAGTCACTATTAGGCATAGGCGTATCAATCTTCAGTTTTAAGGGGGTGTAATACATAACAATAATGTTAATTTATTGAAAAAAAAATTGTTTGAATAAGAAATGGTAGTACCAATCAAACCATGTAATTTCACATTCCTTTTCAATGTCCAACAGTAGTCTGCCATCATATTAACATCCCATCGACCTTGATATCTACGCTCCATTTCCTCTATGTCTTGGTAAAAATGTTCACCATGCTCTTCACTATATTCGCCTAAATTTTCTGAAAACTGGTCTATATGAGAATGTAGAAAATGTAGTGGGAAATGCATTAGAAAATATTCAAATTTTTCTACCGTGTTGGATACTATTTTGTAGTCTTCGCTCTTGATGTTGCCTAAAAATGTATCAACAACTTATTTCAAGCGCTGCCAAGCTCCCTTTTCCATACCTGACACTATAATGATGAATTACTTATCTCTTAACATTTTCTTTATTTGTGGACCGTTTAAAATTCCTTCCTTCAATTTGGCTTCACTTATCTGTAGAAATTGTATTCCCAAATACTCAAAACATTTTCCTTCCTCTGGCCTGTTTTAATCTATTTTTCGTGGTTAACAAACAATTTTGACCAGGTGGAGCAGAACTGACATCGGGATCGTGTTCAGCAGCAAATACATCGAGGGTATGGGTAACACTAGATTTGTCAGTCTTTCCATGTTTGAGATGAGTCATATACTCCTTAAGGTGGCCATTCCCTAGAAAGACTAGAAAGAGACATCTGATAGGAAACTATTTATTATTTTTGGCCATAACTTTTTTTCTTTGTACGTATATTTAATAAAACTATAAGACTACCTAAGTAGAACCTTAGCAAGACTATTACTATGAATTTTCACTCAATAGTTTCAGTGGTTTGCAAAATAGTTTAATTTTAAAACTCGGAAATAGGAAGATTAGTATAATTTTTAAATTTAAATCTAACTGCCTTGCAAACCACTGAAATTACTGAGTGAAAATTCATAGTAATAGTCTCGTTAAGGTTCTACTTAGGTAGTCTCATAGTTTTTTAACATACGTACTAAGAAAAAAAAGTTATGGACGAAAATAGAAAATATTTCCCTATCGGATGTCTCTTTCTAGGGAATGGTCACCTTAAATCTACTAATAATCGAAAATTTCATTTGCCCAGAGGCCCAGTGTACATTGAATTACAATCATATTACATATTATATCTTTGTACAGTCAAAATTGCAAATAATTTTAATGAATTTTTCGTAAATATGCCTGAACAACTACATGAAAAATTAAAAAACTATAAAGTTGACAACAATTTTAAAAGCGGTAAGAATTTTCCGACTATGTTTCTATAGCCAGTTACAGAGAATTCAGTTTTTAATGCAATTATGTAAATGAAAAATTCAAATGCAACTGATCTCGATGGTATTCAACAAATATTTTAAAGAAATCTGTAAATTTCATAGTCTATCCTCTTACGTTTTTAAGGATTTTTTTTTCTGGAATCTGGAATTTTTCCATATTCAAAACAGCAAAAGTAATACCACTTTTAAAAAAAGGAGATAAAATAAATATGGAAAATTACCGTCCATTATAATTGCTGTACACTGTGTCAAACATATTAGAGAAAGTAGTGTTTAACCAATTAAAACACTTTATCTCCATTCACAACATACTAAGACCAGCTCAACATGGTTTTATAAAAGGAAAAAGTACTCAATCTGCCATATGTCGAAAAAGTTATGTTTCGCAGCAATCTTTATAAAAATCTCAATACAGGCCGTGCATCAATGGGCCTTTTCGTTGACCTGAGCAAAGCTTTCGCCTTAGTAGGCCATGATTTGCTCAGGGAAAAGGGGCAAGATAAATGAATGGTTATGTTCCTATTTATCTGATCGAAATCAAGTAGTGAAAGTAAATGGGGCCAGATCTGAGAAATTAAATATCAAAATAGGTGTACCACAGGGGTCTATATTGGGGCCGCTGTTGTTTTTAATATTTGTCAACAACTTGCCAGAACTGTTCCCTCTTAATAATTTGAATTAATGTTTGCGGATGACAACACATTGATCTGTACCGGTTTGTCGAAGAAAGATGTCGCACAAGAAATGCAAAGTATCATTAATACTTTTATGACATGGTTTAAAAGCAATAAACTGTATTTAAATGGGTCTAAAACCGTGTTTATCAATTTCACGCCTAGATGCTGCACAACTGATGAAAGTTATCTCGTAAAAGTATAGCATAGATCAATTGAACAGGTAAATGCAACGAAAGTTTTAGGGGTTTACATTGATAAATAGACTAAGTTGGCAAGATCATATTGAGAATATGTCGAAAAAGTTATGTTCGCTCTCTTTTGCTTTTTATAGATTAAGTAATATTACAAATCTGGTGATGTTGTCATTTTATGATGCCGAATTTATGTCAAGAGTAAGGTATGGTATAATTTTCTGGGGTTCTTCGAGATATTTTAACAGAATTTTCATATTACAAAAGAAAATTGTAAGAAATATTGTGGATGCCTCAAACTACCAATCATGTCGTATATTTTTATAAAACTGCAACTTTTACCTCTGGCTTGTATATATATTACTGAACTAGTGTTATACGTTAAGTCCAATCAAAGCAATTTTATTAGAAATATAGATATCCATAGCTACAATACAAGAAATACTGGAGAAATAACCATACCTTCCCACAATAGTGCTCTTTTTGAAAGAAATTCTGATTATATAGGTATTAGATGTTACAATAAGTTGCCTTCCACAATTAAAGATATTCAAAAATTTAAGGATAAGTTACAGGCATTCTTGTTAGGAAAAAAATTATTATACTATGGCAGAGTATTTGGATTATTAATAATTTCTCATGTTAGATACCTAATGTTGTACTATTTACTATTAGCTTTATTTTTGACTTGTCCTATACTATGTATTATGGTATATTGGACAATAAAGCTTACTTTACTTTACTTAAACTAAGGAGGTACCTTTCGTTTATTTCAATTTTATCTTCGGAATTGCGAAAAAGTGTATCAATTGTTGCATTTTCCGCAGCACCCAGTAATATATTCTTATTTTAAACGCAGATTGCTCTTATCAATGTTATGACGGATATTATGTATTTACAAAATAAAACATCTGTCATTAAGAAAATAAACATACTGATGCGATTCCGTATATACTAATTATTTTAAATTAACGTATGTTTTAATCTTTACTTATTGGAGTATCCCTATGACGATGATTATGTATCGTTCTGGTGTGCAAAGTCCTTCAGTTTTTATTTTCATTATTTTCATTGTCTGATGAACTTTGGAATCGGAAATTAAGTACATATAGGTATGAAATTCATCCGCAATAACTTTAATCTCATCACGACATTGTTTACCTAGTCGATAACTGCAGATTAGTAGATAGATATACAGGAAAAACCCTGGAAATATGCATTTGTCATATTAAAAAACTATACAGTGTCCGCCAAAAAGTCTGCACCATTTTATTCAACTGTTTTTTAAACGGGTTTCAGCATTAGTTTCAGCAAGATTAATAACCGCAAAGTTGCCAAAAATATTTGTCATGTTACAATTATGACACCTCCAAAATGTCATTAGATATATTAAAATAGTCTGAACTGTAAGCAAAGAATTTTGCAATAGGACAATGATATGTATGGAAAGAAAAAGGAGGGAGACATATAGAAATGTAGTATTTAATTTAAATGGCTCTATGTGGCAAATATATGGTTTAAAGTTGTTAAATAAGTATGCCATCCAATTTAGCCTGTGATTGATCGAGAACTGGAATTAATTACAAAACATTTCAAACTTTGATGAAAGTTGTATGTTCACGCAAGAGCAGAATATAAAATTTTGCCCCTTCCTACGATGCCGGTAAGATTATTTAAATGGCAAAAAAATTAATCCGATTTTTACCATACGGCCACTTTGACAGAGTATATCTCGGAAACGGAAGCTCTCATAAACTTATGCATAGCGCCGTTCGGTTTCTCGTTCGATTTACTACGATAAGTGGATTTCTCGAGCCTCCGCGGTTGCTCGTTTCCGAGCAACGGGTCCCGAAGCGGGCCCGTGTCGCTCGAGAAGCAAAATCCTCGGACTTCTCACTTTGGCGGCCCCTACCTCCCGTACCCGGCTCAGTAAAAAATTCATGCCCCATATCATCAGATGGCAAATTTAATTTGCAATCGATTCAATTAAGAAAAGGGGGGTCAATTTTGTCTCGAAAAAGTTAGAGCTCTTTAAGCGGGGAAGTGTCTAAATCGCGTTAATTAATTCCCTCGCATACCGATGGAAATATTGCATTCGAGAAAAAATCATCCTCCGAGATTTTTTAGGATTTTCACGTTTCAGATCACGTAGATTACGAAAATATAGGTTTTTCAATTCCGCCAGTATGTCTGTCTGTTGATGCATTAACTAAAAAAAACTACTTGACGGAGAGCAGTCAAATTTGGTAGGTAGTTGACGCTACTGTCAACGAAGAAATGGTTAAACTTTCACTTGAAAATATACAGGGTGGACCGTCTAAAGGCAATAAATAATGAAAAAAAAATCTCTTTGCTCAAATTTAAAATTTCCACATTTCATGACACGCTAAACCTATTTCAAAAAAAAAATTGAAAATTTTTTTCACCAACATTCTTGAAGAATTTTTTAACATTAAGATAGATGAAAATTTTTTTTCTTTGTTCAAATTTAAAATTTCCACGTTTCCATGGCATTGTAAACCTATTCAAACAAATTTAAAAATTTGTTTGAAAAATTTAAACATTGTTTTGAAAAATTTTTTAATCTATCACTACTTACTATGGAATAGATGAAACATTTTTTTTGCTCAAATTTAAAATTTCCACGTTTCATGACATTCCAAACCTATTTCGGAAAAAAAAATTTGCAACATTTTTTTACCATTTTGGAAAAAATTTACCGCTAGAATAGATGGAAAAAAATTGTTCTTTGCTCAAATTTAAAATTTTCACGCTTCATGACATTCTAAACCTATTTCAAAAAAAAAATTTTTTGAAAAATTTTTTACCACTGAAATAGATGGAAACATTTTTTTTCTTTGCTCAAATTTAAAATTTTCACGTTTCATGGGATTCTAAACCTACCAAAAAAAAAAAACAATTGAAAAAAATTTTAATCTCTTTATCGCTACTACAAAATGAAAAAATTCTTTTTGCACAAATTTAAAATTTCCACATTTCATTACATTCTAAACCTATCTCGGAAAAAAAATGTGGAGCGTGTTTTTACCATTTTGGAAAAATTTTGTACCATTAGAATAGATGAAAAAAAATGTTTTTTGTTCAAATTTAAAGTTTTCACGTTTCATGGCATTCTAAAACTATTTAAAAAAATTTTTTGAACGTTTCTTTTACCATTTTGGAAAAAAAATTGTGTTGCTCAAATTTAAAATTTCCACGTTTCATGGCATTCTAAATCTATAAAAAAAAGTTGATTTTTTCTAAATTTATGTTTTACCACTTTTGTCACCTTTTATTTAGTATTAATTTTTTGCTGTTGGGTGAGTACTGTATATTTTTTTAACCAAAAGCTATGATAGGTTTTCTCTGCATTAATAGTGATAACTATATTCCGATTATTATTCTCAATGTCAATTTTTTAAAGTGACCGCCATGCAAAAATAAAGAGGGAAGTTCTTTGTAAATACCTTTACCGATTTTTTTTTAAATGTTGAAATGCAATTTGTGAAAAAGTGAAAGTGTCGACAAAAATCTGAAAAAAATCAGGTGTACGTAGGAAGGCGAGGGAAATCGAACCCCAGCTCGATATCTACTTCCGTTCTCGAGATAGGGCCTCCGGAAGCGCGACAAAATCCAATTCTTACCTTCCGGTGACTTCGAGGGGCCATATCTCGGACACTACGGCACGTAGCGACTTCCCGTTCAATTTTCCACAACAGAATACATTATAGAACCTCTGTGAGTCTTAGTTTGGGCGATATGGTAGTCGAAGATGGGCCGTGTCTCTATATCTTGTATCTTTAGGTGATTTATATCTAGGGAGGGCATGCCACGCCTAATGAAAACTTAATAAACCTATGAATAATGAATATTGAATTTTGAATTATTGAACAGAATATGTTATATATTATTATTTTATTTATTTCTTCATTTATTTATTCCATCCACCGCACCGAGCCGATATTTGGTTTGATCATAGGGATTTTACTTTTATTTATAATTTATTATTTGTTTGATTTGTTCTAGAGTTTATTTTGATCATTTATTTCTTCGTGTATTTATTTTAAGTAGTTTTGTATTTCAATGGGTCACGAAGTTACATCCACCGAGTCGAATCCAACGCACGCGAGGGATCGATAAAAAGCTTTCCAACTTCAGTTGTGAAAGATTATTATTAGGTAATCCGATAACCTTGAACTGTAAAAAAGAAAAGTCAAGGTTAACCGATGACCTTGAAGTTTCAAAAAAATTTCGCCCTTGGCGCTCTCTCTACAACCGTCCCGAGCGCACAATCTGCCCACGACTAGTGCCCACCCACAGTTAAAAGCCACAGGTCGCCGCTGGGGTCAGGAACGATAACGTACGACAAAGTTATTAGAACATAAACACTGAATGGTTGGTGTCTGCATTTTAGTTGAACATTCTGAGAAGTCGAGGAAACGACAGTGGTCGGCCATTTTGATAAAAAAAAAACAAGAACCGGAACAACCAAATTGCATTTTCCACATTGAATTGACACTCACTTTTCACAAATTCGAAGCACTGTTTTCACTTCTACATTTAGTTTAACATGACAGTACATAAAATTTTTTATTACAACAGCAATTCCTTAGAGACAATTCGATATTTTGATAATATTAAACGCCATACTTATACTTAGGCTTCATTCAACTTTGCCACCACTCGTTTTTAACGTTCAACGTTTACTCTAAGGCACTTAGACGACATTTTCATGTAGAACTGAATAATTTAGATATTTTTTAGTCGAACTTGTTATTAACAATAAATCCAGATTTTTGTTTCAACTTGTATTGTACAATTGTTATTTTATTTCTCTTGGACCTCGACTGTCTTCGTTTGTCGCCTAAGCCACCTGATCTGCGCGTTTCTCGCTTCTACACGTCTCATCGCAATCCTTGTCAAGGCCCTACCAGTTCGTAATATCGCTCAAGTGCCGCCAAGTTTTGATTATTTAAATTATCAAACTAAACAACATGTATAAAAATGACTCGTTACAATCTGTAAAAAACGTGTTTTCATAAATCAGACCGTCATTGCGCTTTCAATGTTAGGCCAGGCTATGAACTAATTTCTATGGCCAAACTGACGAACTGACATATGCCACCTAGCTCCAGGACTATTGTGTATTTCATAAGTGAAAACTGAGAGTTCATTTTCCATCAAGGAAAAACTTTTATAGATTACTACGTGCTAATCTCCACCTTCACTTGTTTGTACCGTGCCTGTATACGTGCCTTAACAGTTAACACACCTTATTGCGCATTCTTTAACTCACGTTTGAGTTGTCTTAATGAACTTTGTTGTCCATATTGTCTTAATAGTAATAGTTTGCCGGATGACCTCGCAAAGCTTATCATTAGTAAAGTATCCTGAATACAAATCACACTAACACCTTGATCAAGGAAAAGTCATTATCAGCAAGTGAATTTTTCACCTTACCATAAATAATAGTGTGAGTCGTTTCTGGTATAAAGACATGTAAATTCAGAAGCATGATTCAAGTTTCAAGATCAGCAGGGATTTGCGTTAAATACAGTCACCTGCAAAAAATAGAACCCACCCATAATTTGATTTTTTTACTATTGAACCGGTTTTAAGTATTTTATCTACTCATATTAGATTATATTGTTAGCAATTCACCATGGAGAAGTCTCCGAGCCGTCCAAACTGAAGAAGCTACTTGATAAAATAAACAAAAAAGAACTTAGGTACTTGTCTACCCATTAGGATTTGAATCAATCTTGATTTTTGTAAATTTTTATTTTGTCCTTTTATTGTAAAATTCCCTTTTGGCCAAGAAACTTTATAAAAAATTCAAACTACTTTTAAAACTCAATTTTCCTTTCTACTAATCACAACTTCAAAACTGCGAATAGACTGTTGGGGCACAATTGCCTCGAACGGGCCTTTTCCATTGAGTTTATTCCCGTCTCAGCAACCAAAATTATATCAGTGTTTTTATCCAAATTTTTCAGTGTTTTCTTAGTTTCAGTGTTCTTAAATTTAAGTTAAATATGTAAAATTTTAATGACGATTTTAAGCTGCCACAAGCGGCAGGAGTTTTGTCCATTTTACGTAATTTTATTGAGCCGAACCGGTCGCGATCCGCCCAACCGCACTAACACCACGGCGCTGTGCGACGTGATTGTACTGACTGTACTGACATTGACTCCGGATCACGATCCGGGGAGGCAATGTTTTATACGATTTTAATATTGAATAAATTTGTTATGTATGTATGAATCAATCTTGCTGTGCAAGCCTCGCAACATAGTCATCAGATTTTAAGTATTTTACAAGTTATAATACTTATTATAACTCACAAGTGATTTATTATAAATCACTGGCTACAGCCAATCCCCTTTAACTTCATACTTAGCCTGTCCAATCGATGTAACGCGCAAAGTAAAATAGAATGGTCCATTATTATTGAGAGGAGGAAGGTGATTTGACATGTTTGAATAGTTTGAACGTTGTCAAATCGAGTTAAGCAATAATTGAGCTAAACACGATGAATTGAGTTAGTTAAGATGAACTATTATGCTAATATTTATTGTTATAATCGTAGATAAAGTACAGTATTCAATTTGCGATAATGGCAATACCTCACTTGATGAATTACAGCACTCGCCTGTTGCTCGTGCTGCAAACTTCATCTGCATGAGTTATTACTATTACTTACATTATCGCTCGTTACTATTTTAGCCAGTTGTACGTAAATTCATGGAGATTATCGTGCGTTTTGAAAAAGAAAATATATAATTATGTCATATATATGAAAAAAGACATTTCACTTTGTTTTCTATCAGTTAATTATATAAATTAGTGATAGAAAATAAAGTAAAGTGGTTAACTGTCACAAAATAACTACTTCCAGAATGTCATATAATTCCAGGGAAAACATTTGCGGTTTTTTTTTTTTTTCGCTAAATTGAAGCACCCTGTGGAACACTTAAGTAGCATAGTTCTGGTCTGTGCTTCATATTCCAGCCACATACAGTGTGTCCCAGGATAGATGTAACAAGAGGTCTAATGGACCAAAAATTTTGGAATCTTGGAATGGTATTTGGGGATGAGTCCTGCTTGTTGTAAAACTAAAGTATACCAAAAATGACTTGATTTGGTGTTCTACAGGTTGTAAAAATCACCAATAATAAAGTACCGTTATTTTTCAAAATGTGCAAAAATTCAACTAAGAAAAGTTATTTAGAATGAAATTTTATACCTCTGTACCAAATTTCAGAAAAATAACATAATTTTTTTGAAACTTCCCATTTTTTTCAATAAATTAGTATTTTATTTTGAACCTTTCAATTAAAACTGCATAGAAATTATTTTTTGTGAAGTAATATTTTAAGTTAAGTAGAAGCTAAAAGTAGGCTATGAGAAAAGCAGTGGATACACATTTATCATTTATTATTGACATATCTGCCAAACATAGTTAATATTATCCTCAATTTCTGTTTCAAATTAACGAACCACGCATAAAAAATTAGGTGAAAATGGTAATTACAGTGCGTGAAAAAAATTATAGTGTGCAATGCTACTGAATTGCCGGTGAAAACTCGCTTAGAGAAGTGGTAAGCCAATTTAATTTGACACACTGAAACACTGCTTTGTCACATACTCAGGCTATGAGAATAATTAAAAAGTTTCTGGCTACTGGTAGTGTTCTTAACATGAAAAGAAAAATAAAAACATATGATGAAGACATTAATGTTGGGGCTATTATAGCTCATGCCTATGTTATAGAAAATCCTAGGATGCCACTAAGAGAGAGGTCAGCTCTTATTAATATTAGCAAGTCTGAACTCCAAAGAATTTACAAGGCAAAGAAAATTAGGGCATATAAAGCAAATTAATTAAAACACACGCTTTAAGAGGGAGATGACGGCCGTAGGTTGGATTTTTGTTTGACCATTGGAGAAAAAAACATGGAAGAGAGATTTTTTCATCATTTCATAATTTTCTCAGATGAATCCACATTCACAACCAACGGTGTTGTTTCATCTCAGAATTGTCGGTTTTAGGCTTCTGAAAATCCAAATGTTAGAATTCATTGTAGAAGACAATATTATAAAAAAAAGTGAATGTGTGGTATGCCGTTTCTTATCACGTTGGAGTTATTGGACCTTATTTCATTAAGGGAAGGTTAAACCAGCACAATTATTTACAGCTTCTTGAAAGATTTTCTGAAGAACATTTAAACATTTTAAGAGATATGCCTTTAGTTCATTTTCAACATGATGGTTGCCCTGGCCACTCCACAGAAATGGTTAATCGCTGGTTGAATTTAAATTTTGGAGAAAATTGGATTGCTAGGAATGGACCGATCAAGTGGCCGGCGAGATCCCCAGACCTATCAGTATTGGATTTCTTTTTATGGGGTCTCCTCAAGCAGTTGGTTTACGCTGAATCAGTTCCTAACGATGTAGCAGTATTAAAGCAGAGAATTACAAATGCCATAAACTCCATACTGCTAGATCATATTCGAAACAATTTTAAGGACTTCAGGCGAAGGATTGAAATGTGTGTGGATATGGGTGGTAGCTGCGTCGGATAATAAAAAAAAATTGTAAACATTGTTTTGTATTGGTCAATAATTAATTTGTTTTTGAATCTGTTATGTTTTTGACATTTATTGCTTGTTATAATTTTTAAACCACATTAATCTTCTTTTAATAATTGTTTCTTGTTTTACAATTAGTTCGATTAACATTATACCTTCTTACATCTCGTATATTAAAATTTTTATTTACCAATAGCCTGTTTTTTGAGATGATTAACATTTGCTCCTACACAACTTTAAATATTAATTCAATTCTTAATTCGCAAAAAATAGGAAGTTTTAAAAAAATAATTTTATATTCCTGAAATTTGGTATAGAGGTATAAAATTGCATTACAAATAACTTTTCTAGTGGAATTTTTTCACATTTTGAAAAATTAAGATACTTTATTAGTGGTGATTTTTACAACTTTGCTTATAAAACACCCTGTAGAAAACCATATCAAGTCATTTTTGGTATACTTTAGTTTTACAACAAGCAGGACTCAATCCCCAAATACCATCCATTACATCTACCTGGGACACATTGTATATTTTTAATATTCTCTTTTCGGAATCATTCAAATATCTGACCTTTGTAGGAGTTACCGATTTTCAAATAAAACGATAACATTTTATATTTTACTTATGACAATAAATATAGGAAACTATACTTATAACATGAATAACAAAAAAATAATTAAAAAAAAGACAAAAAATCGTTAACGTGTATTTTCTACAGGAGTATGAATTACATCCTTTATACGCCTTGGCTTTTCTACGGCATCGTATCCTTCCACCCATCATGTTCCAAATATGCTTAATGGGGTTTAAGTCTAGGTTGTGTACTGGCCAAATCAATACTGTAAAATTGTAAGCGTTTTATGTGAAAATTTATATCTTCTACGAGAAAACGGATATTGAAATGATCCAAAAAGGAAAATATGATGAAGAATGTTGGAACATGACCATGTTGCTTATATACCCTGTAGGGTATTTTTAACTTAATGAAAAAAATTGCACATATCTTTCCTAGTATGATAAAAATCAATTCTCTCTTAAAAATTGTAAAACACATGGTTATCGGGATAAAATTATTTAAACCTTGTTAAAAGAACATTAAGATTTGGCCAAGGGTGAAAAAAATGTTCAAAAACCTTAAACTTTGTTAAATTTATGGGTGTATTGAATTTTCGTCAGTGAGTATTTGATCACTATTTGCGTATATAAATAATGATAATGGGGGCGAGGCATTATTTAGACAAAACAGGAGATGTCGATATGTCTGTTTACGTATAGCGAATAAATCGCCCATAGTTATCAACAGAGTTTATAAACATTTATATAAACAATTCAAGAATATTTTATTATTAATAACAATTAACAGGAAAATATTTGTTTGCGGCTAGTTTTGAGCAATTTCGCACAATTCATTTAGTAACATTATTTAAGTCAAGTACATAGGCTAAATCGAAGAGGTTCTGCGGAAACAAATTTTTTTGTTTTTTGTTATTTCTTCATTTTTACAAAAAACTCAAAACCGATATTAGGTAACAAGGTTCAATTAACCTAATGATGGTGGAATCTTATATATCTTTTTATGGTGTTTTTATAAAAGCTGTTCAATAAAAAAAAATCACTCTTTTTAGTGGCCAAAGCGAAAACTATACAATTATGGTAGCCCTATTGAATTCGCCCCTTTCAATCATTAATTTTTGACATCAGATTCGGTATCAGCTATTCAAAAATACCTAACTACAAATTTTAAGACAATTTCATCTTGGCGCATTCGCCATATTGTCGAGATTTCCATAGAAATTGTTTAAGCAATTCCAAGGAAATGATTGAACAATGGAAAATCTACTTGAAAACATCTTTCTTTTCAATAGTATTCAAAACAGTTAAATATGTTAAAAGTGCGAGAGAAAACAGTGGAAAAGCTGCAATCTTAAAAACTTCTCTGTGTCAGCAACGACTAACGAGCAACAAAAAAACTGTAATGGGTATACTTGACTACGGGTATTTACTGCACATAAGAAACGTCAAAGCTTTACCGCTTACGCATAGAGAGGAAAGTACAGAATGCTAATTTAGGACGTCATTTTTCTCATATAAAGTATGTTCTGGCATGATTAAAATATGAAATTTCAATTATAGAGACAAATTATTTTGATATATGCGCACGACTCGCTCCTACGGAAAATATTTTACGAGGTACCGGTATACAGCAGGTATGTAAACCCTATCTGCGACAGAGTCGAATTTAACATTGTCAGTGTATCATGGAATATCTAATTTAGTAGAGGGTCCATACCTTCGAAAGCCGTCAAAATCGCCAAGTAACCCATTCCAGCAAGGTAAATAATTTTTGAGATCACATATCGAATGAGGGCCCTAATGGGCATCAGAAATGGCTTGTTGGACTTTTGTTGGCGGTGGCACATTGCACAACTGAAAAAAATGTGGCGGAATGTTATTTGACGAATTCATATTTATAAACGTATACCTCTCGCTAGAAAATTAACTAAGTGTGATACTAATCTGATATCGATATCAAGTTAATTTTTCTTGCAAAAACTTTGTTGATCTCTAGACCATATTTCCTTCGCATGTAGTATACACAAAATTCAAACATTTATGTAGTTGCCCGCACGTCGAAATTTTAAATACACAAATGTTGTTCCTTTGATTCTGGATTTACTTAGAAAAACACCTTAAGTGATTTTGAAATTTTATCAGTACAGATAAATGCGCTCATGTCAGTAGTATGTAAATATAAAAAATCAGATCAATATCACATGCATTTAGTTTTCTAGCGAGAAGTATACGTTTAAAAACACGAATTCTTGAAATAACATTCCGCCATCTTTTTTCTCGTGGAGAAGTTGTGCAACGACCAACAAAAGTCCAACAAGCCATTTCTGATGATCCTAAGGATCTTTCTGAATTCGTTCCCAAAAATTATTTATTTTGTTGGAATGGGTCATTTCAACTTTTAAAGCTTTGGACCCCTTACTAATTCAGATATGATCCCTATCTTGACACAAGCAAAATAGAGTCAATTTTTTAATTTATCGCTGTACCAAGTAAGTATTTCTAAGTTATTCTAAGTTATTGCGCACAAAAAATTTAAGTACATCTCTGTGGGAACTAACGAGACAGTGATATACGGTCGTTTTTATAGCTTTATTTATTTGCATTAAATATTTGTAGACAACTATAAATTTTAAGAATCTCTAAAGAATTTTTGCTAAAGACAATGTTTAATATTTGGGGAAGAAACATTTTATCATGTTACTTCACTCTTAACATACAAAGCAACATGAAATCGCTCAACATGAATTTTGTTAAAATAAATGCAATTTTACTGTAGATAAATATTATTCTTCATATATCTATATAAACTGAATATTTTAAAGTATTTTCTCTTAAAAAACTGTTTTAAATCTGCTTTCAGGTCCACATAAATCTGTGATATTTTACTTAAACGTCCGATAGCAGCCCTTGAAAATGTCGATGCTGGTATTGAGACAACGCGTCGCACCCTTAGTACAAAACCATCAAAATGGAATATTATCGCTGCTTCCCATCGGCTTGGGAGATAACAAACGACAGTATACTATAAGTTCAAGATCAAGTCAGGCGATAAAGGGAAATGCAATTTTAAGAAGAACCGAAAGACTGATTAAAAATTTAAGACATTTAAGCGGAGGAATCATCAAGTCACCCGTGGGAGAGTGCCCGAGAATTCCAAATAAAAACCTTGTTGAGTACATTTTCCACAATTTGGAGGAGTTTATCGAGGATCCGGCAATGGTATGTACAATTTATAATATAAATTTCTTCAATGTATATATAGTCTATTTGGAAAGTAGGGTGTAAATGACTGTGCTGCTGGAGCGGAGCACATTAGTGTGCAGAGCTCACTCATGTTCAGCTCCGCTCCAGCAGCACTGTCATTAGGTGTGGCGTGCACGTGGGCGACCATCTGGCCGAAGGTGATTTATGGCGTGCACCTGGTGAGCATCGATCGTGGGAAAGTATCGTAACGGCCGTTCTCACAATGTGGGGTACACGTGTTCAACATCTGGCGTGCACGTGGGCGACCATCTGGCCGAAGGTGATTTATGGCATGCACCTGGTGAGCATCGATCGTGGGAAAGTATCGTAACGGCCGTTCTCATGGTGTGGGGTACACGTGTCGAACATCTGGCGTGCACGTGGGTGACCATCTGGCATGCACGTGGGCGAGCATCTGGCTTAACCGTTATTTCATGAACATGTCTAAACTTGTCTATGGATGTGATTCATAATTCAGGTATGCACGTGGCGGATAGGTACAAACAGGAAATCGAACAGGTAAACCGAGAGTGATCGAAAATCAAACGGGTAAACAGGAAGTGGTCGAATCGATTGTGGGAGACGGTGCCCAGCTATTACTAGGAAAACACCTGAAGTACCTGTGCATAGGTGGAAGGGCATAATAAAAATGTGTTACCTGAAGGTCGGGATATAAGGGTTATTAGGGTATTAGGAAAACACCTGAAGTACCTGTGCATAGGTGGAAGGGTATAATAAAAAATGTGTTGCCTGAAGGTGGGGATATAAGGGTTATTAGGGTATTAGGAAAACACCTGAAGTACCTGTGCATAGGTGGAAGGGTATAATAAAAAATGTGTTACCTGAAGGTCGGGATATAAGGGTTATTAGGGTACTAGGAAAACACCTGAAGTACCTGTGCATAGGTGGAAGGGTATATTAAGAGCAGTGTTACCAGAAGGTGGGGATATAAGGGTTATTAGGGTATTAGGAAAACACCTGAAGTACCTATGCATAGGTGGAAGGGTATAATAAAAAATGTGTTACCTGAAGGTCGGGATATAAGGGTTATTAGGGTACTAGGAAAACACCTGAAGTACCTGTGCATAGGTGGAAGGGTATATTAAGAGCAGTGTTACCAGAAGGTGAGGATATAAGGGTTATTAGGGTATTAGGAAAACACCTGAAGTACCTATGCATAGGTGGAAGGGTATAATAAAAAATGTGTTACCTGAAGGTCGGGATATAAGGGTTATTAGGGTACTAGGAAAACACCTGAAGTACCTGTGCATAGGTGGAAGGGTATATTAAGAGCAGTGTTACCAGAAGGTGAGGATATAAGGGTTATTAGGGTATTAGGAAAACACCTGAAGTACCTATGCATAGGTGGAAGGGTATAATAAAAAATATGTTACCTGAAGGTCAGGATATACGTATGAGATAAATTTAAAAGGGTATGAAAACATAAGGTACTAGGAAAACACTTAAAGATTGTTACCTGTGGTAGGTATGCAAAATAGAATCTATTTTTAGCCTTTGTAAATAAAAAAGGTACGAGGAAGACACATGCTACAGCGCTATCTGAAGGTCGGGATATAGGAAATTAAAAAGATAGAATCTATTTTTAGACGCTTGAAAATTATGCGCGTGAGCTTATGTGCTGTAAAAGAATCGTTGAGGTAGGTCGGGTCAGATACATCACGGAACTACTTGGAAAACATGCATTCAAGATTTCCCTGAGGGTTATTACCTGTATATAGGAAATACGTATCAGATAAATTTAAAATAATATTCGTGAGGGACAAAGCATATAATATAGTTTTAGCCCTGTAAATAATACGCGAGGCCAAACAGAAAAGAATCGTTGAGCAGATACATCACTGGACTACTAGGAAAATGTGCATTCAAGAATACCTGAAGGCTTGTGTATAGGAAAATTATCTGTCTTAATGATAAAAACAATATATTCGAGCGGAAAATAGTTCGCATTATTGATGAAAACATGCATTCAAGAATACACGAAGGACGCTGCCTGTTATCGTTTCTTGATGGCAAGCAATTCGCAAGGGGGCATTAGAATCTATTTTTAGCATTTGTAAATAATACGTACACACCAGCTGTCAGTAATAATATTTCATCATATGTCTGTTAAAAAGAACATGTCACTGGATTAAATTTAATAATACCAAAACCTCGTCTGTGGACAAGTAGGGTTACCACAAAAACAACGCATATGTGCTCAGGTGCAAAGAATCATCGCGTAGAGTACCTATTACTAGGAAAACCAACATTCAAGGATTCCTGAAAAGCATAGGAGATACGTATTAGCCCTAATGAAAATTTAAAATAATATTTTCGACCCACACGATAAGTCTATTTTTAGCTCTGTAAATAATACACAACGTCAAACAGAAAAACGCAGTCATATGTTGTGCTAGGAAGCAACACGTGAGTTGAAAGTAATATAATACATAAAAACGTAAAGTAGAATCTATTTTTAGCCTTTTAAATAATACTTCCTCATTAGACAACGTCAAACAGTCACATATATAGTAATAATCCTGGTCAAACAAAACACACCCTATACATTGAATACGTGAAACTTGAATTTAAAAACTAACTAGACACGGGGAATAAAGCAAATTCATTTCAAGAATTAGCAAACGGCAATTAACTAAGAAATATGCGATGCTTCCACAGATAATATATGGCTTACAAAAAACTCAGAATAGCGGGACAAAAGTTCACACACTTACAACAAATAAACAAAAGTTGATATATGATATGCTGAGACAGCTTACCAAGTTAAAAAATCATTGGTGGGTGCGTCAATGAAATAGAGTTTAGAATTTATTATACGGACCATAACAACATTATTTTTCAATGCAAAATTGTTAGTTATGTGCCGGTGTCACAGTACAACAGTTTTCGCAGGATTTTCCAGAGATAGTGAATGTTTTTAACAAATGGAATGTTTCATACCCGTGTTCTTCGTAATTTGATAAACTGTTATAGCCGCTTATTCATAAAGAAGTTGACATGCAAGAATGAACATATTTCTGTGATAGCGCAAATCAATTGTGAAAAATCTACAAATCCCAAGGAACCGGACATATTCCTACGAATAAAATTTGTGGGCTCTTATCGATCTTTAAAAAATAGTGAATGTTTTTAACAAATGGAGATTCTCAGACCAGTGCAAGGACAACACGTAAAAACTCAACGCGTTAAAAATGTTGAAGTGAAAAGTAATATACGAAAGCAAAAAATGGTGCCAAATAATGTTACCCACACGCTCGACACCTGCCCATCACCTGCATGTGAGATGCTATTAAACCATAGACGAAAAACGGATATGTTTGTGTGCGTATTAAACAGAATTCGCAAGTGTTTAAAAACTAGTGAATGTTTTAAGAAAAGGTAATTTTAGAACAATGTAGAAACAATGATATAGGAAAAACGGTTATTGTACACAACAAAGAATATTTTCAGAGTAATAGTAAAATTATGTGCAAATTAGGGAACAACAACCGTCTAGAAAATCTATTAAGTTTATGTGCTACAATTTCAAACCAGGAATCAGTGTGTCACTAAAAAATATCAGGTGGAAAACACACATCTCAAAACTAATATGCGAAAGTTTGCTTTACTCGAGAGTTTACTATAAAAAACCATGCATATGTGATTAACAGATTTACCGTAAAAGGTATATTTAGTGCTCCAATGAGGAAAATAAAAAAGTGCAAATTTTACCTCTACCATTAATTACTATATGAAAAATCATAAACTCTTGTGTCTATTTCACAAATATTTGATTATTTACAAAACAGTACTTATATTTTTATTGTTTATTTGTATGTAATAAAGTTGAATTGCTCAAAACTTTTATTATTTTCCCCCAAATATACCTATTTTAAACTATTCTCTAAGAAGACAGTAATTGAATATGATTGATAACAAGTTCAACTATACAATTTTTACTCTACATATAACTACAAAATCGATATAAGGGAGATAATATATTATTTTAACAAAATGATCACGTCAAGTTTATATCTGACTAGTTCCATTAATTTATATATAAAACTATTTACACATAAATGGCGTACCAGAAACAGGTGTTTAAAGGTAAAAATGAGAAACTTTTAATATACACCAGATACGAAAAGCTGACATTAGCATATCAAGGTAAGTTTACAAATTATATCAAGTATTTTAAGGGCCTCCAATAGTGTTTAATAATTTCATTTGCGGTTAAAAATAGATTAAGTTCATAGAACTATCAACTAAATAATGCTTTGGATAAATATAGCTCATGTGTTCTTTGAAATAGCCGCCCCCTTCTTATTATATTACTATATTGATAACGTGGAGATATCCTGTACACAAAAAAGCTAACCAAAATAAAAATCAAACACCTCTAAATAGAGGACTTAAATTTTAGTATCAATAAGAATCATAAAACTTAATATGCTGTGACCAGGGTGGTTAAAAAATTCTCAAATTAATAGAGCACTATATCATTTAAATAAAGTAATATCAAAATGTTATGGTACAGGTCAAAAATTCCCCAATCAATGCACCATTAATAAATTATCTAGATAAAGGCTCTTTGTGTAGAAAATACTGAGATTGAAATTAAAATAAAAATTATTTGAATAATTATCGTTTATTAGAAAAAATACAGCACAATTTTCACTGATCACAAAGTTATAGGCAAAATAGCGTCAAACGGTACGTAATTATTTACTAAATCAGACGAATAGGTAGTAATGTGTTGAGACACCTGGGAGCTCTTAATGTTTAGGATATAATCGAAGGTAGCCAATTAAACATCTGGACATCAACCTATAAATCTACAGTATAATATTGCGAGATCAAGCAAGAACTATTTAATTCACAGTTTTTCTAGTTTTGACTTTACCTTCGAGCTTATTACTTTTTCTTATTTAACATTGTATTATATTTAAGATGATTTTAACTAAAATTATTACACTACGAAGTCTAGTACCAAAACATATCAAATAATGAAAGCGTCTAACAGAAACACATCTAAAAACATGATATATGGAAAATCCAAAGGTGTGATAAGGCAAAGCAGGTGTCAGCTGTTAAAAATACTCCTCATATAGCACATTATTACATTATATTTAATATGCTTTAGTAAAAATTACACTATACCAAAACTTCTACCAAATTTCCCTAGAGAATCTTCCCTATATGTAAATATATGTGGAACAGACATGCGCTAATCTAAAAATACATCTCAAGGGCATGCAGAGGTTAATCAAATCATTCACCCTATGAGAGAAATATCCTGTGTTAACCTGTTGTAGATAAGTAGGTAATATGATATATCTGTGGAACAGACCAAGTGTAAAATGTTTTATTTTGATTGTATTTAAGTTAATAAGACACATACATTACATCACCCTGTAGTTCAAATGTCTGGTTGAGATCAGATTTTCAAACAGAAAACCATGAAGTCCGTGACATAAATGTAAAACATACTTTATGTGTAGGTACGAGCTAAATAAAACACTCGTAGAAAACAGGGATAATCATTAATATCGCTGAAAACACAGCTCACTGGTAAAATATAAAAATTAGTGACAATTTGTTTCAACGAACCGAATCAGACATAATTCGTCATTGTAAATTCCATATACCAGGCACACTTTGTGTTTTGTTTTAGTAAAACTTTACTATACTAGCTTCACCATCGCAAGAAGTTGACAAATATGCAAGTACAGCCTGAAATGCCAAATTTCCATACATGCACATAAATTACATATCTAACTAAAAATTTCCTCTACTTTAACGCAACTCCTAAATATGATAGGGTCAAGATTATTACACGGTACATAGGTTTAAATATTCAGTATATATACCGAGATGTTACAATATGCCGAAGTAAACATATTATATAAATAACTTAAGTTTTAAGCGTATAAGGAACAGAGCTTCAGCTTCAGAACTTTCTTTTAGTAGAAATAGTCTCTGTTTTCGTTACTATCGCACAGTATTTTATTATTCACATATTCTATGTATACGAGTCAGAATCTTTGAGAATCATGTTTTGTAGTAATTTTCTACTGGTTCTTTATGGACAGCGATGTGCTGTAATCAAGTAAAATCCTTTAGAACTTTATACGCGTAATTTAAGTATCCTGAGACAAATTCTGTAATGTAACTATAGGGATCATATGATATCAATTCCTCAAGCATAGCTCCAATAAATTCGCCACCTGTCTGCACCGTAGCACAACAACATTTCAACCAATTGTTCGAGATAATAGATTATTTTTAGTCTGCGAATAAACCTACCAGGTAGTCTACTTAAATATCTAAGACCCATAGTCTTGGGCCGAATTTCCCAAAAACCGTTTGACGACAGAACTCAAAATTGTGACTTTAGAATGTCAAGGTAAGTTTGTGCTAGAGCTCGGGGTACATTTCTATTGGGTATCGAACACCCGGCGATTGGGATAATATATTAATACGGCTCGGGATAATCGACATATTAAAATACAAACTAGTGTAAACAGGGGTAAATACGAACACTTACTAGGTGTAGCATACTCATTGCCTTCTATACACCAGCAAAAGAATTTGTGGGGTTCTTTACTAAAGCTCTGGATAAATGCCTATTGAGTTTAAATACACCCGACGATTGGGATAATGTATTAATACGGTTCGGGATAATTGACATATTAAAATATAGACTAGTATAAGCAGGGATAAATATGAACACCTTACTACAGCTTAATCATTATATTCTATACACCTGCAGCGATTGTGGTTCGATAGCCAAGTTAACTAGTTGATAAGCACCTTCTCCATGCGCTTTACATATAATATCAGCTATTTTACGGTGTTTCGATCGGCTTAATATCAAAGCTTTCAACAGGTTCATAAAATATTAGCGCAGCAGGCAGATAAAAGGTATAATACAGTAATCTAACAAATATATTCTCCATAATCTAACAAATTTTACTTGAGAAATAATTTCCATGTACAGATAAGTCAGAGATTAACACCTTGTATGCTTTTATACGTTGCTTGTCCACGCTCATTCAGAACTTTAAACGAGCCATTCAACCCCTGTTTGAATATATTCAGTCAATAATACCCATATCTTACAATATATTTATAGGAGATCAGATTTTCAAGAAGAGAACCATGAAGTCCGCGACTTAAATCTAAATACATGTTATGTGTGTGAGATAAACTAAAGCACGCGTAAAAACCATTAACATGATTCAAAACGCCGCTCGCTGACATCATATAAAAAATTAGGGCCAACTTGTTTTCAACGGATTAAAACAGACACATATCGCCGGTAGATACTTTAAGAAACGATTCACATCATCATAATTTCAGACCACTAAAGAAAATAGCAGCATAAGATAAGTGTGGTACATGGTTACAAGTTTATTATTTCATTAAAGCTCACACCTAACTTTTCCATTGTAACTGTTCAGTATTTTTCTACATTTAATGCGGATAATGGTACTAATTTACAAAATATTCATTCTTGTCTGGACTATGGAAGGAATATACCTTATTTAATAAATGACATACAGGGCGCTCAATAATTAACACATTTCTTAAAA
Source organism: Stenurella melanura (assembly GCA_963583905.1). Classification (NCBI taxonomy): domain Eukaryota; kingdom Metazoa; phylum Arthropoda; class Insecta; order Coleoptera; family Cerambycidae; genus Stenurella; species Stenurella melanura. The sequence goes on along the minus strand of OY757314.1, from coordinate 6,180,430 downwards.
ATAAACAGGTGCATACATTTAGATACACTACTTAGTAAAATTTCTACTTGGGAACTTGAGATTTCCTTCTGCACAGTATCTTTCAATTATTCTTTTTAAACACCGCTATAGTTGTTTACTCAATAATTTCAAATAAATACTAATGTACCATACACCCCCGTCGTCTTACGAAATTGATGTATAATATAAAGTACATATAATTCAAAATTAAAGCCGGTGATGTAATGAAGAAGGCATGGGACCTCTAGAGCTTCAGTCTAATGCTCTCCCACTGAGCTATTCCAACTCATATAAAAAAATTAATGAAACAAATCTTATGTATGCGTCGGAAAGAAAGTCAACCATATCTGCATCAGCCATTCTCTATTCTCTGAACTCAAACAGAAATACCAATGCTTTATACTGAATTCAAGGATATTTTTTATTCATCTTAAATGGGGGGTGAATGGATATTTTCATAGCAACAGATAACACCGGGTGCAATCGAGGCACCAGTTCTTAATTTGTTTGAGATAAATATCTTGCTTTAACCACCGCCAGTATGTTCCGATTACCCCTTTCTCTTTGCTCTTCTTCGGCGGTCTTGGTGCGGTGTTTGTTGTTTTTCGAGGCTGTCTCGCATCCTTCGGAGAACTTCTCGTGCATTATTTGTATATGAGCTTTCAGGTTGTCTTGTCTTCTAAATGTCTTATTACACAAATCACACTCAAAAAGGAGATTTTTGTGAATATTAGCATGGCGACTTAGATCACTATACCATGAGAATGTTTTGCCACAATCGCCGCAAGTATACATGTTTCCACCAACATATAAAGCATCTATAGCGTCGTGTGTTCATATATCCCCATATCCTTCTACTCTTATATCCCTGTATGTATCCTCTCGCCCTTATATCCCGGTATATACCCCTTTTATCTCTATATACCCTTCTATACCCTGTATATATCCCGCTCGCATGCTCGTTAGGTTAGACAGGATGGTAACACGTTCGTTAGGTTACGCAGAATTGTCATATATTCGATAGGTTAGGTAGGATGGCCGCGGACTATCCTACCTAACCTATCGAATATATGACAATTCTGCGTAACCTAACGAAGGTGTTACCATCCTGTCTAACCTAACGAGCATGCGAGCGGGATATATACAGGGTATAGAAGGGTATATAGAGATAAAAGGGGTATATACCGGGATATAAGGGCGAGAGGATACATACAGGGATATAAGAGTAGAAGGATATGGGGATATATGAACACACGACGCTATAGATGCTTTATATGTTGGTGGAAACATGTATACTTGCGGCGATTGTGGCAAAACATTCTCATGGTATAGTGATCTAAGTCGCCATGCTAATATTCACAAAAATCTCCTTTTTGAGTGTGATTTGTGTAATAAGACATTTAGAAGACAAGACAACCTGAAAGCTCATATACAAATAATGCACGAGAAGTTCTCCGAAGGATGCGAGACAGCCTCGAAAAACAACAAACACCGCACCAAGACCGCCGAAGAAGAGCAAAGAGAAAGGGGTAATCGGAACATACTGGCGGTGGTTAAAGCAAGATATTTATCTCAAACAAATTAAGAACTGGTGCCTCGATTGCACCCGGTGTTATCTGTTGCTATGAAAATATCCATTCACCCCCCATTTAAGATGAATAAAAAATATCCTTGAATTCAGTATAAAGCATTGGTATTTCTGTTTGAGTTCAGAGAATAGAGAATGGCTGATGCAGATATGGTTGACTTTCTTTCCGACGCATACATAAGATTTGTTTCATTAATTTTTTTATATGAGTTGGAATAGCTCAGTGGGAGAGCATTAGACTGAAGCTCTAGAGGTCCCATGCCTTCTTCATTACATCACCGGCTTTAATTTTGAATTATATGTACTTTATATTATACATCAATTTCGTAAGACGACGGGGGTGTATGGTACATTAGTATTTATTTGAAATTATTGAGTAAACAACTATAGCGGTGTTTAAAAAGAATAATTGAAAGATACTGTGCAGAAGGAAATCTCAAGTTCCCAAGTAGAAATTTTACTAAGTAGTGTATCTAAATGTATGCACCTGTTTATTTTTAAGAAATGTGTTAATTATTGAGCGCCCTGTATGTCATTTATTAAATAAGGTATATTCCTTCCATAGTCCAGACAAGAATGAATATTTTGTAAATTAGTACCATTATCCGCATTAAATGTAGAAAAATACTGAACAGTTACAATGGAAAAGTTAGGTGTGAGCTTTAATGAAATAATAAACTTGTAACCATGTACCACACTTATCTTATGCTGCTATTTTCTTTAGTGGTCTGAAATTATGATGATGTGAATCGTTTCTTAAAGTATCTACCGGCGATATGTGTCTGTTTTAATCCGTTGAAAACAAGTTGGCCCTAATTTTTTATATGATGTCAGCGAGCGGCGTTTTGAATCATGTTAATGGTTTTTACGCGTGCTTTAGTTTATCTCACACACATAACATGTATTTAGATTTAAGTCGCGGACTTCATGGTTCTCTTCTTGAAAATCTGATCTCCTATAAATATATTGTAAGATATGGGTATTATTGACTGAATATATTCAAACAGGGGTTGAATGGCTCGTTTAAAGTTCTGAATGAGCGTGGACAAGCAACGTATAAAAGCATACAAGGTGTTAATCTCTGACTTATCTGTACATGGAAATTATTTCTCAAGTAAAATTTGTTAGATTATGGAGAATATATTTGTTAGATTACTGTATTATACCTTTTATCTGCCTGCTGCGCTAATATTTTATGAACCTGTTGAAAGCTTTGATATTAAGCCGATCGAAACACCGTAAAATAGCTGATATTATATGTAAAGCGCATGGAGAAGGTGCTTATCAACTAGTTAACTTGGCTATCGAACCACAATCGCTGCAGGTGTATAGAATATAATGATTAAGCTGTAGTAAGGTGTTCATATTTATCCCTGCTTATACTAGTCTATATTTTAATATGTCAATTATCCCGAACCGTATTAATACATTATCCCAATCGTCGGGTGTATTTAAACTCAATAGGCATTTATCCAGAGCTTTAGTAAAGAACCCCACAAATTCTTTTGCTGGTGTATAGAAGGCAATGAGTATGCTACACCTAGTAAGTGTTCGTATTTACCCCTGTTTACACTAGTTTGTATTTTAATATGTCGATTATCCCGAGCCGTATTAATATATTATCCCAATCGCCGGGTGTTCGATACCCAATAGAAATGTACCCCGAGCTCTAGCACAAACTTACCTTGACATTCTAAAGTCACAATTTTGAGTTCTGTCGTCAAACGGTTTTTGGGAAATTCGGCCCAAGACTATGGGTCTTAGATATTTAAGTAGACTACCTGGTAGGTTTATTCGCAGACTAAAAATAATCTATTATCTCGAACAATTGGTTGAAATGTTGTTGTGCTACGGTGCAGACAGGTGGCGAATTTATTGGAGCTATGCTTGAGGAATTGATATCATATGATCCCTATAGTTACATTACAGAATTTGTCTCAGGATACTTAAATTACGCGTATAAAGTTCTAAAGGATTTTACTTGATTACAGCACATCGCTGTCCATAAAGAACCAGTAGAAAATTACTACAAAACATGATTCTCAAAGATTCTGACTCGTATACATAGAATATGTGAATAATAAAATACTGTGCGATAGTAACGAAAACAGAGACTATTTCTACTAAAAGAAAGTTCTGAAGCTGAAGCTCTGTTCCTTATACGCTTAAAACTTAAGTTATTTATATAATATGTTTACTTCGGCATATTGTAACATCTCGGTATATATACTGAATATTTAAACCTATGTACCGTGTAATAATCTTGACCCTATCATATTTAGGAGTTGCGTTAAAGTAGAGGAAATTTTTAGTTAGATATGTAATTTATGTGCATGTATGGAAATTTGGCATTTCAGGCTGTACTTGCATATTTGTCAACTTCTTGCGATGGTGAAGCTAGTATAGTAAAGTTTTACTAAAACAAAACACAAAGTGTGCCTGGTATATGGAATTTACAATGACGAATTATGTCTGATTCGGTTCGTTGAAACAAATTGTCACTAATTTTTATATTTTACCAGTGAGCTGTGTTTTCAGCGATATTAATGATTATCCCTGTTTTCTACGAGTGTTTTATTTAGCTCGTACCTACACATAAAGTATGTTTTACATTTATGTCACGGACTTCATGGTTTTCTGTTTGAAAATCTGATCTCAACCAGACATTTGAACTACAGGGTGATGTAATGTATGTGTCTTATTAACTTAAATACAATCAAAATAAAACATTTTACACTTGGTCTGTTCCACAGATATATCATATTACCTACTTATCTACAACAGGTTAACACAGGATATTTCTCTCATAGGGTGAATGATTTGATTAACCTCTGCATGCCCTTGAGATGTATTTTTAGATTAGCGCATGTCTGTTCCACATATATTTACATATAGGGAAGATTCTCTAGGGAAATTTGGTAGAAGTTTTGGTATAGTGTAATTTTTACTAAAGCATATTAAATATAATGTAATAATGTGCTATATGAGGAGTATTTTTAACAGCTGACACCTGCTTTGCCTTATCACACCTTTGGATTTTCCATATATCATGTTTTTAGATGTGTTTCTGTTAGACGCTTTCATTATTTGATATGTTTTGGTACTAGACTTCGTAGTGTAATAATTTTAGTTAAAATCATCTTAAATATAATACAATGTTAAATAAGAAAAAGTAATAAGCTCGAAGGTAAAGTCAAAACTAGAAAAACTGTGAATTAAATAGTTCTTGCTTGATCTCGCAATATTATACTGTAGATTTATAGGTTGATGTCCAGATGTTTAATTGGCTACCTTCGATTATATCCTAAACATTAAGAGCTCCCAGGTGTCTCAACACATTACTACCTATTCGTCTGATTTAGTAAATAATTACGTACCGTTTGACGCTATTTTGCCTATAACTTTGTGATCAGTGAAAATTGTGCTGTATTTTTTCTAATAAACGATAATTATTCAAATAATTTTTATTTTAATTTCAATCTCAGTATTTTCTACACAAAGAGCCTTTATCTAGATAATTTATTAATGGTGCATTGATTGGGGAATTTTTGACCTGTACCATAACATTTTGATATTACTTTATTTAAATGATATAGTGCTCTATTAATTTGAGAATTTTTTAACCACCCTGGTCACAGCATATTAAGTTTTATGATTCTTATTGATACTAAAATTTAAGTCCTCTATTTAGAGGTGTTTGATTTTTATTTTGGTTAGCTTTTTTGTGTACAGGATATCTCCACGTTATCAATATAGTAATATAATAAGAAGGGGGCGGCTATTTCAAAGAACACATGAGCTATATTTATCCAAAGCATTATTTAGTTGATAGTTCTATGAACTTAATCTATTTTTAACCGCAAATGAAATTATTAAACACTATTGGAGGCCCTTAAAATACTTGATATAATTTGTAAACTTACCTTGATATGCTAATGTCAGCTTTTCGTATCTGGTGTATATTAAAAGTTTCTCATTTTTACCTTTAAACACCTGTTTCTGGTACGCCATTTATGTGTAAATAGTTTTATATA